>CM076573.1:802995988-803108488 GCA_034641835.2 Pinus albicaulis
AGTCCCTGCCGCTTGCGGCATGGGACTATAGTAGTTGTTTTCGAAGACATAGCATTAATCCATGCGAATAAGTTAAAGTTTTTAGCCCCTGCCGAAGCTTAAGGTAATGTTTGGTCTAGCCATTCAACCTATCAAATAGAGACATAGTTTCGTCCACCAATAAGATTTTTTCTCGTCTTATTTGGCCTCTTCTCGAGAAAAATAGAATAAACTATAAAGAAAAAGGCTATAATATCATGGTTAAGGCAATTTGTTTGATTCGTATTTCCAAAACAAAAGATAATGTCAACATTAGTTCGCTAACATTAAATATTAGTTGTTTTGGTTGCTAATATATGTATCTCTTGGTCCTGTAGGCTTGTCTCTGAGCCAGACCACATGGCGAGCTGCCGCACTACATGAAAATAGTGCTACATGGCCATTTGCATGTGCATGTGAACCAGCGATGACTATGTTGCTTATTTATATCCTGCCCTGCTTATTTACTTTAGATCTATACCCTGCCCACAATATGGCGCATTATCAAAGTCTGTTGCCTTCCTCCAAAAATATTTCCAAAAGGATCTCAAATTTCAGAATATAGTATTTTTCTAAGCTTCTGCTATCTTCTAGATTTCATAGTACTAGTATTGCTCTACGTTTATGTGTTCTTCTGGGTTTCATAGTATCAATGTTTTTATGTCTTTCTATAACAACCAGTTTTTCCTTAATCCTTCTATGTTTTTCTAATTGCTTTTCTTATAAGAACCGATTTTTCCTTAATACGCGTAGCTTTTGATCAGACATTGAACTATTCTATCAGCATGAACTGCTCCATTTGGACACAAAAAAATGGACTGATGTAGGAGGACATATACGGTTTCATTCTGCCCTAATTAATTAAAGTCACGTGCACTGCTCCATTTTAGTTTAGCTTTCAGTTTGGCCAACTGTAACCACTATCCTGAAATGAGTAAGACAATTAAGAACTAAACAGAACAAGAATAAGAGTTCAGAATAGTAATAACTTGTTCACTATGTCTAAGAGAAACCTTAGGGAAGAACATAGAAACCTTATGATGAGCTTCAAAACACAGAAACCTTGTGCAGAGCTTCTCTGCCAGCAGAAGCTGTGGTAGAGGCGCAACAACAGTGGTAGAAGGCACAGGCGAATTTCTATTGAAGTAAAAGCGAACTTGTAGATATTTAATAGCATTTGAATTTTGACTGAATTTATAATTCTTCCTTTCAGACGGTGCATGGTTTTCTAAAATATATCCTTTGTAACTGCATCTTCATCATCTATGGAAATTTCTATAGTATATATTTATACTCTTTGTAAGGACTGTAAACTTGAATAAAACAATTGGTGGATGGCTTGATTTCTAATGTACATTAGATATATCTATATATCTGTGTGTCTTTTTGTGTACCTTCCATCTTCGATGCTTCTGAATGTAATTCTTAAATTAAAGGTGTTCGAAGGATCCAAGACATCAAATCTATTGTCAACCTGGTAATCTATGTGAAATGACTCTAAACTTTCAAAATTCGATATTTTCACTAATTTCAACAGAAAATAAATACCAATCACCTCTTCGTCTTCCTCTGTAAAGTTGACAGAGCATTACACCATTGTTGTCATCAAAATAAAATCAGGGTAACATGGATCTGCAGTGCCCCTACATAAGCTTATTAAAGCTGGTGAGTAGAATCAAGTACAACATCAAAACTAAGTTTGCTAAAGTTCCATTTAATTGCAAAACGAAGCTTAAAATTGCATTTAACAAAAACCTATCTTCCAAGAAACAAACCCAACTGTAAAAAAAAAAACTTTCAATCCATTGAACTTTGATTTATTTTGATACTTCTCTACATAAGAAGAATGCGAGATGTTCATAAGCTTAAGCAGATCCTTGCTTAGCTGTTCATAGTCTCCTTCTGCAGAGAATCTCCTTCTGCAGAGAATTGATAGCCCATCTGTGTACATAATTCAGATGGCTCCTCATAAGGAGCTGTAGGTTCTGTGTCCATTCATACATAACACTGAACAACCATACCACATTACACTAATTAAATAAAACATAAAAACTACTACATAAGGGCGTAGATTTAGCAAAAACAAAAGTCCAGAGGTCTAACCAAGAGCCTGCATGACTAGTAGGATTTCTACAGGGGAAGAGTAGTCTAAAATACCTACTGCACCCCTACATTAAGGCTGCAACTTTGGGCTTAAGGCTTGTGGTTGGGTCTTCAAAGCTTCTTGCTAATTGCACTTCATCAAGACTAAGCTGAAATGTTCCATTGCCAATATTGGCCATTTCTTCTTTGAGAATATTGAATGTAGGATAAGTCCCAAACATTATGGTATGAAGAATCATCCTCGGCTCTTGTTGTTTCATTCTGTTGACATAATATAGAGGATCCCCTCCCCCATTATTTCCTCCGTCACTCAAAAACACAATCATTGGTCTTTTGTGCTCAATTGTAGGATCTTTTGAGGCTTTGATCATCACCCTTTCAGCCAATTCCAACCCAGATGAATAAGTATTTCCTCCATCTGCATTATAGTCAAGAAGCGAACTAACAACTTCCTCCCTCATCTCTTTCATCTCTACAGCAATAACTGCGCTGCAATCGAAGAGAATCACTGACACTGAATCATCAGATACCGCCCTGAAACGAGTTCTTATGAATCTTATTATCACCTCAAATATGTAACCAAGCCTGAAATCATGCGAAAGATAAAACATGGACATTGTTGGCCCAATATCTATACTACCCATGGACCCCGATTTATCAATGACAAAAACGACATGATGAGGAACATTCTTGGAATGATCACAGCCAAAATGATGCCCATCATCTGTTATGTAGCCCACAGAACTGATATTCAATCCAGTTCTTTTGATAGGAGCATGCGAAAGTTTCTCGATGCAATAAGATTTTTGAGCTCCAACGGCCCTTTTGTCAGAAAGATCTTCATGTTCCTCTGATCTGCAATAGTGATTGCAGAGGCTAAACTCGTCCTTCTCTTCCTCAGTGCAGGGATCAACGAATCTAATATATTTCCAATAAGTTTCACGAGTCATCTCATCCTTGGGCACATCCAGGTCAGGACCATATTTCCTAGTCTCGTGCCTGGAGCCATCGTAGAGCTTGCTGGTGCAGTTTTTTGGGCATGGGACCAAATGAATGTGGATCTCACATATTCCAGGCACCCGCATTTTTCAGGGCACACATGCTCATTCCCGCATAGATGTTCGGCATCGCGATTGAGGTCATGAAAATGGTCCTTGTGACCACATGTTCTTATACAGCCCTTCATGAGGCATGGGGTTTGACATTGTCTCTCATGGCAAGCATGCCTATCATGGTCCCCGAACTCAATTGGGACAACACAAGGATTTTAGCAACTAGGAAGAGAACATTTTTTCTTGCACATATGTTGGGGAGAATTACACTTGTGTGGACCTTCATGCCCAAGCCTAATAGAACAAAACTTGTTGCAGTTGGATGACTTCTCAAACAAGTCACAAATTTCACCACAGGTGTGTTTTTTTTATTTTACAGTCATGGGGGCCATTATGCCCTGCCAAATCTTTGCATTCTTCAACTGAATTCTATACTTCCTCCTTGGTGCAAAAGGAGCACTTTTCTGAAGATACATGACTACCCATACAAGAATGAGAGGAGACATGTCTTTTTTCCAGCATACATCTCCAAAAGCATTTAGAGCATTTACATCCGCAAATGGACAGGCTTTGCTTCATTTCTGCAATGCCCGCAGCAGCCTCTAACTGTAATTTATGCACCTTGTCAGCATTGGAAAATTCCACTGTGTAGTATCGATTCGATTGGTGACTTGCCTGCCCAACCTCACACTACCTGTACCCGAAGCCTGCCTCTTCGGCACGATTTCATTTACTGAGGAATGGGTGGTTGCCCTGCCTTTGATTCAGCAGTAAGTATAGGGAGGGGAGCTTTTTCTTTTAGGATGTTGGTTCAGAGTGCCACCATTCACCATCAGTTCCTTTTCTTGGCACAACACTTTCTAATATTGACCTCAGCTCAGATAAAATGCTTCCAGCATATTCTGTTGGTTCTAGTGAAGGTGCCAATCCTAAGCCAGTATCGGGGAAATCAAACATGATATCCTCAACAACTACGGGAAAACCCGAAACTTCTTCCTGCATATCCAAATTAACTAGCATTTGGATTTCCCCTGTGGTGGAGGGGCGTCCTCTATCTATAGCAGACTTTAGATTTCTCCTTAATATGTCGACCCTGAGGGCTACACGTTTACCATCTGCAGACGTCCAGTCTTTTGCTGCAATCTGAGAGATCAGTAGCTTCACATCATTCAAGAAAGCAGTACCATTGTGATAGCATGAATTCATCTCTTCTACTGTACTTGCTATATCCCTTAAGTTGTCATGGTAGTCAGGTCGATTATAAGGAGGCATTGCTGCTATTTCAACCTTTCCACCGTACATTTTTGAGAAAAAGTTTCATGAGTTTTGGAACATGCCAGCCTCAAACTATTTCTGCAATATCGAATACATGAAGCCCGAAAAGACTGTTATTAAATGAAATAACTTCTAACCTATTAAGGTCTGGAAGAAACAGTTACAGAGGGAGATCGAGAAGCCAGGTTGTAGTTTGGGCTTAGTGTAATTCGGAGACTGAACAAAGAGATTTGATCTACCAGGCTTAGAGAACCAATGATAAGATTTTCCAGCTGGCTCAGAGAGAGATTTCACTTGAAGGAGAAAGTTATCGCATGAGGTTACGCTCCTGAAAATGCATCATGGCATGAGGTTCAAATTATTGTGGCTTGCCTCATATAACCTGTCGACTTCAACTTCAACCTTTCAACCTGAAAACTATAGGAGGAGAGGCTGAAAGTAACTCCATCGTCGAGAAAGAAACCACAAGTGGGTCATACTCCATCGGTGAGGAAGAAACCACAAATGGCCACCATGCATTGTGTCCAACTGGCTTTTCTGGAGGGCAAATAAGAAACGAATGTCAAGTGGCCACCATGCATTGTGTCCGACTGCCTTTTCTGAATGGCAGGAAGTAAAAAAATGTGAATTAGTTCCATGTTCTGGGAATTATAAGAAAATGTGTCACATTTAAAATCCAAGTAAATTTCAGACCCTAATTAATTCGAGTTGGTCTGTCACGTCTAAGACAGAATTAGTGGTGGTCCTTTTATACACTTACATATATCTCTGGCCAGCTAGTTACTAGTTACTATATCCATTAGCCGCACAAGTCAATGGTTTATCTATAATTAGCCGAATTGATGGATTACTGGGACGAGCTACTATAATTCGCCGGATTGATTCGATTACTTGGACGAGCTAGTCAATTGAGTTGTTCACTCCCCCCGCTTGTTAAATATTGCGCTGCTTAGCTGGATTTTACAATTCAGTAAAAACCACTGGTTTATCAAACTTTACTTACTGCTCACCCAACCTTTATTTATTGAGTGGTGCCATTTGCTTGTATTTTATATGTCTATTGGTGAGAGAAGCTACAGCTACCATCGCGGGATTGATTCGATTACTCGGACTAGCTAGTCAGTTGAGTTGTTCACTTCCCCAGGGTTGTTAAATACTGAGTTGCTTAGCTGGGTTTTACAATTCAGAAGCATCAACTGGTTTATCAAACTTTACTTTACTTACTGCTCAACCAACTTTGATTTATTGTATGCTACCATTTTCTTGTTTTTGATGTCTACTGTTGATAGGAGCTACGACTACGATGCTAGATAGCTTGGTGGAAAGCTGTGAACAGATAGCTTTACATTGCTTTTGTGACATAATTCAGTGGCCCACTGAAGGCAGGGACTTGCTGCCCCGCAGCCTTCTTGTTTTATTTTGTGAAAGGATTCTTTGCATGAGAGTGTCCAATTCCACCACTCACTTTATTAAGTACTCTTTAATTTACCCTTTCAACTTTTTCCTATCTCTCTATGTTTCCTAATTTAGGTCGTTCTACTTCCCCAATTTCATATATATCCTCGTATCGCACCGTTCACCAAATAAAATTTATTTTATTATAGAATTGATAATTGAACCCCTTTCTCTCACCGATATTCATTCGGATAAAACTAGTGAATCAGTGTTTTAACATTTTGAGAAATATATCAAAACTGGTAATTTATATTTAATCTTTGACAGTTTCAAATCGGAAAGACTTGATTTTCCGTAAACCATGCAACCTCCCCACTCTTTACTAAACAACATTGTTGGATATCATTTTAATAGGAGTTGTCTACAGTCCTAACAGAATAGACGGAAGGCATTAAAAAAAATTCAAAAAATCAGGTAATTAGAATGTTTGAATTGAATATTTGATAGTAGAATTAAATTTAGCAGCATCAAAAACCTTTAAAACATCCAAAAATACTGAAATTTAACTTCTATAACTCAGATTTTAAAAAACAATTGCCAACTTTTTCATAATTTTAACAGAAATTTTAAATTATTCCATAACTTTTTTTAAGACCAAGGCATATATATACACATCTTCTCTTTCATACTTTTCTACGGTATATCAGCTTCATTCAATAATCTTTTGAATAATTCAATTTTTCAAGAGCCTTATTATTATTTTATAAGGAGATTTCCTTATCATTATGTCGACAATTAGCGTCATCAACTAATATAATTTCAGTAATTACAACAACAAAACGATAGAGGGTCCTATCTGTAGAGTTCCCTGAAATATTTTACTACCCGACAAGTAATAATCTTATGGGATAGAGTTCTATATATAGTTTCATATATTTGTCTAAAATATTTTAATAGGGGACCAGTAGTGTTACGTGATAGACTTATATATATACACACCTTATATATATATATATATATATATATATATATATATATATATATATATATATATATATTCGTTTATATAAAAGATCTGCTTTAATTGTATAGCCGACTTTGATTTTTTTAATTAATATAAATAACAATATATGTATTTTTTAATTATTTAATTTTATGATAATTTTTTATTTATTTTTTTATTTTTAATTTTGATAATAGATCAATTAAATTATTTTTAATAAAAATTATAATATATAAATCAATTTAAAAGTGATCAAATTTTAAAAATATAATGTATTTGAATCGTGTTCTTCAACAATTTTTAGGATTAAGAAATGAAATAATGATAATCATTCCAAAAAAAAATTTATGTGGGTTAAAATTTAAAAATTCATTTAAGAGACAACTAATTAGGAAAATTTGGTTTTATGACTTGGATAGGTTTATAAGAAATTAAGGATTGTGGTGGAATAGTCTCCAAGATTTTGATAAATTAGTCATAATGAACAATGATAAACCATCAGAGTAATTTGCTAAAATTATGATCCATGAGTTCTATGGCAATGTTGAAGTTGACACCCACTTGTATCAAGATTTGTGTATGAATTGGAAATTATGATATCTCAAAGAATTTCCTGAATTTATTTGCATAATGCATGATTTACTCTATAGAGACCCACTTGTATGAAGATTTGTGTATGAGTTGGAAATTATACTACCTCAAAAAATTTCTTGAATTTGTTTACATAATGCATGATTTACTTTATAGAGCACACGATCATGGTATGGTACTATACTTATACAAATGAATTTCCTTCATGTAGGGACGAATTCCACACATTCTTAGATAAAATTTTGAAAGTGAAAATATACAAACAGAAGAATTGAGATTTGTCTCTAGCGAGTTTGCAATGGAGGAAATAAGGAAGAAAACATAAAAAGAATGTTTGAGAAGGAAAATTGCTAAATCTGTCATGATGTTGTGAGGATTTTATCATACAATGAAACTTATCATTTTGGTTCTAACAAACATAAGAAAAATATTTCTTTAGCATGATTGTTCTTGCAATAAATTTCCATCTATTACCCCGAGATATAAATTCAAAACTTCCTAACATTATAAATAGCATTTCAAACGAAACAATTCATTCTTTAAAAAAATAAAAAACCACACTTCTAAATCATCTTGTTTTATTGGAAAAAAAACCTATACATTGTGCAAATTAATCTCCTCTACAAGGAAAAACAACACATCAATCAAAACTGATGGATATTTTCTATAACTATTATGATTATGAGCGAATCTAAAATCCCGAGGAACTTTGTGTAAAAATTATGCTGAAATGTTTCAAAAGCTGAAATGTTTATAGAGCGAATCTAAAATCCCAAGGAACTTTGTGTAAAAATTTTAGATCTTGGTTTGCTATATTTTCGGATATATGATATGTGGAAATTAGGGTTGTTTTAGGCTCCCGAATTTCACCTAAAACAGGTCATCGTGGTATTTGCGATATAAATTTTATTCAACGAAGTTTCAAAAGCTGAAATTTTTATAGGGAGGAGCTAAACTCTTGAGGAACTTCCAGTAGAAATTCCAAATCTTGGTTTGCAATATTTTCGGAAATAGGATATGTGTAAGTTAGGGTTTTTTCGGGCTCCTGAATTTTATCTCAAAGAGGTGACTGTGGGAAAATCGTCATTACTCTCTCTTTGAGTGTCGGATTGGAATTCTGTAAAAAGTGGCTGCAATTACACAGACTATATTTTGTTGTGTATAAATTTCATACCCGAAGGAGGCAATAATGACACATGGCATGTCATACAATTTTGCTTTATTGAACTAGCCCATAATTACGTCATTGTGGGAGAGTGGGCATAAATTTGCCTTGAGGAATCCAAATTAGCTCAGACCTATGGCATCCGAAGGAAGATTCAGAGTGCTACTATAGGGCCAAATTTCAAACATTGAAGATCCGAAATCACATATATATTTGAATTTCAATATTGAGCTCCTCAAAAGCAAGAAAAAGGTGTGTATTTTGTTTTCCGAATTGCATAAGTCTTGTCTGAAGAATCAATTTGAATTGATTCCAAGGGCATATTGTAGAATAGATATCAGTATTGGTTTCTAAAACTCCCCCTAAAAATAATTCAAAACCCATTAAGCCTTCAGAATGCTCTACTATGTCTCATGAAGATGTGGAAATGCATCATGACATATCAAAATTATAAGAGCAAGTGCACCAAATTTCTCTCTAGCAAAAAGCAACAAAAAATGAAATGGATGTTTTGAAGAAAAATGTCGAAGCTACGATTGATGGTTTGAACAATGGTATGGAAGAAAAAATGGAAGGTTTGAAGGAAGATATGGAATGTTTGAAGGAAGTTCTGTCAAAGTTGATATAAGAAATGATTCCTAATGGAAAAAATATAGTAGAGGAAACTTGTGATGAGAACAAAATAAACGCTAATCGTGATTTTGTAAACTCTAAACATTATTACCAATGAAATAGGTAACCTGACCTAAAAACAGGAACTCTAGCCCAAAAAGACTCAAAAAACATGAAGAAACACCCCAAAAACAAAAAAAGTGTATTCTAGAACACATTTGATTTTTTTTTAAGGTCAAATTTCAACATTTTATAAAATTATGCTAAAAACAAAATTCTTTCTTGAAAAAAGGATTGAAAAAACACCCTCAAAACAAAACCAATTGATGCTGAAATAACAAAAAAAAGAAATTGTGCCATATTTTTGACATTTTTAAAAATAGAAATAACATTTTTTAATTTTTAAAATTCAAACATTAAAAAAAACCTAAAATTTAAGAAAAAAATAAATTTAAAAAATAAAAACATTTTAAAGCTTAAAATTTAAAAATATATACAAATAAAAAAATAAAAATAAAAACAAAATAAAAATTTTAATTCAAACATTAAAAAAAAACCTTAAATTTAAGAGAAAAAAAAAATTTTAAATTTCAAAATATATAGAAATAAAAAAAATAAAAATAAAAACAAAATAAAAATATTAAATTAAAAAAAAAAAAAGTTAAAAAAAGAAAGAAATTATAAAAAATAAAATATAGAAATTAAATTTAAAAAAGAAAAAGAAAATGTTAAAATAAATAAATAAATAAATAAATTTAAAGAAATATATTAAATTTTAATAAATTTAAAACTTTAAAATAAAAATTTTAAAAAGAAAACTACATTATTTAAATTAAAAAAAATATATATATTAAAAAAACAAATAAATTAAATTTAAATTATAAAAAATAATATATATATATATATATATATATATATATATATATATATATATATATATATATATATATATATATATATATATTAGATTTTATTAAATTTTAAAAAAAAATGTTAATATTAAAATAACAAATTAAATTTAAAAAAGAAAAATATTAAATTTAATAAATAAATGAATAAACAAATAAATTTTGAAATAAAAAATAAATTTTAAATATAAAGAAAACAAACAAACATTCTTAAAATAAAAAGTTAAAAAACTTTAAAAATCAATTAAAAATTAAAAATTGAAAAAAAATAAATTAAATAAAATAAATTAAATAAAAAATAAAATAAAAAACAAATTAATTTGAAAATATTAATTTTAATTAAAAAAAAAAAATCTAATTTTAAATACACAATTTTAATTGAAATAAAAAAAATATACAAATTTTATCTAATTAAAAAAATAATAATAAAAAAACAAAAAATTAAAAAAAAAATATTAAATTCAAATAAATTATAGAGAAAAATAAAAAATTTACTAAATTTTAAAAAATTAAATGAAAAAACTAAACATAAAATTTAATAATAAAAATAAAAATTTGAAAAAAAAAAAAAAAATCAATTAAATAAAAATAAAAATAAAATTTAATAAAAAATATTAACAAAATTTAGAAAAAAAATTAAAAACAAAAAAAATGAATAAAATTAAAAAAAAAACAAAAAAAAATTAAAACAAATTAAATTTCAAATATAAAAATTAAATTAAAAAAAAATGACTTTAAATTTTTTTAATTTAAGAAAAAAAAAATATTAAAAATAAAAAAAATTAAAAGAAAAAAGAATTTTTTGATCGTGGTGGCGCCACCAATCGGCCTCCCGCCCATGTGGCGGCGGAGCCTGGCCGGTGGGCAGGCGGGGAGGCTGCATGCAGCCCCCCGCCTACCCAACGACAGGCCTCCGCCGCCATCTGGGTGGGAGGCCGATTCCAGGAATCGCCCTCCCGCTCGGCCTCCTGTCGTGGGAGGATGATTCCGGGAATCGGCTTCCCGCCCAGGTGGCGGCGGACGCCGGCTACTAGGCGGGAAGGGAGGCTGCATGCAGCGTCACCGCCTGCCAAGCGGTCGACCTTCGCCGCCACCTGGGCGAGAGGCCAATTGGCGGTGCCACCACGATCAAATTTTTTTTTTTTAATTTTAATTTTGAATATATTTTTTTTTTAATTTGATTTTTTTTAAATATTTTCTTTTTAAATTCAAAAATTTAAAATTATTTTTTTTTACTCAAATTTTTTATTTTAAATTTAATTTGTTTTAATTTTTTTTGTTTTCCTTTTTTTTAATTTTGTTTTTAAATTTAATATTTTAGATTAATTATTTTTTAAAATTTAAAATTTATTTATTAAATTTATTAAATTTTAATTTAATTTAATTTATTTATTTTAATCGTTTAGTTTATTTAGTTTTTCATTTTTAAAATTTATAAATTGTTTCATTAAAAAAAAAATAGTAACTTTATGGATATTTGTTTTTTAATTTATTGCACATGGTTTTTTTGTTTTTTAATGATAGTTTTTTTTATTTTAATTTTTTTTTTCAATTTTAAATTTTGTTTTTTTTTTTTAATTTGTTTATTTGTTAGTTTTAAAATTTGTATTTTTTTTCTTATTATTATTATTTCTTTAATTTAATTTTTTCTTTTTTGTATTTTATTTTTTTTATCTAAATTTTAATTTTGTAATTTAAATTATTTTTAAATTTTCTATTTTAATTTTTTTTTAATATATGGTTTCTTTTAATAACTTAGGAAAAAAAGTTTTTGATCTTTTTTTTTTAAAATTTTTTTGGTTAATTTTTATTTTTTTTTCTTTAAATTATGTGTATTCTTTTCAAATTTTCATTATTTCTTTTATATAATTTCTAATATTTTTGTTTAAATTTTTTTATTTTTACGAGTTAATTTTGTTTTTCTTTTACATTTTTATTCGTTTTTTTATTGTTTTTATATATATATTTTTATCTAAGTTTTTTGTTTGATTACCAACATGAAAATCACCACTCTAAAAAAAAAAAAGTTGATGCTGCATCAATATGTTTCAAAATTAGCATGAAAATCACTAACATTTTATTACAAATATTCATACTTCATAAATAAAAAATTTAGAGTGTCAAAAATGTGCACAAAAAAAAGGGTGATTCTGCATCACCACTTTTCAAAATCATGTGCTTTTTATGCTACCAAAAAAAAGAAGGTAACAGTGCGGTTACCTATTTCATCGATAACAGTGTTTCTATTGTTGGATTGAAGAACCACCATATTCCAAAGATGGATATGAGGAATTTTGATGGCAAGGATCCTGTAACATGGATACTACAGATGGAGCAATATTTTTGATCTAAATAATGTGAAAAATACACAAAAGGTATGCATTGCAACTTTACATTTAGAAAAAAATACATTTTTATGGTATCGATGGCTTTACTCCCGTAAAAAATTGTCACTTAGTGAATTTTTACGGAGGAAATGATAGCACATTATGAGGATAGAAAGAGCAACACCTTCTTTAGCCCATTGATAAATCTCAAACAAAAGGGTTCAGTGGTGGAGCACATTCAGGACTTCCAAAAATTGAATATAAGGGTAACTAATATTCCAGAGGAACACAGGATTGATGTCTTCATAGGGATTTTAAAGGATAACATCCAACATAAAGTTCGCGTTTGGGAACCTAATTCATTGGAGAAGGCATTCAAGATGGAAAGAAAAATTGAATGTAGAATTAAGGTGACAAGGAAGCCTACCACTCACATCTATAAAGATGGAAGTGTTGCTACTCCTAGACTTCCACAACCTACAAGGTTGACACCACAAAAATTTGAATAAAAAAGAGCAAAAAGGCTTTTATATAGTTGTGATAGTAAATACACTAAAGGTCATAAGTGTGCTGAGAAGTGATTATTTTACATAGATTGTGAAGAAGAGGAAAATAGTGAAAAAAAAATTCAAAAGAAGAGGATATACACCAAGAACCAACCCTAGAAGAAGAAGAAATGTGTCCGACCATATCGTGTAATGCATTGGCAGGAATTACCACTACTCAAGCTCTCAATATAGAAGGACATATCAAGAAGAAAAATTTAATACTGTTGATTGATTTGGGTAGTACCCACATTTTTATTCATTGTAAGGTAGGAAAGGAATTGAATTGTTCCTATACCTAGCACCAGAATGTCAAGTGATGGTTGTAAATGAAGGAACTATAATTTTCTCTGTAAAATGCCATAATATCAAGCTAACCATGGGGGAATATGTATTGAATAGTCCAATTCTTTCTATTCCAATGGGAGACGCTGATGTTGTACTAGGAGTACAATGGTTAGAATCTTTCGGGACGATAGATTTTAATTTTCAAGAACTTTTCTTGAAATTTTTTTCGGAAGGAAATGAAATCGAATTACGAGGTATCGTAGGGAAAATAGGAAAGATAATAATCTCTAATGTCAACAAAAAGCTTCTGATTAAAGAACAACGAGGCGTAATTGCACAATTATGCTCACTAGAAGTTCCAACATCAAAATCATCTATTTCTCCAGATCTCTAAAATGTCTTGGACAATAATTCCAAGGTGTTTGAAACTCCCAAAGGAATCCCACCTATTTTTTATCATCATAATTCTATTCATTTGATTCCAAGAAGCTTTCCTCCAAAAATCAGGCCTTACAGATACCCTTACGTGCAAAAGAGCGAAACTGAATGTATGATTGTAGAAATGTTAGAGGCTGGTATAATTCAACCTAGTTAAAGTTCTTTCTCTACTCCAGTAGTATTGGTGCATAGTAAGATGGATCATGGTGCATGTGTTCAGATTATAGGGAGCTCAATAAAATCACTATTAAAGATCAAATTCCCATTCATGTGATTGATGAATTATTGGATGAATTACATGGAGAAATTTATTTTACCAATTTGGATCTTAATTTCAGGATATCATCAAATTAGAGTGCAAATTGAATATATTCCAAAAACAACATTTCGAACTCATGAGGGTCATTATGAGTTTTTGTTCATGCCTTTTGGCCTTACCAATGCACCTTATACATTTCAAGGGTTGATGAATTCCATTTTCAAAACCTTCCTTAGAAAATTTGTGCTTGTATTTTTTGATGACATACTAATCTATAGCAAGTCTTGGAAGGATCATGTTCAACATGTTGACAGGGTGTTCAAACTATTGGAGTAGAAACAATTATATCCAAAAACATCCAAATGTTTCTTTGGAGTACAAGAGGTGGAATATTTGGGTCATATTGTATCTCCCGAGGGTGTTAAGGTAGACCCTAAGAAAATTAAATCCATTAAGGAATGGAAACTCCCCACAACCATAAAGCAGTTGCAAGGATTTCTTGGGTTAACAGGGTATTATCACAAGTTTGTTAAGAATTATGGGAGAATATTAGCACCTCTCACAAAATTATTGAAGAAAGATGTATTTACATGGACTCCTGAAGCAACTAAGGCCTTTGAACATGTTAAAGAGGCAATGTGCCTAGAACTATTCTTAGCTACGTCAGACTTTACAAAAACCTTTATTGTGAAATGTGATGCCTCACGAAATGGAATTGGTCCTGTTTTAATGCAAGAAGGAAGACCCATTGCTTTTGAAAGTCATCCAATCAAAGAAAGTATTTACAGAAAGCTATTTATGAAACGTAAATGTTGGCAATACTACATGCACTAAAGAAATGATGACCTTACCTAATGGGAAGACACTTCAAGGTAAAAATTGATCATGATAGCCTTAAACACTTTTTGGAACAAATACTATCTTCAGAAGAGCAGCAAAAATGGGTCACAAAGATGTTGGGTTATGACTTTCAAATCATCTACAAAAAAGAGAATCTAAATGTTGTTTCAGATGAACTCTCAAGAAAGAATGAAGAGGTGGAAGCATTGCTTTGTGTCATTTCTATTATCCACCTATATTTGATAACCGAAGCAAGGGATGAATGGAAGAAGGACGAAGAAGTGTGGACACCCATTCAAAAGTTGCAACAAGATCCTATTACATATGATACATTTAGTTGGAAAAATGATTCCTTATGGTAGAAATATTTCTTATATATTTGCAAGAATTCCCAGCTAAAAAAAAATATTCTTTTGGAATTACACTCTTGTCCTTTAGGAGGACACTCAAGATTTTTAAAAAATTACCAAAAGGTGAGGAAATATTTTTTTTGCGATGGCCTTAACTCTAATATTCAAAATTTTGTGGCGGAATTTTTAGTTTTCCAGCAAAATAAATTTCAGAAAAGTAAGAACCCAAGTCTTCTACAACCTTTATCCATTTCAAGTCAACGTTGGGAGGATATTTCAATGGATTTTATCACAGGTTTACCTAAGTCCGAAGGGAATAATGTCATCATGGTGGTAGTTGATAGACTTACCAAGTATACACACTTTTGTGCATTAACTCATCCATTTAAAGCAAGTATAGTTTCTACTGCATTTATGGAAACAATTCAAAAGCTATATGGAAACCCAAAGGTTATTGTAAGTGATTGAGATCCCATTTTTACTGGAAATTTTTGGACGGAATTATTTTCTTGTTTGGGTACTCAACTAGCTCATAGCTCATCTTATCATCCTCAATCTGATGGTCAAATGGCGATAGTGAATAAATTTTTTGAAGGATATCTTCGTGGTTTTGTATCTGATAAGAAAACAAAATGGGTCAAGTGGTTACCTCTCGCCGAATGGTGGTATAACACTTCCTTCCATACTGCAGCAAAAATGACCCCATTTATGGCACTTTATGGATATCATCCCCCGTCCATCACATATTATTTAAGAGAAAATTCTAAGGTTCATGTAGTGGAAGATCACATCAAGTATCAACAAGAAGTTATCAAACTATTAAAGGATAACATAAATTTGGCACAAATTGAATGAAACAACAGGCAAATCAACATCGCAGTGAGAGAAGTTTTGATTTAGGAGATTGGGTATTTTTACGGCTACAACCATAAAAACAAATGTCCCTTAAGTAAGTTAAGAAGGATAATAAGTTATCTCCAAAGTACTATGGTCCTTACAAGGTGTTGCAGAAGATTAGTACTATGGCATACAAATTGGAGCTTCCTACTTCTTCGTGAGTGCATTTAGTTTTCCATGTTTCATGCTTAAAGAAGGTTATAGGGGACAAAATTATAGTTCAAATAATATTTCTAGAACTCGATAAGGAATGAAAAATCATATTGGAACCTGAAGAAGTCGCAGAAAAAATAACTTGACAACTACGAAATCGATCAATTTCAGAGTATCTCATCAAATGGAAGAACTTACCCACTGAAGATTCTACATGGGAGGATGAGAATTTTATACATAAGCATCTGGAGCTACTCAAGCATTGACGACAACACTTTTTTAAGGAGAGGTTTGTGTTAGGTCCCTATATTACTAGTATAGTCCCTTATTATTGTTAGTGTAACCCCGTTATTGTTATTGTTGTACCCTTGTAACCCCAATATTGTTATTATTATGCCCTTACATTATTATTGTTAGGTTGGCTATGATTATATGGTGACCCCAAGGACTCCTATCTATAGAAGGAGGTTTTGGTCATTTGTATCATCCAAGAATTGTTCATTTATGTAATTTATTGGAGGTTTCACCCTCGAAGTGGTTGATTTATAAGGCGCTGGTCTCTCTTTTCTTCTATTTTTAGAGTTGGTTTCATAAAAATAGTGGGGAAACATCATATCCTTCTTATGTTTTATAAATCAAAATATCAACCTTAGGTCTGGGAAGGTACTTCCAGATTCTTACCCACCATATCCAACTGAATATATTGAAGAAGAGAAGGAAGATAGAGTCCCTCAACTCAATATGCCTCCCTATCCTAAAAGGTTGTTCCAACCTAAACAACACACCCCAAAAGAGGTTGAACTTTTAGGAGAACTTAAAAACATGTGTTAAAATACCCCTTCTCTAGGCCATCAAATATGTCCCCATTTACAACAAGCTTATTAGGGAAGAGTGTTTCAAAGGGATTGAAAGAAGAAAATGAGATGCCCCCACTATTAATGTTGTTGGGAAGCCTTTTGATATAATGCTTTGGAGGGTTGTCTCCCCAAAATACTTAGATCTCGATATGAAATAGGAACAGGAATAACCGTAGAGATGAAACAGGAATAACACTTCGTTTCATCATTATCAAATACTACAGATTGCTTACAGACATAATGGAAAATAGACTAGCTCGAGCCATGGTATCTTATATATGAGAAGAGATGTGGTAGCCACATCCCTATGAATTGCATTAAAATGAGGATCAAGGGCCCTTTCATTATTGAACAACATGAGAAACCCTAAAAAAATAAAACCCTAACCTCAGGAGATGGAACACCAAGAGTTTGTGGGCCTTGTTGGGGTTAGTTGGGCAAGTAACTTTCGAGGGTCGTAACTTGGTCATATTATCTCCATTTGGCACATACAATATATCATCAGAAATATCTCTTCGAGTACTACATGATTTTCCACATGCCTCTTCCTATCGCTATGGCTTGCAAAGGACCTCCAGAAGTTCAAGACCCAAAAAAATGCAGAAATTAGTAATTACTGCTATAAACAAGGAAACTTCTGAAATTGACTGAGGGTCTAGCTGGAATAGATCGATGGCCACAAATATCCACTTGGATCATTCCTCCCCCCTTACGAAGCAATGGTCCACATTGCATGCAAAGCCTCCACGAGGTGAGGAAATTTCTGTTGAACGTGGACCCTCGTGAACCACTTGCCCTAGTGAAGGGGTTGGCCTAATTTGACAACTCGATATAGCCAGATATTTTTTTGGTGGGTGTTATTGCTCTGTGTTTCCATGATCTGATCATTTGTGGATTGTTCCATGCATTTTGACTTTAACATCGTCGGTGTGACTTGTTTTGCAATGCGAGATGTGTAAAATAATTGTGGAAATTAGTGCCGAAGGCAATCAACATTGAACACTGGGTGCAAAAAAAGCATTTTTGTAATATGAAGCTTGAAGGAATTTTCCCCTATAGCCTTGGTAATGGTGTATGACCCATATCTGAGTGGGTGAAGCTTGTGGTGGGATCGAGCGAGGCAGTCCATCTGCAAATGTAGCCAAACTTTGTCACCCACCTAGAACTTGTATGGCACTTGATTCTTATCATGTCATTGCTTGTATTTAGCATTGGATCTATCCAATATGTCATGGACATATTGGCGGATGTGCTAAATCCGCTCAATGAAGTTGTTTTCCTTTCCATCTTCAGACTGGACATGAGCCAAATCTTCCTGAGTGTCTGTAAATGGTATGGCCACATCAATGGGACATAGTGGCTGGAATCCCAAAGCCACCCAAAAGGGTTTGTGTCAAGTTGAGCTGTGGAGAGATTGGTTATATCTATGTTGGAAATCGGGAAGGCTTTCATCCCATGCGTGTGGATGCTTTGAGTTGTACATGCACAAAATGTGTACGATCATATTGTTTACGACCTCTATTTGGCCTTCAATTTGGGGGTGGAAAGTTGTGGACATAGTGATTTTAGTGTCCAACATCAACTAGAGACTTGACCAAAATGTGTTGAGGAATGTACTATCCTGATCTGAGATAATGGACTATCGGACAACAAAGTGTACCCACACTTGATCAAATAAGAGTTTGGCAATGGCTTCTATTGTGATATTCTTCTCACGGGCCTCCATAATGGCCATCTTGGAGAACCTGTCGATGACCAAACTAATGCAGTCGTTTCCATGCTTGCTAGAAGGAAGGCCTCATCTGTAATCCATGGAGATGGATTCCCAAGGTCGACTAGGGGTAAAAAGTGGAGTATATAGGCCTTGCTTCTTGATGGCCAGTTTGGCGATGGAGAAGGAAATGCAAGATTTGATGTACTTCTCGATATCTTGTCAAATGTTTGGCCAATAAAAATACTTCTGCAGTACTACAACTATTTTCTCATCCTCGAAATGTCGAGCGACCCAACCGTACTGTGCTTCCCAAATCATCTTTCCACACTTGGTTGAAGGAACATAGAGGTATCCCAAGTGGCACACCAATGCATCTTGGAGGTTAAAATATGGAAATTTCTTACCTTCTAGGACCATATCGTATGTATTACTTAATTCTAGATCTCTTTTGTAGAGATGCGTCCAACCTGAAGTCTCGTGCCCACAAGAGTCGAGCACAATGGTTAGTGTGCACATTGGTAGTTAGCTGAGGTAGTCTCCAACATTATTGGTGCTTCCCTTCTTGTACTTGATGTTCAAATGGAATTGTTGCAGGTATGTGAACCATTTTTTATGGCAATCGTTTTGCAAATTCCCTTGAGTCTGTATGAACTGCAGGATCAATTATCTATGTGGATGATTGTTTCTTTCCCTAAAATGTAATGATTCCATTATCCACAATCCTGCACAATGGAATACACCTCTTTTTCATAGGTGGGATACATCTAGAATGTGTCTAAAAGTGTCTCACTGTGATAGGCCATTGGATGCCCCTACTGACTAATAATTGCCCCAATAGCATATTCAAATGCATATGTATCGGTCTCAAATATTTGTTGCAAGTATGGTAATGTGAGAATTGGTTCAGAACAAAGGCAATGCTTAAAATCTGCGAATGTATTCTGTTGATATTTGGACCAAAAAAAATTGGCTTTAGCTCCCCCTTTCATGACTTGACTCAAAGGCCAAGTGATATGAGAGAACCTCGACACAAACATGTGGTAGAAATTGGCAGGACTGAGAAAGCTGCAGAGATCTGTTAGAGTGGTTGGGGCTGACCAATCCCACATTTCCTGGATATTGGATGGTTCCACATGCATCCCCTGCTCATCAATGACGTATCATAGATATTGAACTTGGGTCATGCCAAAAGTTAATTTCTACAAGTTTGCACATAACTTGTGTTGTCGCAGTGTTTGGAGGACCAGTCGAATGTGGTGAAGATGCTCTTCACAGCTCTGGCTAAATATTAGGATTTCATAAAAATACACTACCAGGAATGAGTTAGTAAATGGTCACAATATGTCATCCATCAATCTCATGAAGGTTGCATGGGCATTCTTCAACCCGAAAGGCATGACCAACAACTCAAAAATGCCCTCCTTAGGTTTGAAGGAAGTATTCTACACATCATAGGGTTCGATTGGTACTTGGTGATACTCAGACTTCAATTGAATCTTGCTAAAATACTTGGCCCCCTTGAGTTGGTCCAAAATGTCATCAATCTATGAGATGTGATACGGATTCCAGAGAATGATCTTGTTCAGCGCCCGATAGTTAATACAGAGTCTCCAAGTCCCATTCTTCTTGAACCAATAAGAATGGGCTTCCACGGGGCGATGAACTCGACCGAATGTGACGTTTCTGTAGAAGCTCTTGAATATGCATGTTGATTTTGTTGTTCTCTAGAATAGAGCGTCGATAGATTGATCCATTGGGTAGCGATGAGTCTGGGGTCAAATCCTTTGTAAAAAAGTTCCTTAAATACGGTAGTACACAATGCACCATATTATTGAATTTATAAATAAAAATAAATAAATAAAATAGTAATAAATAAATTGACAAAATATGATGTATAAATAAAATTAACTATTTCATAAATAAAAGTGGGTAAAAATAAGTACAGCTATGTTTTTGTAAAAATATAAATTAAGAAAATATTAAGATAGAAATAAGTGGATTATCTATATGTAGTTTTTCCTTTCATTTTTGGAGAAATAAATTATATTCTATCTTTTTTTTGTGACTAGCTTAGTGTAGGCCACCACTAGCCCTTTTATTGGATGGAAGAGGAACAATCAATCAACTCATTGACAATTGTGGATGATGAGAAGGACATGGAGATACAATTCTAAAAGAATTATTGGAAAGTGGAGTCACTAGAGGAGATAATTAATTGAGAACTTGGGTACAACCAACTACAACAATGCATTGAATTTGAATAGTCAAATATATGTGTTTATAGTTTCATCAATGAAAATTTTATGTAACTTATTTAAAACTCACCTAGAAAATACAAGTATTCAAAAATATTTTGGAAAATGAGAATTTTATTATTTTTAGAATATAAACTACTAAATTTATCATGTTCACTCAAATATAAAAAACCAAACCAACAAATATGTTAATTGCAAATTTTCAATATTAAAAAGTGATAAGAATATGCATGTATTTTACATGTATTTAAAAAATGTAAACATATTTTAGAACTTATATACTTACTTGAATGTTCATACTTTATTATTACCATGTTTCATTGAGCCTCTAGGCTCATTCTACAACCTAGTATGAGGGGATGTGTAAGTTTGTACATCCATTTGTTAGTGGAATTGACACTTTAAAAAAATTTGAAGTAAAAAAAAAATGTGAGTTAAATGTTTAAATCTTATAGTTTTCAAAATTATTTCATCATGAGATTTAAATAAACTATTTGAAGATCTAGCTTAACTAATTTATGTGGATATCAACTTCATATATATCTATATATAAAAAACAATTGTGAAAATAAAATATTTTAACATTGTATATAAAAAATATTCAATGTGGGTTATCAATAAAATATTAATATTGACACATACTTCAAAATATATTAATAATAAAAAAGTCATTTTAATTCGTGTTGATAAAATGTCTATATATACATGTTATGTAAAATATTTTAATGTGAATTATGTATATATTGTGTAATGTTTAAAAAAAAATTGTATATATCATTAAAAATCTGTTTTTAGGGTATATACTTTATATGACATTCAAATATAATATTTAAACAATAATTTTCACTTTAAAGAAGTTCGCAAATGAATAAATTTGATTTGTTTAGACTTATATTAGATTATTACTTAAAATTAATCTATGGTTGATACAGAAAAATGGTTTTCAGTATGGTTGAAAAGTGAACAGGGAAAGGTAAAAAATTTTAAAAATGGATTTAGAGAATAAAAGGGAAAATTTCCTAATATATTTAAAAGTATATAACAAACAAGAATTTTTTATAAGTTTATTTATTGATTTATAAATTGATAATTTGGATAACTTAATTTTTTTAATACAAATATCATTTTAGTAAAAAATAAATTTTATGTTTTTGTTTAAAAGATTAAAAAAACTCAAATAAGCTAGAAATATGAAAAACATTAAAATTATTTATTTATTTAGTTGGATTCTTTTACCTATTAAGATTATTTATTTAATTAACTTGGTTATATGAAAAGAAATTGAAACATTAAATATATATAAGATATTATCCATTATTTCCAAGATTTTAAAATGAACATTAATATATATATATATAAATTCATTTCCAAGCTTATAAAATTATTTGTTTCTTATAATGGACTGTAAAAAAATTATTTAATTTTTAAGTGGTACCAATTCGAAGTTTTGCTATATATTTTTGGAAAAAATATTTTAATACACAAATGTGATGAAGGTTTTAATATTTTAATAAACAAATGTGATGAAGGTTTTTTAAATAAAGACCATGCAACTTTTTTGTTAAAATTCAGATTATTAAATCTCGTAAAGAGTAATTATGTCGGGAATTGATGTTATCATTTATTCATATAATGAGGGGAATTATATTAATTTGAATTTAATAAATTAATTATTTATTTCCAAGTTAAGTATATCATCACAAGATATGGAAGACAAAAGGGATTTAAAATTTAAGATTTACATTTATCATTTCATAATTGTAAATTCATATGTCAATTTAGTGTTCAGTTCTATTTTTATGGCTATTTATTTAATTTAATGTTGTATATTTTATTTATTTAGCTCTACCATGGGTATGTTTGTTAACATTGACGAAATAAAAGTTATGATTATTAAATCCAAGAAGGACACTTACGCTAATTTTATGTATGACAATAGTAACTTGGAGGAAGTGTCTTCTTACAAGTACCTAGGAATTGATATTCATCACAAGCTCAACTAGAACTATAGCATTCAAAAAAGGATAAATGGGGGGTGGAAAGCTTATTTTCATCTTGAAAATAATTGTAAAACGGCAAACCTCATAATGTGGGATAGAAATAATTTCCTCTTTGAAACTTTAGTCACTCCTGTTATCTTATATGGATGTGAAGTTTGGGGTTGCAGCATCTCTAGAGAATCCTGGAGAAATATTGAGCAAATCCAGAAGCGTTTTATAACTTATAACCTTAAAATTAAAAGAAATACACCCTACCCTATTCTTCTTATAGAAGTGGATCTCTCCCCTATCGAGAGCCTAGCTATGACTAGGCTTTTGTTGTACAAGCACAAGCTCAATAGCATAGGAGACCATAGACTTCCTAAGATAGCTTTAAATTCCAGCCAAAACCACCTAAAGCTTAAATGAGGTTGGTATAAAGACACCAGGGCCTGGTTAAACCATTGGGAGATCGATGAGAATGTTTCTTTGCAAAACATTAATAACATTAAAAAAATTGTTATTTCTAAGTTCAAAGAAAAAATGTGCTGTGAGAAAGATCTAGCCACTAAAAGAAAATTAAGATATTATAAGGAGGTCATCAACCCCACCCTAGAAGATCAAAAATATCTCTCTGTTTTAACTAGCTCAAAGAAGAAAATTAGTATAGCCAATATTAGAACAGACTCTCATGAGCTCCATAGCGAAACAGCTCGTTCGACAGTTCCTAAAACACCATAGATGGAAAGGATCTGCCATCTCTGTGAGAATATGAATATCGAGGATGAAAATCACTTCCTCTTATAGTGCCCCGAGTACAACCACATTAGAGCTCAATTTCATAATCTTTGTTACAATACTGACCCTCCTAGCTTTTTAAGATGTCAAAATTATAGTGAGCTCAGGAGGCTTCTCTCCAAGCTTTTTGAGCATAGGAATAAAATCTTAAATGAAACTCAATAACTCTTTTCTTTAGGTCCGATAGACCAAAGATTGGTCTGAGTGGACATTAACCACCACCATCATCATCATCATAATTTTAAATTTTGTTTTGATGGAAATATTAAAACTATTAATTATAAATGTGTGAGTAAAATGTTTAAATTTTTTATTTTTCAAAATATTTTAAATAAATTATTTAAAAATTTATGTTAACTAATTTATGTGGATATCAATTTCATATATATTTATATAAAAAAAATTGTGAAAATAAAATATTTTAATGTTATATATATATAAATATTCAATGTGAGTTATTAATAAAATATTTTAATACATATTAATATTGACATATACTTTAAAATATATTAATAATAAAAAAAATCATTTTAATTTATATTGATAAAATTTCTAGATATACATGTTACTTCAAATATTATAATGTCAATTATGTATATATTATATATCATTTAAAAAAAGTAGATAAATATTATGAAAAAAATATGTTTTTATTGTTAACCTTTATTTTGTCTTATTTATATTTTATATGGCATTCAAAAATAAAATTTAAAAAATAATTTGTACTATAAAAAAAATTGCATATGAAGAAATTTAAATCCTCTCATATCATATTAGATTAGTACTTAAAATGGATCTATAATGGTTCTAAAACATTCAATCCACACTAATCGTCCACAAAACATATCCTTCAACACTATACTTTATACTTTATCTAAGGATTAATACTAGTTTTATTAGGAATTTGGCTTCTGTCATCCATAAAATGTATATAAAATCTTTGGGTCATAATCACATATAAGCATATTTTGTCTACATTTTTTGAACCTATCTTTGTGGTAATTTACATCAATTAGTTATCTCTACCTATTTAAATTGGTTCCTTGATCAGGGTTTTTATCTTATCGTGATAATGAACTACTCAAATGTGATTATCACCAAAAAAATTTATATACACATTATAGTTCTAAAACATTCAATCCACACCCACAAAACATATTCTTCAACACTATATTTTATAATTTATTTAAAGATTAATACTTTATTTAACGACTAAATACTTGGTTTCTAGCCCTTTATCATCAATTCAGACATGTGAACCTTCTTTTCTCTCTTTCAAACTATTTAATGTCTAAATCGTTTATTCCCAACCCATCATGGATATTTTAAACCCATCAACCTTTTATTTTATTTTGTGAAAGGATTCTTTGCATGAGAGTGTCCAATTCCACCACTCACTTTATTAAGTACCCTTTAATTTACCCTTTCAACTTTTTCCTATCTCTCTATGTTTCCTAGGTCGGTCTACTTCCCCAATTTCATATCTATCCTCGTATCGCACCGTTCACCAAATAAAATTTATTTTATTATAGAATTGATAATTGAACCCCTTTCTCTCACCGATATTCATTCGGATAAAACTAGTGAATCAGTGTTTTAACATTTTGAGAAATATATCAAAACTGGTAATTTATATTTAATCTTTGACAGTTTCAAATCGGAAAGACTTGATTTTCCGTAAACCCTGCAACCTCCCCACTGTTTACAACTAGTGAATGAGTGTTATAACATTTTGAAAAATATATCAAAACTGGTAATTCATATTTAATCTTTGACAGTTTCAAATCGGAAAGACTTGATTT
Source organism: Pinus albicaulis (assembly GCA_034641835.2). NCBI lineage: Eukaryota > Viridiplantae > Streptophyta > Pinopsida > Pinales > Pinaceae > Pinus > Pinus albicaulis. The sequence goes on from CM076573.1 coordinate 803,021,613, forward strand.
TCCGTAAACCCTGCAACCTCCCCACTGTTTACTAAACAACATTGTTGGATATCATTTTAATAGGAGTTGTCTACAGTCCTAACAGAATAGATGGACGGTAGTAGTTTTTTTTTTAGAATCTAGTAAAAAAAATTCAAAAAATCCGGTAATTAGAATGTTTGAATTGAATTTTTGATAGTAGAATTAAATTCAGCAGCATCAAAAACCTTTAAAACATCCAAAAATACAAAATTTGTATAACTCAGATTAAAAAAAAAAATTGCCAACTTTTTCATAATTTTAACAGAAATTTTAAATTATTCCATGAGTTTTTTTTTATGACCAAGGCATATATATACACATCTATGCTTTCATACTTTTACCTTTACAGTATATCCAGCTTCATTCAATAATCTTTTGAATAATTCAATTTTTCAAGAGCCTTATTATTATTTTATAAGGAGATTTCCATATCATTATGTCGACAATTAGCGTCATCAACTAATATAATTTCAGTAATTACAACAACAAAACGATAATCTTTGACAGTTTCAAATCGGAAAGACTTGATTTTCCGTAGACCCTACAACCTCCCCACTCTTTACAACTAGTGAATCAGTGTTATAACATTTTGAAAAATATATCAAAACTGGTAATTCATATTTAATCTTTGACAGTTTCAAATCGGAAAGACTTGATTTTCCGTAAACCATGCAACCTCCCCACTCTTTACTAAACAACATTGTTGGATATCATTTTAATAGGAGTTGTCTACAGTCCTAACAGAATAGACGGAAGGCATTAAAAAAAATTCAAAAAATCAGGTAATTAGAATGTTTGAATTGAATATTTGATAGTAGAATTAAATTTAGCAGCATCAAAAACCTTTAAAACATCCAAAAATACTGAAATTTAACTTCTATAACTCAGATTTTAAAAAACAATTGCCAACTTTTTCATAATTTTAACAGAAATTTTAAATTATTCCATAACTTTTTTTAAGACCAAGGCATATATATACACATCTTCTCTTTCATACTTTTCTACGGTATATCAGCTTCATTCAATAATCTTTTGAATAATTCAATTTTTCAAGAGCCTTATTATTATTTTATAAGGAGATTTCCTTATCATTATGTCGACAATTAGCGTCATCAACTAATATAATTTCAGTAATTACAACAACAAAACGATAGAGGGTCCTATCTGTAGAGTTCCCTGAAATATTTTACTACCCGACAAGTAATAAAAAAAATTTATGGGATAGAGTTCTATATAGATTCATATATTTGTCTAAAATATTTTAATAGGGGACCAGTAGTGTTACGTGATAGACTTATATATATACACACACGTTATATATATGTGTTTTGGTTTATATAAAGGAGCTGCTTTAATTGTATAGCCGACTTTGATTTTTTTAATTAATATAAATAACAATATATGTATTTTTTAATTATTTAATTTTATGATAATTTTTTATTTATTTTTTTATTTTTAAATTTTGATAATAGATCAATTAAATTATTTTTAATAAAAATTATAATATATAAATCAATTTAAAAGTGATCAAATTTTAAAAATATAATGTTTTTGAATCGTGTTTTTCAACAATTTTTAGGATTAAGAAATGAAATAATAATGATCATTTCAAAAAAAAAATTATGTGGGTTAAAATTTAAAAATTCATTTAAGAGACAACTAATTAGGAAAATTTGGTTTTATGACTTGGATAGGTTTATAAGAAATTAAGGATTGTGGTGGAATAGTCTCCAAGATTTTGATAAATTAGTCATAATGAACAATGATAAACCATTAGAATAATTTGCTAAAATTATGATCCATGAGTTCTATGGCAATGTTGAAGTTGACACCCACTTGTATCAAGATTTGTGTATGAATTGGAAATTATGATATCTCAAAGAATTTCCTGAATTTATTTGCATAATGCATGATTTACTCCATAGAGACCCACTTGTATGAAGATTTGTGTATGAGTTGGAAATTATACTACCTCAAAAAATTTCTTGAATTTGTTTACATAATGCATGATTTACTTTATAGAGCACACGATCATGGTATGGTACTATACTTATACAAATGAATTTCCTTCATGTAGGGACGAATTCCACACATTCTTAGATAAAATTTTGAAAGTGAAAATATACAAATAGAAGAATTGAGATTTGTCTCTAACGAGTTTGCAGTGGAGGAAATAATGAGGAAAACATAAAAAGAATGTTTGAGAAGGAAAATTGCTAAATTTGTCATGATGCTGTGAGGATTTTATCATACAATGAAACTTATCATTTTGGTTCTAACAAACATAAGAAGAATATTTCTTTAGCATGATTTCTCTTGCAATAAATTTCCATTTATTACCCCGAGATATAAATTCAAAACTTCCTAACATTATAAATAGCATTTCAAACGAAACAATTCATTCTTTTAAAAAATAAAAAACCACACTTCTAAATCATCTTGTTTTATTGGAAAAAAAACCTATCCATTGTGCAAATTAATCTCCTCTACAAGAAAAAACAACACATCAATCAAAACTGATGGATATTTTCTATAATTATTATGATTATGATCCAACAAAATCAGAAGGAATTCCTTCTTCTAGTTCAAGTGATTAATACTTTTCTTTCACTGAACCTTTTGAACATGAAGTTGATCTTCATTATCTTAATGTACATTTTTATTCTAGTAGTAGTTCCTCTAATCATAATGATTTTCTCTCTATCAAATACGTGAAAATGCTTCATATTTATCTTTCTATTCCATAACCTCGAGCACATATTAGTCACATTCAATCCCATATTTCCTCACTGACTCCTTGTGAATTTAAACTATGTGGATAATTACAATCACAACTTTCTTCACTTAAATTACATCTCCACTCATTCACACATCCCGATATAGTGAATTTACATAATTAAAATCACTTTAGGAGTGTGAGGTGTAGAGCATACTTCACTATTACATACTCAATTACTATAGTTTGAGTGGTTTTATGATACACCAAGATCACTTTAGGAGCATGAGGTGTAGAGCATACTTTACTCTTATAGACTCCATATTCTTCGACATATTCTTGTTCTTTCGAAATTTCAATGTCCCAAATGAGAGGCTTTAGTCTCTATTTATAACATTTATAGCATTTAAAATATGTATCTGGTGAATCAAAAGCTACAATTGGCAGTTAAAAGTAAATTCATTTTTCATTATGAGATGTCGTGATAGTTAGTGGATAACTAATTTTTATCTCATCCTGTGAATGGCCCTTGTTAATAAGTAAATAATAAGGTTCATCTGAACATTCTTCTGCCTATATTTACTTCTTTCCTCCTATTTAATGACATCCTTTTTACTATTATGTGTTTATTAGGAGGACTAAATGATGATTGTCATATCTCATGGCCTAATGTGATTAATGCGCGGGAAAAGAGAACATTTGAGTCCATTTACTGGGAAAATATGCATTGGAGACAGCTAGAGAAGATGTAGGATGCTTGTACCCTACCTTTACTCACTTGAAACTCGACTTGTTCCCTAAATTTACTCACCTACAACTCGACTTGTTCCCTAAATTTACTCACCCACAATTTTAAGATCCGCTAACATTTGATGCACTCAAGGACTGCGGTGATCCCACAAAGATAGTTCCACCTTTCTAGGGATTTTTGGAGGAAAGAACCCATATTTCCAAGTACACTTTCCCTAAGTCATTTTTCAATAAATAAGGAAGCCCAAGGGCTCAATGGTATTCAAAATTTTGGAGTAGATAGGGACTACAAAGAGCTACGAGCTTGAGCTTGTCATTTCCATTTATTTTCATCATGTAATTGAACATGATTTCCTATTAATGAGAAGTTTATTGTTACCTTGCATCTGAGATTTTTCTATAGGGCTCAGTCCCTTTGGGTTATGGCCCAACCCAGAGGCTCTATTATGTCTCATGTATATTCAATTTATGCATTTTCTTTACTAGTAGAATTTTTTTCCTTCCTTAGCAACATTTTCTTCTGAAAATTTATTGTGCAGGCCTATATACCACATCTATTATGGGAACTATGGCTGAGGATAATGTATTGGAAAGAAAAAAATACATAGTCACTTTTCTTTGTAGTAGTTAGACCTCTTATTAGTTCTTCTTTCTTACATATTTGGTTTTTGCAACCTAGTGATTGATTTAGAAGTTTGCTTTGAATATATGAGGTATAACCTATAGTGGATATAGGCCTTGTGCATATTTCCATATAGGTTATCACTCAACACATTAATTACATTCTTAATAAAATTCAGCTCATCCTTTATCTGTTATTTCAATTTTCTACAATTTACACTATTAGCATGCTTTAGTTGTTTGGAAAAGTTACGTAACTTTCTTGTGGTGTTCAAGCACTATTTTTGATCTGCAGGGTTGGAATTGTCATTGTCACTCTTTATCCCACTACCATATCCCTTTATTCAACCTCAAAAACAATCTCAAAACATTGTTCACTAAGATTATAATTCTGGTCTATTGAAGGTTGTCGTATGCATTAATTCGCGTGAAAGATGCCCCTATGAAAGGTAATAAGCTTGGAAAAGGCCTCATAAAACTCTCATCTACCATCCATTACCCTTACCCGCCTTCAAATCACCTTTCTTACACTTATAACGCTCATATATTCAATCATGTAGAAAAACAGGGAAATCCTATAGAATCCTATAGCAATCATGTAGCATCTTGTAGCACCATGTAAACTTGACCAGATTTTCCTTTAAAGTTTAATTTTTTCCTCCTGGCCTTGAAAAATATCCCTTGCACTCTAAAACCATTATTGAGGAGGACTGAACACCACTTAGGACTTTCTTTTTTACCATTGCAACACATTTCAACGATTAGCGTTAGTGAACTTATTTAAAATTTGGATAACATAGTGATGATTTTCTAGATTTCCTCATTAAGTATCTAATGAACTATATCAACAAATATGATCTCTTTGAAATGAAATTATTAAATATTGATTACATTCTCTTTTTCTTTATGGAAGGTAGGTTAGGTTGGTTTTCTGTATTCTATGCTTCTTAATCTAGGGTTTCTATTTCAAGCATTATTATTTCCATTCCATAGAATCTTTTTCCTTTTAACGCAACATTTGCATTCTACAAATAGATTAATGTTTACATTTATGAAAGTAGTGTAGCCTTTAATTTCCTACAAGTAGTGTGGACTTTTCATTTTTTCAAATATGTTAGCATTTACATTTGACCAAGTGGCATTTCATTTTTTTCAAATAGAGTAACATTTCCATTTCTGAAAAGTAGATTAGGACTTTCCTTTCATGCAATTTCTTTCCTTAAAAATATATATTTAGTTGATAGAGTGGTATTTGTATACCTTGGTTTGTTCCATTTATTAAAAGTGACTTCAATAGATCTTAGGCTAATGTCCATACAACATTGAAACCTCTTAAGTTTATCCCAACCCTAGTTTGATAATTAAGGTTGGTAGATTTGGGAGTCACAACACTCTTGTTGCAATAATGATGCTCGTTAATATTTATCGTTGTTGTCGGTGAGGTGTCAAAGTAGTTTTTTCTTTTCTTTTTATAGCTGCTTTATTTTCATTTTTATTTTTATTTTCATTTCTTTTTATTGTATTGAAAAAAATAAAAAATAAGAAAAAATAAAAAATGTATTTCATGCCTTGTAGGATTAGGGATAATCGAGGGAAATTCTTACCATAAACCCCAACCCCTTCTAGTAGGAAACCATCCCTCTTATTTGGTGATTATCAACATCCTACTATGACAATAGAAGTGTTAGAGAATCCTTTAGGTGAGCAACCATAAATATTTGAAGATCCAATAGGGGAAGAAGAACCCACATCACCTACCCAAAACATGGTTGAGAACAAGCATACTAACATTTTTCCTATCCAAGAAACCAATGGGGAGGCTAGAATGAAAAATATAATCCACAACGTTCTCCCTCACTTCTATGGTCTAGCCTCTGAATACCCTGATATATTCATGTTTGAGTTTTTTTATGGTTTGTAGAACCTATGATTACACTTTTGATGAGAAGAAGATAAATCTGTTCCCTTCTACCCTCAACGATGCAACCTTCCATTAGTTCATGAGCCTGGAAGGGGGAAACATCACTGGTTGGGCTCAAATTAGTAACCATTCAATCGGAAATATAGGGAATACTGTAGGTTAAGAGAAATAAAAGAAGATATATTTAGAATTACCTTAGGGCTAGATGAATCCTTTAGATGATTATGAAGATAGATTTCAACTCAACTACATAAGGGCTAACTATACCCTTGACCTAGAATCCTTGATGCTTGTACTTATTCAAGGGATTAGGGAGGATTAGATGGAGAGCTTTAATATTATGTCTAGCAGAGAACTTTACTGGCTATCTTATGAAGACATCAAGGCAGTGTTCAAGAATCATTCTATGGTTTCAAGGGAAACGGTTAGGTCCATTTTTAAAGGCCCGATCAATTCTCCTCCCTACACTTCCACCATCAAACATGAAATAGGGAGCATGCTAAAATACTATGAAAGTGATATGTTACATACCTTCACCTTAAAAATGGATACTATGAAGATAAAAAAGTAGCAAGAGGAGGCATAAATGACACTGGATATATTTTTCCCTAGATGCAGGAAGAGACACCCTATAAATGAGTTCCCACTGAATGTCATAGAGGTATGCTATGTGTTTGAGAATAACCGTGAAATTGATAAATGTCCCTCTCTTCCAGGATTGAAGGTTGTATACGAAGGGGGATAGAGTGGCTTGGTGAAAATTTTCTTCATCAACCAAAGGAGGCCACAAGGGCAATGGCCATACTAGCAAGGCATGCAAGTTGCACATTATCATTCTTTCAATCCAAACTGGAATGTAACCTTTTATAATTTCTATCCCCTATCTCACTCATCTTGTTTTATACCCTCTCTTTCGCCTTATTCTCCTAAATATCCTCCTCATATTGTCAATCCACCCTTCCAGCCATACCAACCTCAACCTCCTTAATGGGGAAACCCTTGACAAGGATGGAGGCCTTAGGAATCCCAACCTCCTACCTTAATGCCTCCTCCTCCACCTAAACCACAAATACCCCATAATAATCCACCCAAGAAAATTCATATGCATTATCAACCCAATATAAACTCAAACAATAAGCATTCCTAGTAGGTCTATGGTGGGGAAAAATCATATCCTTCTTGTGTTGTGGAGATCGAGGAGATCAACCTTAGCTCTAGGAAGGCACTTCCAGATGATGACCCACCTTATCCACCTCAATATCTTTAATAATATAAGGAGGATAGTGTCCCTCAAGCCAGTATGCCTCCTTATCCTAAATGGTTGGTCCAACCTAAACAAAACACCCCATATGAGGCTAGAATCCTAGGAGAACTTAAAAACCTATATGTTAAAATAGTCCTTCTCCAATCCATCAAATTTCTCCCCATTTACAACAATATTATCAGAGAAGAGTGTTTCAAGAGGCTTGGAAGAATAAAAAGAGATGCCCCCACTACTAATGTTTTTTGGAAGCCTTTTTATCTAATGCTTGGGATAGTTATCTACCCAATGTACTTAGATCTGGATAGCTCAGTGGTAGATGTGCACATTAATAGTATTATATTCCCCAACACATTGATTTAAATTGGGGCTTCATTGAATGTGAAGACCAAGGAAACTATGTTGAAGCTAAATCTCTAAGGAGCTTTGAGGAAAACCACTATGGCATTGTAGCTTGCAGAAAGATCCACATTTTCCCTTGAGGGATTTATTGAGGATATGATGGTCTCCATTGACTCCTACAAATACCCCACTCACTTCCTTGTCCTCCCACCAAAAACCAAGTTTAATGTGTACCCTCTCATTTTATGGAGACCTTGGTTAGCCATTACCGTTTCCTACATTATTTGTAGTGCTAGAAAAATGACTATGAAAATTGGGTATCTCAGAAATCAGCTTGTATTATATCCCCTTGCTCAACCCTCTATTGAGCATGAATTACATTTGTGGGTAGAGGAAGAGGAGGAGGAATATTTTTATCATTCATCCCTCTATCTATTTTGTACATTAGACACTACTGTAGGAAGGAGGTAGCTAGATGAGGATGACCTTATTGAAATATTCTTGTAGAATCAACATCTTATTGTTATGCCAATTAATGAGATAGTGGAAGAATCCTTTGGGAAAATGGATAAAAATCCATGGGATCAATATTTTACTACAAATTCTAATCAATATCATGCTAATATTGTCGAAATTAGTCCATCAAAACATATAAAAATCAACCCTTCCCTCTCAATAGAGCAAGAAGAGAAACTATGCACTGTATTCAAACAAAATCTTGATGCTTTTTCTTGGGACTACAAGGAAATAAAAGGGGTGATTCCTTCAGTTTGTACCCATAATATTTACATTAAAGAAATATTTAAACCTATAATAAAACCCTAGAGAATGAACCTTTCCCTGAAATACATTGTGAAAGAAGAATTGAAAAAACTACTAGAAGCGAGATTCATCTAACCCATTTTAGATAGTGAATGGGTATCCCCTCTTCTCATAGTATCAAAGAAAAATGGGAAGTGGAGGAACTATTTTTACGTTAGGGAACTCAAAAATAATACAAAGAAAGATCATTTTCCCTTTCCTTTCATTGATAAAGTCTTGGATGGACTTGCAAGGAAGAAGCTCTTCTCATTCTTGGATAGATTTAGCGGGTATAATTAGACCCATATCATCCCCGAGGATTACGACAAGACCACCTTCATATTTCTGTGGGGGACCTTTACCTATAAGTTTCTTCCTTTTGGATTGTGAAATTCCCCTCATAGCTTCTAGAGGGTAGTTCTAAGTATTTTTATTGATCTCGTGCATGACACTATCGAAATATACATGGATGACTTCACCCCTTATGGAAATGAATTCCAGGAAGCTCTTTCCAATCTATGTAAATTCTTAAATAAGTGCATTGAAATTGATTTCTCCCTAAGCCCCGAGAAGTGTGAATTTTTTATTAATTCATGGATCTCCCTGGGCCACTTTCTTTCTAAGGGGGGGATCCAAGTTGACCCTAACAATATTTCCATTATCAAAAGGGTCCTTGTCCCTAAAAAACAAAGGGATGTTATAAGTTTTCTTTGACTAGCTAGATATTACAGAAGATTCATCAAGGATTTTAGTAAGTTGGCTTCACCTTTATTTTTATTGATGACCACATATTCATATTTTTTCTAGAAAGATAAATTTCAAGAGGGATTTGAAGAGCTAAAAGATAAATTAATCATTGTGCATGTTCTTAGGGGTCCCAATTGGGAATTTCCTTTCCACATCCATATAAATGCATCAAAAAAATATTCTGGAGCATATTTGGGACAAGTGGAAGACAAATCTCCTTATTTTATATAGTTCATCAGTAAGAAACTATCCAAATTTGAACTCAATTACACAGTTACTAAAAAATAACTCTTAGTTTTTGTGCACTCCTTGAACAAGTTTATGCATTATATCACTGGGTATCAATTATTTGTTTATATTGATCATGAAACTATGAAATATGTAGTCAATAGGGAAAATTTTAAGGATGGAAGTTTATCTTAAAGTATAGAAACCTTGGTGAATCTCACTAGTCCGCAATATGTAAATAGTAAGATTTTTTACGATGTTTTTGTAAAAATATTTAGATTTCTAGTTATTTTATATTAGTATATATAAAACTTTGGCAATTTGTAGGGTAAAATAATTTTATACTATAAAATTTGGGTGAATTAATTTTCAAAAAAATGGAAATTGACAAATATTTTTCTTTGGAAAAAGCATGGAAAATTAGCCCACCTGCGAATATTAGCCCCTAAAATTTTCCCTAGTAGTGAATAAACCTGATGTCAATTGTAGGATCAATAGATGGTTATTATTGTTGCAAAATTTTGATCTAATCCTTATTTACAAGCTAGGAAAGAAAAATGTGGTTGCATATTTTTTGTGTAGACTAACATTGCTAGCAGAAAATGAGGAGATGATAGATGACCAAATTCCATATGAGAACCTCTTTTCTATTTCAATACTATCTCCTTGGTTTTTTGATATAGAAAATTTATTGACTGCTGGGAGATTCCCTCCTAATCTATATTCCAAAGAGAAGAGAAATGTTTCTAGAAAAAGTGCCCCTTTCACCTGGATTGGGGGAAATATCTTCAAGTTGGTATAATATCAGATCTTGAGGATATGTGTGAGGGAGGATGAGGTTTTTTACATCCTCTCAACATGACATGATGCACCCTGTCGGGGACATTTTTCTTCTAACAAGACAACCTTCAAAATTCTCCAAGTTGGCTACTTCTGGCCCACTCTACACCAAGATTCTAGGAGATATACTACTAAATGTGATGAATTCCATAGTATGAGAAAGCCTACACCAAAGGATAAAATTACCCTACAATATCAAGTTATTTTTGAACAATTTGAGAAGTGGGCATGGATTTCATTATACCAATTGATCCCTCATCGAGAAAAAAGAGGTATATCATTATGTGGATTGATTATTTGACAAATTTGGATGAAGTGAAGGTAGTAAAAGAAAAAATATAGCATAAGGTGGTTGATTTTCTAAGGGGAAACATATTTTTCAAGTTTGGATTCACAAGGGTGTTGTTCACTAATCAACAGACTGAGTTTAGTTCAAATATGACTGAGGGGATCATGGAGGAGAATCATATAAGGAACGGGAAATTTGCTTCCTGTCATCCTCAAGAAAATCGGTAGGTGGAGATCAGAAACAAATTTTTGGATAAATCTTAAATAATTTTTTGAAAAACAACAAGAAGGATTGGGTAGCCCAACTTGTGGAGGCCACTTGGGTCTATAATACCACCTATAAAACCACCACTGGGTTCACTCCCTTTGAGTTTGTTTATGGAAAAAAAGCATTTTTTTACATTGAGTTTGAATACAGCACCCTGAGGATGGAAATATATTTTTATTTAGACATCAATAATTATTATCAAGGGAGGCTGCAACAACTCAATTATCTTGGTGAGTTTTGACTACATGCCCTAATGCAAACTTAGGTGGTCCAATTGAAGAGGAAAATTTGGAATGGCAAAAAAATCAGAGAAAGGAACTTCAAAGAGGGTGATTGTGACCTAATATATGACTCAATATTCAAATAATTCAAGGGAAATATGATGAAAATATGGTTAGGCCCTTATTTAGGGAAAAAATGTCATGAAAATGGCTATGTCTAGATCAGAACAATTGATGAAGAAGGGATTCCAATTTTAGTCAATGTATACTGATTGAAACTCTACAAAAGAAATTTGTTAAAGGAGGAATTTACCAAATCAATGAGGAAGGATTTTAATGTGATTTGTGGTCTCACAAATCTTAGTTGATCTAGCCTCTTATCAACAAAAGAAAAAAATAAAAAGAGAGAGAAGAGAATAAGAAGCCTAGGTGAAAAAATCCATGAGGCACCTAAGGATAACCATTAGAGAAATTTTGAGGTCTAAAATGGGCCTCCTAAGAAAAATGTACAACCAAAATAAAATTTATAAGGACAAATAAGATTCAAGATGATGATGTCAACCATCTGGGGTGATTCACCATCTTTTGAGTAAAAAAGTAAAAAGATAAATAATAATAATAATAATAATAATAATAATAATAATAATAATAATAATATTTTTTCAACTCCTATTTTCAACTTATATCCCTGAAGTTTTACTCAAATTTCAAGTGGAAGTACTCATTGGATGAGAAATTCAATTCCTCATCCAAGGAGTACCCATGTTTCATACTTTTGATGGATCTTGCTACACGAAAAAAGAGAAATACATCAAAAAATGTGATTGCAGAGAAATACATGAAAAAACATGATTGTAATCACGTTTTTCATGTATTTCTCATTTTTCATGTAGTAGGGTCCATATAAACTATGAAAAATGGATAATCCTTGGATGAGGAATCATATTATACATCCAACGAGTGTTTCTGCTCGAAATTTGAGTAAACCCATAGGGACATAAGTTGAAAATACAAGTTGAAAAGATAGCTTTTTCTTTTTTCCCTATAAAATTTGATGACGTAATCTAATCTTATTTTATTATTTCCACTATTATTTTATAATTTCCTTAGGAGGCCCATTTTAGACCTCAAAATTCCCCTAATTCCAAGGGATAAAAACCTCTATGAGAGAGTCCAAGGGTAAAAAAAATAAGAGAACAAATAATGAAAATATCACTAGGTTAAAACCTCCTTTGGCACACCCTAGGGAGTCATGCAGATTGAAAACCACCTTTGAGGCATCTTGCAGATCTTTAAAAAAGGAGAAAAATAGAAGGAAAAAAAGAGAAAAATAACAAAGAAAATGAAAACGAGGCCTTACATCGCTATTTCTAACATTGTTTTTTTCCAAGGTTTTAGTCACATCCCAAAGAGGAAAACAGATACTAAGGGAATATAGCTCAAAAACTTCACTTTTCCATATGCTAAGTTGACTTCCATAATTTGACTACCTTCCCCAAGTTCCTCCACATCTAGGACACCTATCTCACTCAATTTTTCCATAGTAATGAAGTGTTATAGGATTGTCCTGAATTGCTACAAGAGTGTCCATATTTTCTATAGAATTGTGATTGATATAGAAAAAGGGTTCAAATGTTATATTTCCTCATAGGAATGAAAGCATAGGTCCATAACACCATCATCATATATTATCCACCCCAATTAGCCTCATTTTAACCCAAATAATCATCCATGTCTATAAAAAAATCCCCATTTTCGCCGCTTCTTTCATTACCTTCATCACAACCAAGGTTTCTAATCCATGTCCATTGGTTGAATATAAATTATAAAAAAATTTCGGAGCATAATATAAAGGATATTGTGGTCATAGAGGGGCATGTGTGAATGCTACAGGAATAAGTACAACCTTCTAAAACTCTGCAAATACCCTACATGACTACAAATAGAAGCACCAGAATGGAGAATCAACAATCATGGAGGAATTGAAGACTAATTTCCTTGACCTTGGGCAGCTATAAGACTTTTGCAAAGTTACTAAAGGAACATTTTTCATCTCCAACAACAAAAACACTTGATCCACCATCACCAAAACCTGTGTTGAAAATCATCAACCAGTTAGGTCCATGTGAAAAAAAATTACACTAATTTTTTTTTTTCGAAAACAAAGCCAATGCATGGAGAAACAAGAATGGAAAGTGGTAACTCAGGAGGTGAGTGGATAAGCCAGTATTTGCGAAGTAGCATGAAAAGGCTGAGACCATTATTTAGTAAATATTATGAAGCTCCTCACCTCTTCCTTTAAGCATGTGATAGTTAAAAATTGTTTAAATGCAGGAGGAACCGGTTTTTTGTAGGCCAAAGGTGGATAGTAGTCTTGGCCACCATCGAATAGTTTATTAAAAATTAACTCTACCTCTCATCCGAAGTGGAGGAAATGATAAAATAGGAGGGGTTATGATTTATAGGAGTGTTCCAATGGATATATGAGGATGTTACATTGATTTTAGGTGGGGGGCATCTAACACACTGTGCTAAGCCCACCACTAAAATAGAAAAGGTGATAAAGAAAGGGCTCGTGCCTCACTTATACCAAGATATTCATTCTAAAAATGACAAGGTAGGCCCACCGTGTTGTCGACGGTTGAGCTAGATAGCACTAGCGGTACCATAGTATTCTATAGAGGTGCTACTGGGTTGAGAACTAGCTTTTATATGGTCGGGTACTAGCTGCTAGAGGATCTCGGTTCAGTGCTACAAGATTGTCACCAGTTGCTACATGATTGGACCGAGAGGTTGAACAAGGATTTATTTGGTGAAAATTATCCTCCAAAACCATAAATTCCTAAAATAGTATGCAATATATGAGTAATTCTAGTGCATTCTCCTCACATTCCCTACAAATTTTTTTGGAGAAATTGGTTAATTTATGTCTCTAGAAGCATCTTGTAGAAAACACCTTAAATTGAATTTTTTCAAACACTATAATTTTCTTAAGTGAAATTCATTCTAGTAGAAGGGTAAATTTGTCTTGTATGTGAGATATAATTCACGTACATTTGATAAGAACCAGGTACCATTCCTCTCATTTTTGTTTTGAAACCCTAGGCTGCTAAGAAAATGATCATTGAAAGAAAGATTCTTTGAACAATCTTGAGAAAACCACAGAAGAAAACATGGGAGGAGGGTCTAATAGGAGGAAACCCATGGGCTCAACATCTTCATAAACCACCAATGGATGGAGTTCTTTGAGATAATTTAAGGATATGATGATGAAATCACCGATGAATTTGCCATGGCCCTTCAACCTCAAGGACAATGGTAGTGCCACTATCATTGTGAGAGGGTTTTCCATCCATTTCAATACAGAAATAATTAGCCGAGTGACCACATTGGATTGATTATTTAGCTAGGGATAGGATGAACAAATAATCCATCATAGTTAAGAATAATTTCTTCCTCTCCAAAGAAAATCCAATTGAGGATAAAATGGAGTTAGAAGGGAAATCCTACCTTCATGGGATGAAGTAGCCAACAACATCTTAAAATACATATCTTGTGAGGGAAGGCTTAGGGTTATTTGTTCCTATTAATTTAGGCTACTTTATGACCCTAGGTTCCAAGAAAAATTTCCTATCCTAGGTAGACTTAATATCCCCCATTTCCTTCAAAATGAGCCAAAGAGTGAGAGAAGGGAAGCACCAATTCATTGTTCATTATGGTATCATAAGGCTCATTGTCATCGATTCTTTGAGTCATGTTAATAACCCTTTGTCTTGGGAAAAGTTTCTAGACATGGACAGGGAGGTATTCATTGAAACTCAAGACTAGGCTCTACTAGAACATGAAGAGGTAGAAAAACATAGCTCTTTTGAAGAAGAGGCTAGAGAATAGAACAAAGAAGAAAAGGGAGAAGTGTGTGAAGAATAAAAGGAAGAAGAGAATCTAGAGGAAAAAAAAGAGACATGTCATTTAGGCCTCAAAAGAATAGGAAACAAGAATAGTATGTAAGCCTTTTAGAAGGAAACACTGAAAAATAAGTGGCTTCCAACTTAGTAGCCCTAAGCACACCTTTAAAAATAAAAAAAGTGCATCCCAGGAAATATCCCTTGCTTTTAAAAGGAGGAGTACTAGGATCAAGCAAGGGAAGCCTCAGCCTTCCACTACTACCCTCATCACCATTGAAGGATCAACTAGTCACCAAGAGGTGGAGTTTGAGAAAGATAAAAATAAAATTAAGGAAGTGACCTCCTTCATAGCTAAAGGGAAACAACCCAAAACCTAAACAAGAAGGAAAAAAACCATGAGAGCTAAAATGAGGCAGCTAGAAGAAGAATATTCCCTGCTATAGGAAAGCAAGGAAGTGCTACAGGAAGAGGAAGGACTATGACAAGATAGGAATACAATGTTGCAGGAAAGGACAACAACAACTCAGGAGGGAGAAGAAGGAACACAAGAGCTACAGGAGCCTGACCCTCAACTAGATCTTGTGTCCTACTATAAATTTTACGAACAAGAACAAATCATCTCCACTAAATTTGTAGTCCCCATCCTACTTTATCTAGACAAAGAGAGAATTTGAGACCATCGATGGAGGAAAATTTCTAAGTCCAAGAGAGTTGAGGATGTGAACCTCGTGGAAGTGAAAATGAAGAAGATAAGTGAATAAATTCCTTACTTGAGGCTGAGAGAGTCAACCATCAGGGGGAAATTGAAAATGGAAAACTAGAGATTAAAAGAGTAGTTACAGGATAATGAAGTACAACTTTCCACCATGTCAAGCCTATCCATGGAGGCCACCCAATGCAGACATCCCTCAAAAAAATATTCCTTGTTCCTCAAATAGTAGTGGCTTCAATTTCAAAAAACAAATATGGCACAATATGTTTCACCTCCCTTCCAACACTAAAAGTCGTTTATTGAATTTTTTCATAAGGCTACTGAGGAAGACTAGGCTAAGATGTAAATTTTTACATGCACAACCTCATATTGACTGACATGAACTTTTTGGATCCAAATACTAGGATGGGGGATGTGTAGCTAATGGAATTAGCCTCTTGGCTGACCCATGAGGAGGCAAGGGCTGAGGAAGCAAAATGGATGATATCCAAGGAGACTAGTTAGCCCCTATGGATAAAAGTAGAGTTGATGACTCCTCACCCTGTCAACAACAACAATAGGCTCATCTCTGAGGATCCCAAATTCCTACCACTTACATAGAGTGATAGTAAAAATCCATTCAACAATTTGTGGAAATGTTTAGGTTATTAGGGACCGAGGGTTTTCAGGCCCTCCAAAGGAGATGGAATCCATTGCCTCATAACTTGTAAAGTAGGGAATACCAATATCTAAGGATATTGAGGAATGCCTTGGAGGAGACACCCTTTTATAAGAGTATAGTCCAAAGATTGAAGGTCAATTGGATTGGGCTCAAATTCAGCACTCCTTTGTTTCTAGGGCTACAGAAAAGAAAGGATCAGATTAAAGAGTAACAATAGTGCATTGAAATATAAATGAATGTATGGTTCCATCCAAAGCAGGACACTTCTTCAGACATACCTTGAGATGTTAGTGTAGCCACTGGGGTTATGCATGAGATGGAACTAAATGTATAACTTTCTTAGAGGGTGAGAAACACCTTCAGTAGGGGCATGATGATGAGCCTCATTAATAGGTAAATAATAAGGCCCATCTCACATTACTTCAGCCAATATTTATCTATTTCCTCACATTTAATGAAATATTTTTTACTATTATGTGTTTATTAGGAAGAATAAAGTGAGATGGTCATATATTATGGCCTAATGTGATTAATATTCAGGAAAATAGACCATTTGAGTGCATTTACTAGGAAGATATATGTTGGAGGAAACTAGAGAAGTTTTAGTAGGTTGGTCCCCTACATTTAATCATCTAAAACTTGACTTTATCCATAAATTTTCTCACTCGCGATTTCAAGATCCACTAATAGTGGATGCACTCATGGATTGCGAGGATCTCAGGGAGCTAGATACACCTTTCTAGGGATTTTTGGAGGGAAGCATCCCTCTTTCCAGGGAGGTTGCTCCTTAGTAATATTTTTATAAATAAGGAAGCCCAAGGGCTCAATAGGATTCAAATGTTTGGAGCAAATAGGGACTAATAAAAACGAGGAGATTGAGATTGTCATTTTCATTTATTTAATCAAATAATTTAATACTATTTACTACTAATGAGAAATATGTTGTTACCTTCCATACGATCTTGTTCTAGAGGGTCGATTCCCTTTTGTTAGGGCCTAACCTAGAGGCTCCAATCACTCTGATGCATATTTTATTTATGAATTTTCTTTCCTAGTAGCATTTTATTTATTTCTTAACATAATTTGTTTATGAAAAATTATTGTGCATGTGTATATACCACCTCTCTTGTGGGAAGTGTGGTTCAGGATAATGTGTTGGAAATAAAAAAAGACACAAAAAATTTTCTTTGTAGTAGTTAGACCTTAGATTAGTTCTTTCTTGCATCTATGTTTTTTGGAACCTAGTGATTGGTTTAGTTTTTTTATTTGAACATATGAAGTGTAATCTCTAGTGGATGTAGGCCTTGTGAATATTCTCAATAGGTTGTCTCTTAACGCAATAGTTAGATTCATCATAAAATTCAACTCATCATTTCTTTGCTATTTCAATTTTCTGTAGTTTACGTTGTTAACATGCTTTATTCATTTCCAAAAATTGTGTAAATTTATGTGGTATGTAGGCACTATTTTTGATTTATAGGGTTGAAATTTTCATTCATACTCTTATCCCACCTCCATCTCCCTTTCTTCAACCTGAACAAATTCCTCAAAACATTTTTCACCGAGAGTACCTTTCTAGTTTATTGAAGGCCATTGTGTGCATTGATTCTTGTGCAAGATGGGCCCCTAAAGGGTAATAATATTGGAAATGGCCTCACAAAACCTTAATCTACCATCCATTACCTTTTCCCACATTCATGTCACCTTTATCACCCTTTGAATGCTCACGGATTAAATCCTGTAGCAAAACAAGGAAATTTTGTAGCATCATGTAGAAATCTGGTAGCAATATGTAGGATCCTGAAACACTGTGTAAAGTTGACCATATTTTCCCTTGAAGTTTTATTTTCTCCTCCTAGTCTTGAATAATTTCCCTTAGACACATTTCATCAAATAGAGTTAGTGAATAGATTTATGAATTGGATAACATAGTGATGATTTTTCTTGATTGCCTAATGAAGTATCTGATGAAATCATTTAGTAGATCTAATATATTTATAATGCAATGATTAAAGATTTATTACATGTTGTTTTTATTCATGCAAGGTATATTTTCTTTATTCTATGATTCTTGAGCTAGGATTTTTATTTCAAGGACTGTATTTCCATTCCATAGTCTAGGTTTCCGTTTAATGCGACATTTGCATTATGAAAATAGATTAATGTTTACATTTATGCAAGTAGTGTTACCTTTATATTCCTGCAAGTATTGTGGCCTTTACATTTTTAAAAAGGTTAGCATTTATATTTGAGAAAGTAGCATTTTTATTTTTTTAAATAGAGTAACATTTCCATTTATGCAAAGTAGGTTAGGACATTCCTTTCATGCAATTTATTTCCATGAAAATCTAGATTTAGTTGATAGAGTGGTATTTGTATACCTTGGTCTGGTTCATTTCTTCAAAGTGACTTGAGTATATCATAGCCTGTTGTGCATATAGAACTGTCACCTCTTAATTTTGTATGAAGCCCGAGTTGACAATTAAAGATGGTAGCCTTGGGAGTTGCGAGACTCTCACTGCAATACTGAGGTTCATCAGTGAGGTCCTTTCAAATATAAGGGGAACCATCCTTCTTCTGTGATGGACATGAGAAAATAGTAAATAGTTGATATTTCTCTTCTGGTAATAAAAAATAATTGGTACCATTACCAACCATTAAGCTTTTACAAATGGGGCAAGGCCCACCATGTTTGCACTAATAACTAGACATGTGATCCATGTCCATATAGTATAGATATATCCTATTAGGTGCCATAGGAGAGATAATTCCAAATAAACGATAAAATGGAGAGTAAATTTTTTCTTGAACAAGCTCATCTATAGGAATGAAAGTGTATTCATAGAAGTAGTTTTTTAATTTCTACCATTAAGGTCCTTTTGGAGGATATCATGATGAATTATTCATTTTCATGGTGACAAAAAGACCATCCCAAATGGAATAAAATACAAGATTCACTTTTATTATATTTTGTAATTATGTCTTTTATGTAGAATACAAACTATTTCCTAATAAAACTAGTGATTTACAACTATGGAACTATCCTGAAATCTTATCCACACATCTAGTACATGTCTTACATAATACTTGACTAGGAAATAATATTTACAAGTAAATAATATTTCATAAATGATAATATATCTCTTACCTATGTGGGGCTCATACTATATTATCACTTGTACATTTTTGGAGAGTTTCTAAAGCAACACAAATTAGAGGTGTGATTATGACTAGCAACCTATTTTTCTAGTATGTACATTTTAACAAAACATATATTAATATGACTCACTAATCAATCAAAATAATATCCATAATTAAATTTTTTACAAAATTAGGCTCCAATTAAACCATTATAGTGCAAAGGGTAATCATAGATAGCTGATACAGGCTAAATAGCTTACCATGTGCATCATTTTTGCAAACTATATATTTAGCTTCCCTATTTAAGAAATATATAAGGAAATTTTATTTTCCAATATTGTATCTAATCTCGAAATAATAACCATATAACCATTAACTCCATATTAAAGAAAAATTATTAACTTTCTCAAGATTTTGTTTTTTAGAAAACATGTCTTTCATACATTTGTAAATCAATCTTGTATGTGAAATGCATATGCTTTAAGAGAAATTGAAATATTTTGATTCCATTCCTGAAAACAAGTATACCTTTCTTTGAAGAAGGGTAATATAGCTCTAGTACCTTAAATATCTTAAATATTACCTACAATTTTCTTCTCAGTTGGCATACTTTTGTAGTAAAACAAAACCCCATATGTCATCAGATGCATTTGTTTCAATAAAAAATGAATATTTATGGTAGGAATACGAAGAGTAGAAGGATTCTATAACTTTTGTTTTATGATATGGACAACCACTTTCATCTTGCCACTGCAAATATTTTTTTGGTTGCTCTTCGTTGTAGGAATTTAATGTTCCTAGCTTGTTGATCATAAAAATATAAGATATATTTTACAATTCCAATGAATCTATGAAGTTGTCTTTTGTGAAGGATTTGGTATCGGAATTCAATAAGGCTCTTTAGATTTTGTTTTTGGAGTTCCATTATTCCTTTGGATAGTATTAATCTAAGATATTCAAGTATAGTTTTAGAAACTTCCAATTCTTTCTTATTAAATGCAATTCCATGTTTATATATTTTAGCATAGGTTTTCTCGAAATATTTTCTTTGTTGAACAATAAATGTAAATAAGCTAAGAAAGGAATCTCTATAAACGATAAAAAATTATCTCTAGAAACATGTTCAATTATTTTCTAAAACTTTGACGAAGAATTATGGAGACCAAAGGTCATAAACTTCGGTTGGTACTATATGTGATGAACAACAAATGTTGTATTGTACCCATTAATGTGATTTATTCCAATTTTCCATAATCCATTTTTCAAACCAAATTTATTGAATATGTTTCTTGGCCAATCATTCCAAATAACACAACCTTTGAAGGTACACGATATTTGATAATAAAAAGGGATTTATTTAAAGATTCAGAATAGATCACCAAACAAGTTTTTCAGCATCTTTTCTCATAATGCTTATTAGGATGTATTAATTTTATTTCAATCATTTCTTTGATCTCCTATTTACATAACTCTAGTTTTGTAGGAGAAATTTTCTTGCTTGAATCCCTTTGCAGTCATGGCATATAGTCCTCCTTATATCGAAGATCAACAAATTTTTGTTCTTTCACATTCAATGTGTTTCGAAAATATGATGTACAAATTTTCTCAATTTTGTTCCCAATCTCAATTATTACTTATTAGCTTTATTATCTTTTGTATAACGTCTTCAACTTCATCTATAGAACTACATGTTAGTTTATTTGAATAAGTGCTTTATCTTGGTAGAGTATCTTCTTTTCCTAAAGTATGAAAGCTAATAATTCCATGATTGACTTTCATAGGTAAGTATCCTTATAAAAAATGTTGTCTTCATAGGATGTCAACTTCAGTATCAAAGCAATATAGATTTATACAAGCCTTACAACCTTGAATGATGATTAAAACATCAAGTGCATACAATTTAATAAGAACTTTAATATTTTTGATAGATCTAAAATAAAATTAATTAGCTTCAATAAACACTGTGATATAATAGTATATCTAACACAAGAAATATTTTTCTCGATATCTATTTGTGCATTTAAAGGATAGTACTTATAACCAGATAAATTTATATCAATGTTTATAACAATTCTATCTTGTAACTTCTATTAGCTTTATTTCCTTGAAATATATTGAATATTACATGCAAATAGCTTCTCTCTTGGTATGATTTTGGAGTAAAACACAACCCCGTACTTTATTAGATGCATTTATTTCAAAAAAAAATAAAGATTCATGTTAGGAATATGGTGAGTAGAAATATTTTAGATCGTTGTTTTATTGTTATAACAACCTTTGCCATCTTATCATTCCAAATAATTTACTTGGTTTCTCTTTTTTGTACGAATTTAATGTCCTTAGCTTGTTGGTCATAAAAATACATGATATAGTTGAGGGTTTCGATGAATCTATGAAATTGTTTTTCTATAGTATTTTATCTTGGAATTAGCTGAGGCTGTTATAATATGGTTATAATATGGTCTTAGATTTCCAATATTACTTTGGACAGTGTCAATCAATGATATTCAATTCTAGTTTTAGCAACTTCCAATTTCTTCCTACTTAGTGTAGTTTTATGTTTATATATTTTAGCATAGACTTTCTCCAAATATTTTTTGTGATGATCAATATCTGTAAAGACGATAAGCAATTCATCTATATAAAGAATGCCAAATTCTAAATATTTAGACACATCTTTCATTATTTTCAAAACATATGATGGAAAAAGGGCATAAACTTCTATTCTTTCTATTTCGTACTATTTGTGAGGAATGATAAGTGTTGTCCTCTACTTATTATTTCAATTTGTTCAAATTTTCCTTAATCCATTTTTAAAACTAAATTTATTAAAGATGTTTTTGACCCAATCATTCCAAATACCACAACGTTTGAAGGTAAAGCTAATAGGAAAACAGGTTCGATTTAAAGCTCTATAAAATATCACCAAACACTTTTTCCCTTCTTTTCTTGTAGTGCTTATTAACGTAGAAGGCATGACATACAGATGGGCTTGTACAACCCTTTATTAATTTTATTTCAAGCATTTATTTGATCTCATACTTACATAAATCTAGTTCTGTAGGATACATTTGGTTGCTTGAAGCCTTTTATGGTTTTGGATTATAGTCCTCCTTATATGGGGATAAAGAAATTGTTGTTCCCTCTTCTTGAATGCATTTGGACAATATGTTGTATAGGATTTCTCAATTTTTTTCTCGATATGAATTATTACTTATGCATTATGAAGTTTTACATGTTTTATGACTTTTTAAAGCTTTATTAGCTTTTGTATTATGTTTTCATCTTCATTTGGAGTGAAATTGGATACTTTATTTGAATAAGTCTTTTTATTGGGTAGAGTATTGTTATTCTTAAAATATGAATGCTAATAATCTCATGGCTAACTTCCATAGGTAAGTATCTATTT
Source organism: Pinus albicaulis (assembly GCA_034641835.2). Classification (NCBI taxonomy): domain Eukaryota; kingdom Viridiplantae; phylum Streptophyta; class Pinopsida; order Pinales; family Pinaceae; genus Pinus; species Pinus albicaulis. Next base: position 803,044,466 of record CM076573.1, read on the forward strand.
AAAAAATATTTTCCTCATAAGATGTCAGCTTCAGTATCAAAAAAATATAAATTTGTGTAGGCCTTACAACCTTGAAGGATGATTAAAAAGACAGGTGCATACTCTTTATTACGCACCTTGGCATTGTTCATGGCTTTGAATTTTTTTTTTATTGGTTCCAAAAGTAATGTAATATAGTAGTATATATAGCACAAGAAATAATTTCCCCAACATCTATTTTTGCATTTAAAGCATAATGTTTGTAAATAGATAAAAATATATCAATTTTGATAACAAACCTTATCTTTTAACCCATTAAACTACGGTGCAAAAGGAATGACATTTTTTTCTTGAGGAATATATTTATGAGCTTCTAGTTCAACCATGGATATCTTTTGAGGACCAAACAATTCCTCAAGTTCTTCGAAGTGCTAGCCAATTTCTCCTCTAGGTTTTGTAGTTGCATTTTATCTTCTTTAATGATGGTATGATTTCTTGGATGAGATTACTTTTCTACTATATTGCAATACTCTTGTCTTAGATTCCATTTTGTAGTTGTTATTTTGTGGAGAGTGACTCTACTACTAGTGTGAAAGTTAGATTCCATTTTGTAGTTGTTATTTTGTGAACATTGAATCTACTACTAGTGTGAATGTGAGGGGCTTAGATATTTTATTTCTAAAAGAGTTTCTTCAATGTAAAAAGATACCTCCATAGCTATGGATTTTAGGGACTTTTCTTGGATTAGAGGAGAACTAGGAATTATGAAACTTATCGTTAGAGAAAATATTGCCATGTTATTGAGAAAACCATATAACTTATGCATTGTTTCCACACCCTATGAAGGTGAGCGTGGGACAAATTTCGTGTAAATTAGATCAATCTTATAATTCCCTTCCACCCACTTCACTTCCCTTCCCTACCTCTTATATATATATAAAGGTGGGTGGAGAGAATATTGATTAAATTTTATAAATTTCTCAATTCTCTCTTCACAAAATTATATAATTTGTATAGTTTACTAAATACTTCCTAATAAATATAAATGAATTATGAGCCAAGAAAAATATTAGTAAAATATATACTTATAATTTACCCATTAAGAACTATCTTAATTTACACTTAAATTAAATACAAAAAAATATATAATGTCACATTGTTAGATAAAGAATGGAGGCTGGAACAATATATATACATCACTATATGAAAATAAAATATTACCCCTTCATAACTAGATTTATGCATTTTTAAGGTTTTTTCTATGATTTTTTATAAAAGGTATGTTTAATAAAATATTCTTATTTTATAAGATATTAATATTAATATATGAATATACAATATTGCACCTTCATATTTAGATTCATGAATTTTAAAGGTATTTTCTTTTATGACTTTTTTATAAATTTTATATCTATTATAATATTCATGAATTTCTAAAGCTAAATTTTTTTATTTATTATTTATATATACTGAAGATTAGATAAAAATTTATTAAATTATTTGAAATTTTTTTATTTTTATAATTAGATAACTAACTTTCAACCCTAAATTTGTTCTTATTACTCTAATTATCTTTTTAAAATATTATTGATGTCTTAAACTTATAACATTTATAACGCTTTTAAACCTATAAACCTACATTCATAAGCCTTTTAAGCATTTATCAACCTTTTAAATTCGCTGAGCTACTTAAGGTGAAAATAGTCCGCCGCAAATTCTAAAAGATGCTGCAAGTTTATAAAATATTAAATTTAAATTTAATTTAAATTGGAAGGAATTCAATCCAATTACTGAACCAGAAAACCACAACGCTTTAGCAAAGTGACAAAATCACGGAAAGACCATCTCAAATGTCCTTCCTGCCTCTACTGCAATTTAAGGATCCATGCTGGCTGTCATCTAAATATGGCTTAGGGCGTATAATCATCTTATATTTTATATGGTTTTGAGGTTGTAGTCTAACAGTAGTGTGTGGAGATTTGATCTTTATAAATTTTTAGTCCAATTTAACGAAATAGGTATTTTTATATATATTTGAAAATCGCTCCAAAATGAAAAATAAAAACTTATATAACAATCCTAATAACACTCTATACAGTGATGCTATCTATCCTATCCAGAATATTCAGAAATTCAGCAATATCTCGAAAATCAACCATTAACATAAAAAATACCCTTCAACTAACAATACTAATAACGCTGAAATGGCCATGAACAGCTATGCGGCGGAGGAAGAGTTTAGGCAGCTTAGGGTGGTAGCTCTTTTCCAATCCACACACCTGCCTTGATTGCAAAGTCGATGGTACTAATAACTGTCTGGCTGCGACACGTGGCTCCTGGGAACTGAGGTTGTCCAGAACTGCGGTAAGCGCTGAGGCAGTTCAGCAGATTCTGATTGCAAGTGACGTTGAGATAACCGCTATTCCCAACGCAATGGTCATGAGTTTTGCAGCAGCTGTCCAATCCATCGCAGGGAGCTTCTCCATGGCATCCAGTGTAAAACACTCCGCAGTATCGCCCATACCTCAGAATTGGGGCCTCTGCCATTAAAATATTATCACACGTTAATACAAATATCGGCTTCCATGATACCTCCTAAACCGCAGAAATCTTCACAGAAATTAAGGGCAAGGAGGGAGACCTCTACAGAATTTTGACTCGCAACTATGGCTACATTCATCCTGCGCACTCACAACAACAACAAAATTAAGTAATACTCTAGTAACAGTGACTAGCATGCCAGATTAGACCTGAGAGATCCTTTTAGTTCAATAATGTTTTGAAATAACAATGATGAAGCAAAAAAAATATTTTAAGAATCATTACGATTACCAAAGAGCTGGAAAAGCCCAGAAGACATGCCAATAGAATACATAGCAGTAAGTCCCATCGCATTCCAATGGAAGCCATGGATCCCCAACTAATCTGAGAGTCGGTGCAATACTTTGATAGATAAGGAGCCTTCATTTGGTATATACTGTTATTCCTTTGATTGCACTTCACGCGTCCTCCCCCCGGTTGCTCACAAAACGCCTGGCGAGTTGGGGCTCTCCTAGCATCACAACAATTCTTCCGTGAGTCATATCTCAGATGATTCTGCTATTTCTGGTAATAAGCGATATAAATGTATATATTATTCATTCAAAAACATATTTGCATATGTATGCCATGTGGAATGGCAAATATTTTCCAAATTGCGTGCAAACTGTCTTTGGGCATACGCAAGATAGCTGGCCACCACATGGACTCTCTTCCATTTAGACTTTACTTAAATATCATTTTGGAACTTTTAAAATGGATTAGGCAACTTTCAATTCACGGTCATTTCGGAGGGGATAATCGCAATATTTCAGACAGGTCGAAAATATGTATTTAACAATTATTTATGTCAGATTTCTATTATCTTTTATAGTTATTTTTATTTTCATGGTATTTGTTTAAATAAGATGATAGGTATGTTTATTTTAAATAATTTTTTTATAGTTTTAATATAATTATTAATAATTTTTATGTTATGGCATGGATTTAATCTCTATAAAATATTTTTAATAGTTTACATAACGTTGATATTTATTTCCAAATAGTTGTTGTTTTCTATTTTAATTAAATAAATTAATTGTCATATTATCATTTGTCATATCAAAAGGTTATCTCAATTGGTTAAGTCCATGTCTTTAAAAGAAAATTTCTTATTATGAGGTCAGGAGTTTAGTTCCCTTTTTAAAAGAAAATTTCTTACTAAGAGATCATGCTCACAATCTTGGGTAAGCCTCCTTGTTACTTGTTTCCTTTTAAGATATATATATATATATATATATATATATATATATATATATATATATATATATATATATATATATATATATATATATATATATGCTTAACTTATTTATTAACTTTTGTTGAAAATTATATATATATATATATATATATATATATATATATATATATATATATATATATATATATATATATATATGATGATGATGATGATGATGGTTAACGTCCCTTTGAGACCAATCTTTGGTCTATGGGACCTAAAGAAAAGAGTTATTTAGTTGGATTTAAGATTTTATTCCTATGTTCAAAAAGCTTGGAGAGAAGCCTCCCGAGCTCACTATAATTTTGACATCTTAAAAGGCTAGGAAGGTCAGTATTGCAACAAAGATTATGAAATTGAGCTCTAATGTGGTTGTACGCGAGGCACTCTAAGAGGAAGTGATTTTCATCCTCGATGTTCATATTCTCACAGAGATGGTAGATCCTTTCCATCCATATATATGTGTGTGTGTGTGTGTGTGTGTGTGTGTGTGTGTTAACTTATATATTAACTCTTTTTTGGGAAATTGGATATATATGGTAAAGTAAGAATTATGATGGTTATTATAGATTGATTCCTATTGATATTTACCAACCATTTAATTTATATGGCAGCTATAGTAGTATTCTCATGTGATTTAAAGTGATTGTATGTAAGGGTGGAAAGTCAAGAGTTTTTCATTATTGAGAATTACTCAATTCTCGTGAGGGTCTTGTTTGGCACCATGGGAATGCATTCAGGTAGTGTTCTAATGTGTACTTGCACCAAAAGAGATTATATTAAATGGTATCATGACACTCACGCCCATAATTGGCTCAAATCCTACCCCCATGTCCTTAAAATTCTTAGAGGGGTTGCATCCAATGGTGGAAAACAAAAAATTTCTTGGGTAAGGTTCAATTCTCTTGAGAACATAAACTAAAGCCACAACCATACCTTGAGGTTGTCATCTTAAGTGTGGTTTCACCTAGAGATATTATATTAAATGGCCTCTTAACTGATGTACACATAAGTGGATAAAAAAAAAAACCCTACGTCCTTCAAAATTTGAAAGGCCTCTAGAGGTGTAACCCACTTGAAAAAGAATGCTATGTAAAATAGTATGAGGTCCCGTATATCTAGGTGTACCATTGATAAAATTACCCTATCATATATCACATGACAAACCTCAAGCCAATAATCAAGTCTGGGTCTGGGTGGTAGTCATGCACAATGGAGCTCATTCGATGTGGTTCATTCCCAGTTAATGGAAGGCATCTAGAAAATTCTCTCCAGATATTGCACAAGATCTTCCTCCCTAATACTATCATCATTCAACTCCAACTCATTCGTCTGCACCTCCATTCCCTCCATCACTCTCTCTTGCAGGTGGCAGGTCCAAAAGAGCGAAGCAGCGCTGTTGCATGCATAACCACTAGACTCCATTACACTAGGAACCATTGCACCAAACAAGCATGAATGGCTCATGAACATGGAGAACCTAGATGTGGTGAAAGAGGATGAGGGTGACCACCCCTCCCTCCTTGGCATGGAAAAGAGGAGGATATTTTTACCAGAATATTCACCCCACATTCGTCGCCTAGTCGTAGTAATGGATGCATAGGAGCGTAGACATTTAGGAGATGGATATTGGGCAGTGAGAAACCTATTAGTGCGCAACCTATTGAACATGGAATAAGTTAGGGAAGGAGCCACTCATAGAATGGAGGAGGTCAACCTCAATATCAACAACACTAAACTATCTCTACAAAATCTCTTTACATCATTTGGCATTGAAGTTTCTCCTATCCCTCTAACTCCAACATCCACAAGCTCAAAGGAGAGTTCTGCTATAATCGACTCTTCTCTCCAAATGGTCATTCCTCTTAACCCTAGCCCTCTAGTAGGAAAAGGAAAACGACCCAGTGGAATGTGGTGGTTTCCCATCCAACAAGAGGCCTAAGCCAAAGGCTGACAACTTGTTACATAGTTCCACCAACACCACCTAGGCCACCAAAGAAGAATCATCCCAGCTCGATGTAAGCTCATATTGTTGTGTGATTGAATGGGAGCATCCTCCTTAGCTTCCAGAAGGATACGATGATCCATTTTCTTATCTGTACATGTTGCAGTAGGAAACAAATGCTAAATCCAACTATAGCTAGCCTCAAGAAACTCTAGTACCAATAAACCAACATGACTAGGTCCCTCATTAGGCTACATACGCGTCTGTTTTATTTCATTTTGGCATAATTAGTTTCATTTTTCCAATCAATGTAGAAAGCATCATTTTGTATTTTCTATGTTCGAAATTTTCTCAAACTATGATATGCATTTTCCAAGGGATCACCTTATTTAGCTTCTATGGGAAGATGGTCCCTCACAAATGCATTTTAGACTAGAGTATGTACTTTGTAGACATCTCTTTGTCTGAACAAAAACATCTACAATTTACCTCATCTTGTACTCTATGTAAATAATTTTTGGTAATATTAATTTTTCTTCTTGGTTACAAAAAAAGTACAATCTCCTTAGTCAATCTCCCATATTTAACAATATCCACATGAGGTTTGGCTAGATGCACTTAGAATTCCACTAAAAAATTCACCTTGTGCCACACGAGTATGAAAACTCCATTACTTGAAAAGAAAAATACAAGTTTGAAAGTTTGGTAATGGAAATAAAATGGCCCCAACTAACTATGAATGGTTCAAACCAAATAAATATTATTTCAAAAGACTCAATATCAATCAAAATGGAAGATTTGAAACAAGTTTTTTGGTATAGAAATTTTTTACTTAAATTTTTATTTTGAATATTAATAAGTAACAATTTTATAGGGAGAAGTTTCTATTATCCTCCCCACTAATATTTCAATTCCACCTTACATGAAAGACTGCCAAATCAACTAGACATAGGTGGGTTTTCCATGGATGTAGCTAGTATCAATCTGTCATACAATGAAGCACAAAAAGTGCAAATTATAAATTCATATGTAAATAATTTTGTTTGATTATTAGATATTTAATTTATTACATGTATTTTTATTATATATTTGTGAAAATATCATTATAAAAAAAAAAAACTATATTATGTTATAATCGAGATTAGTAATTATTAATAAAAAACATAATTTAATATGTTAATGTAATAAATTTTAATATATGTTTTTGGAAGGCGAGGCATAAGTAGTGTTTTGTATAGATGCAATTCCTACCTTCATTATCACCACAATATAATGGGTGAGTATGATCTTCTCATGGATTACAACAAGGACTCACTATTAGAGGAAGACATGGAGATAGAGATATGGACATGTGACTCAAGAAGATTGAGATAGTCCTATTCCATTACCTTTGGGGTCTAAAACCAATATTATATGATCATATCTTATTTACATAGGTTGGTGAAGGAGACGAGGTCTATAGATCATAAAAAAAAAAGATTATTTCCTTCACTATCAAGATGTTCTAGCTCAAAACAATCAAAAACCAATTCAGAGTGATGAAATGAACCTAAATATGGTAGATGAAAGATGGAAAAATAAAATAAAGGTCATGAAATACTAGGTAAAGGTATTTCTCTTGTGGTAGGAAAAATTTTCTTGTGGATCATGTGGTTTCCATCCTTGGATTTTGTTTTGTTGGAAACTTTTCGGGTCAAAATATGGGACCCAATTCATTAAATAATTGTATCTAGTCCCATTGGGTCTCTAATCTAGAGAAAAATCCAACCTTTCACCTATTGGACTGAGGATGGACATGTTTCAACTCTCTCTCTCAACAAGATGCCATTCATATTCTACATGGATTTTTTTTTTGATAAAATGGTCCTCTTGCTAAAAACTCCACACCCTTATCTTAATTCTTAGGAGGAATTAAAAATTCATGATAATTATGTTTAGGCTAGCTGAAATATCCATGGAGTTCTAGAAAAATAAAGCCTTGAAATAAATAAGAAATATACTAGGTAATTTCATCATCGCATATGATTTTATAAATATTCAAATGAACATTGTGTTGATAAAAAATATAATTTATTTAAATGTTATTTTGCAATGGATCCATGGAGATAATGGTAGGTTCGACAATATTTTCCCAATTTCTAAACTATGAAAATATTCCCCTTTGAATGCATTCATTTCCATTTGAATGGATATTGTAATTGTAGACTATGAGCAAAATTTTAAATGGAAAGTTTGAAGGATCAAGGATCCATAGGCTGCCCCTATCACTAGGTTCAAACCTACTCCATCTATCAGTTCAATCTATGGAAAAATGCAACTAGTATAAGGTGACATGGTCCTTAATACCTCAAGAACACAATCCCTAGATATCTTATTTTAGCGTAAGGAGAAGGTACGATCGATGCAATGGATCTCCCATTACATGATTTGCATCCATTATTTCCCTTTATTTTTAATATCTTAGAAATTTCTTTTTCTAAATAGAAAGTTTTGAAATATTAATGGAAAAAGTTTGCAGTTATATCAAATGAAGTTTGGTCAATTTTTGTATTTGAAGGGTCTCAAAAATATATTTATGGATATCCCACCCCTTTTCCTCTTACATTTCCCTTAATGGAAGAAGTGACAATGTCCCAAGTCTACAATTCTTTGATTAAAGATTCTTCTCTCTAGAAAATGTGTCTTTCTTGCTAGGTTTACAAATAGTATATATGATTGATGACTCAAAAGGAAGTATACTAGAAATTGTGGAGTTGGTTGTTGAATTGACATACAATACTACAAATCTTAAAGTATGAGGAGGAGTTCATTACCTCTTTCATCCCTGCCCTCCCTCCCTTTCTAAAGGGAGCTATGGATGTTTTGGGAAAATATCCTTATAAAATATTAATAGTCTCAAAGGCCATCCATAAATCAATGTTCAAATTGGCAAACACAAAGGTGGTTCATGAAGTCAATCATAGTAAACAAAGTCTCAATGAACAGATTCTTAGAGTAGTGCACATCCCCATAGAGTTGATCCATGTAAATTATCTCCTTGAACATGCAATTCTTAAGGGGCTAACCAAACAATTATCCCTAAAAAATTTAGTTCTTCGTCTTTGTTGGGATGTTATTATTCTATGAGAATCAACGATAACTAGTATCCCAACAAAATATATTTTCAAATGGTTATTTGTTAATTGTAATTTTGTTTCTTTGGATGCTTTTGTGTAATAGGGGGCATGGTAATGGGATTGAAACACTTTGTTTAGCTAAATTGTACATTTTTTAATTTCTTAGGACTATGTACTTTACTCCATTGTTGGGATTTGGGTCAACAATTCAAGTTATTAAATCTATATGGACCTTATGAAAATTAGGAGGCATTTTTAACCTATATCCTAAAAAAAATGGGATCACTCATGATAGGCTCATAGTAGGTGGTATTCTCAATTTTTCATTGAACATAACTGAAGTATTGGGAGTTTTACCCTTCTTTGGGAGTTTTACCCTTCTTAGATTGTCTGGTATATTTTTTTATAAAAAAATTGGAGGATGGTTTAGTGGATATTGATCCCATTGTGACCAGGCCAACTTATGTTAACAATCAAGAAGGAGCCATTGGAATTTCCAAATTACTTGATCATTGTTTGATAACTAAAATATTAATTGATACACAACAAATCAAAATCTCATGGGTGGAGAGAGTTAGAATATCATAAAAATTTCCTTTATGGTTTGAGCTAGGTAATAATGCAGACAAGTTGAATGATGCTTTTAAGTATAATATGGTGTGGGTTGTCAAAGAGGATTTTAGATCATTGGTGCCTGAAAATTAGAAAAATTATGATCCTATGAACCCTCAGTTTGCAATTTTTCAATTTATAAAATATTTAGGAATAGTGAAAGAGAAATTTATCCCTTTGGCTCATTAATGGAAACTTTCTAGGGACAAAAAATTTCAAAAAAATGAATAGGAATTATAATATTTTTTTGATATTTATGCTAATGGTAATTTTACTATGGATGCCTTCTCCTCTATTAAAATTCTACATTCAAATATGTTAACTCGCAACTAAATCAAGAATAATATAAGAGGATTAATAATCAAACTACTTGGCTCGCTCTTAGGGATAAAAACACTAAATATTTCCAATAGTTTTCTAATTATAGAAATATTATGAATATAATCTAGGACCTGAAAGATTCCTTAAGAAATTCAATAATAAGTTTTCATGGTTAGCTAGCTCTTGGAGTCAGCCATTTCTCTTCTTTTTTTCAAATAACTAAATCATTTTAATATGGGCAATATTATAAATTTCCTCTCTTACTTTCCAATAATGCCTAAAAATTATAACAATGCATAGTTATTCAAGGATATCTCCTAGATGGAATTGGAGGTGGTAATGTTTTTTCTTTTTTAAGAAAGGAGTCTAGGGTTGGATGGATGACCCATCGATATATATATATATATGATGTGGTGGGACCTACCTACGTTTCTTCAAATGGAAGAATATGTTAAATAGTATGGAATGATACCAAGGGATTTCAATTCGACCTTTCTCAGTTTAATACCTAAAGTAAGTGATCTAGACCCATTTAATGGCTTTGGGTTGATTTCCATTTTCAAATTTTCCTTCAAATATCATATCAAATGTTTTTTTTCATAAAGCTATTATCCTCTTTTGTCAAATTATATTGCACTAGAGATAACAATGCATAGTTATTCAAGGATATCTCCTAGATGAATTGGAGGTGGTAATGTTTTTTTAAGAAAAGAGTCTAGAGTTGGATGGATAATACATATATATATATATATATATATATACACATACATACGGATATATATATATATATATATATATATATATATATATATATATATATATATATATATATATATATATATATATATATATATATATGATGTGGTGGGACCTACCTACGTTTCTTCAAATGGAAGAATATGTTAAATAGTATGGAATGATACCAAGGGATTTCAATTCGACCTTTCTCAGTTTAATACCTAAAGTGAACAATATAGACCCATTTAATGGCTTTAGGTTGATTTCCCTTTTCAAAGTTTCCTTCAAATATCATATCAAATGTTTTTGTCATGACTATTAAACCTCTTTTGTCAAATTATATTGCACTAGAGAAGTTCGTATTCCTTAATGATAGATTGATCCATAATGTCCTAGAATCTACACAAGAAGCAATACATTTAATAATGTTTCAATATTTTTCATCATTTATTCTAAAACTTGACTTGTCTAGGTTCTATGGTTATGACTCTTGGACTTTAGTTGAATATTACTAATGCATTTAGTTTTTTCTTATGAAGTTGATAAATGTTTGATGGATTGTGTAGCCTCCACTAGTTTTGTGATTCAAATAAATGGTATAGTGCCCTTATTTCTTCATTCTTCTCTAGGTCAGTGACAAGAAGATCTTATTTCTCCTTATTTATTGTTACTCGTTGCAAAAGGGATGAGATGAGAAATCCATTAGGCCCATAAAAATTTGTCAATCATCAATGGTGTCAAAATACTAGTGACTTGAAAATAACTCATCCCTTCTTTGTCAATTACATGTTTCTCTTTGGTTTGGGAATTATTTAGGAGGTTCATGCTTTAAAGGAGACACTTGATATTTTCACTTTTGTAACCAATATGGTCATAAATATAGAAAAAATAACTATCCATATGTATGGGATTAATGGCGATGTTGTTGGCTCTCTACATAGAATTTTTTCCATTACTCGCAAGAACTAGGGTGTTGGTTTTAGATATCTAGAATTTTTCATTTAGTCAAATGGATATAAAATGATACACTAGAATTGGTTGATTTCTCAAATTGAAATTTGATTTTTCATTGGTGTTCTCAATGGATTTCAATTGGAAGGTATTTTAGTTTTAATTAATTCCACAGTTGAAGTTATGTCATCTATTAGATAATATTATTATCCATTCAGAAGGGTGTGTTGGAAAAGATTAAATTATTTGCTCAAGTTACCTATAGAAAAAAATGTGGAATACAACTTGGGAGATGATTCGTATCATTAGGACCTATTTTTGAGGCACAAAAATTTTTGAGTATAATTTTTCATCAAAGTATGTTTAGAATGCTCTCTCTAAATATAATTTTTTGTGTCAAATATTTCATCAAAAAAATATTATTGTTGGAAGCTTAGTATCCTATATTAAACTTACAAAACATTCCATAGTCGAGGTGTCCAATCATTTTAGATATTTAATATCATGACTTCTTTCTTTAGAAATTCATGTAGTTTAGCAAGTTAATTATGGTTCAAGGGTGCATGTCGGGTTACACATGATGTTAGTGTGAAATAGAAATATCTACCTAGATTTTTCCATTACTACTCATATACATCTGTGAGGATTGTGTACATTAAACAAAATTATGAAAGATGAAGACGCTTATTTTTGGTAACAAGGTTGGCCCTCAGTTAATGGTGCTAGTCTTCAAGCATTGTGGGTTTATCAATAGAATTTCTTCATAAAAGAACTTTATAAGGAACATACAAAATTAAGAGAGGGACTGGGTGAGATAGCTAGATCATGGAAATGTGAATTCACAAACTATATTGTGGCACATAGATATGTTTCACAATAACATCTAGGGATTTTCTCTCTATATTGTTCGTGGAAAAAAATTCAAAAAGTCCATGCTCCTCCAAAAAGTGTGTTATTGATTCTTATTCTCCTTCAAAATATATTTACAACTTTAGATAGACATAGTTGAATGAATATGTTGGGTCTTGGATGGTGCACATCATGTAAATATAGTCTAGAAGAAGAAAAAAACTATGATTTTCCATTCATTACTCAATTTTGGAATGTTGTTAAATTTTCAAGCAACTGCTCAAACTGATAGGGAAAGGGTGATGTTCTAGGAAATTTCTAGTGGTTTGTGAGACAAGATTTAGAAAAATTTAAAGTAATCCATTTTTTGTTTCTTTGGAAAATTTCGATAGCCAAAAGTGAAAATACTTTTATGGATAAGGATGTCTCTAATTTTCAAGTGGCCCTTCAAGCATTGGGTCTTTTACCTTTTCTTAAGAATCTCCTTAAATTTTCATCCATAAAAATTAAAGTCTCCATCTCTCTGGCTATATATACATATATATATATCTATATATATATATGTGTGTGTGTGTGTGTGTGTGTGTGTGTGTGTGTGTGTGTGTATATATATGTATATATGTATACACACATATACATATATACATATATACAGTTATATATATATATATATATATATATATATATATATATATACACATATATATATCTATATATATGTATATATATATATATATATATATATATATACATATACATATACATATACATATACATATACATATATATCTTATCGGTGGGGTTACTTCGATGGAGCTAGTCATGGCAAGGGTACTAAATGTGGTGTCTGTTATGTTATCTTCTTATCTAATGAATACTATCTCGAAGGTATGTGTTATATAGGTCTAAGGTGCAACAATTTTGAAGAGCTAGAAGCCATGTTTCTATTACTAAAGGCTGCAAACAAGAAGTGATAAAATTATATTTATATCTTTGGAGATTTGGAGTTGGTCATACAATTGATGAAAGGGGAAAACCATACTCAATGCTTAGGGCTCTTTAATGTGGTAATCATTCTCACAATTTGCTTCTACCTTCAATTAGATAGATTTTCCCCATAATTATAACATAATTAAGTCATAGGCTAATTTTTTTTAAATGTCTAATTTGAATAGATACCTCTCTAATTTGATAGAATAAGTAACAAGAAATGGGAGTAATCTCATTAAAATCCTTTCCAAACTTTGAGGCTTAATACATTATTTTTATCAAAACGATTTCAGTCAATTTTATTTAAATGAGTTTATGACGTTAATTTAATAAATTATACTCTCTCTCTCTCTCTCTCTCTCTCTCTCTCACACACACACACACACACACATAATGACACAACATTCACCTCCAATATATTTTAAACAAAATTTAAAATGTAACATTACCTATATATTGTAATTTAAAATAGCTTTTATAATTTTAAATCGTATCTATCGTTTGTTACATTCCTAATATATTTTTGAGATGTATAGACTATAATTGTTTTCAATATATTATTTTTCAAATAAGAAACTTATACCACATTGATTTAATGGATTTTATATAAAATAATTTATTAAAAAATAAAATATATAGAATTATCATAACATTTCTTTTTGGTAATCCGGTACAATTTTTTTTATTAATATAAATATTTTAGATTCAGATAATGATTGGCAAAAAAAATAATATGGGGTTATAAGTCTCCAACCAAATATTCCTAAAATAACATCAAGGCTGCCAAAAATCAGGATCAAAATTGATCAACATTTACTTATTTTATTTTATAGAGGTTGTTTCCTATACTTTGTAGAGCTAATACAAGGACAAGTAATGATATACATGCTCCAAAACATGAAGAGTTGGAATTATAATAAAAAAAAAACTATGAAGAGAGTGAGCCTTTGTTATAATTTTTTGCGCTAAGAGCCATCTAGAAAGTCTGGAAAATAATACAAAAACATAAACACCATATGTTTTCCGAAAATATACAACCTTAATCTCATACTCTTTGAATACCATACATGTTGTATAAAAAATGCCAAAAAATTATTTGCATACAACACTACAATTGTATGTGAAGTACTAATACAATTCAATCTGAGATAATGACTAGAGAGAGGGGAGATGCATTGGATGATGGAGAAGTACTTACTGGTTGAGAATTAATAATCGTAGGAGGCTGAGTGTCCTCAGAATTTTTTTTCTAAATAAGACTACTTTCTATTAATGTAACATCAAAATACAAGGAGGCATAGGCCTCTGCAGTTCTAGCTTATTTCGAAGGCATAATTCTCAAAAATATCGAAAATGGGACTGCCCACGAAGGGGAAACCAGCCAATAAATGGTTATTTTGTTTCCTATAGAGAGGAAACTAGCGTTACGCATGGAAAACTGATAATTGTTTGCAAAATTTAGACAAACATTGAAACTAGAAACTAAATAAACCTTGGAACCAAAAACCATGAAACATGAAAAGCTTGAGAGCTTAGGTGTCATTTGGAGAGGGATGTGTCTCTTCCACAATTAGACACCTATACTCATCAGTGTTGTCTGCTTGCATGTCCTGGGTGGCGTCTTCTGCATTTTGGGGCGCCTTTGTCTCACGAGCTTTGCCTTGAACATTTTCGCTTCTCTTCCATTCATCCCTGTTGCTGCTGAAACCTTTGCTGCTGCTGCTGTCGGAACCTTTGTTGCGGCTGCTGGAAACATGGTTGCTCTTCTCGGCTGTAGAAGGAGTGCCTTGGTTGGCAAGTTTCTACAATTTATTCAGGCGGAGGCTAGCCACACTGGTGGGTTCCTCTTTGAAGGAAACAGTGATGGTAGCAATGACTCGCAGGCAGTCCAGGGTTCACAGGAAGTGAAATTGAGCCGAATGGGTGGAAGGCGAAGAGGAAATCATTTCCAGCCGAGGCAGTGATGGAGTTGTGGTCGTGGTAGAGGTGTGTGGAGTAGATGGATAGGATTGTCTTATCATTCCAGCACGTTCACACCTACTGCGAGTGGCTAGATAACGACCATGGGAATGACTTAGGGAGGAAGGAGGAGTGTCAGAGTAGGACGAGGGAGAGGAGCGAGCGGCTCACTCTTTGTTGCTACCGCATCTGCAGTGCATGCGGTGCCGAAGACGGGGCATGGTGGAGCAGTGGGGAGGGTGAGTGCTCTGAGCCAAAGAAGTAGTGGGGTGATGTAGCCAAGGGGATGAAGGCACTGAAGACGGGGTAAAGTTGTTCGCTGAGGAGAAATTCAGACAACAGAGGAGGTTCTATGAGAAATGGAGACCAGGGAGCACCTCAATATAGCATAGGAGACTACAACGTCTCCTTGTAGGCGTGCGGGAGCTTAGCTTTGTGAATCTAGGGGGGCAGTTGCATCTCAGAGGTTGAGGCGAAGGAGGAAGACTGCCAAACAGAAGAGGAGAACAACCAGGCGGAGGAAGAAGACGACTCTGAGCATTCATTTTGAAGGGATGGCAGTGGTCTCAGCGACTAGAATGAAATGAATGGCGAATGTGGGAGTAGCTAAAGCAATTTAATGCTCGCCAGTAAGGCCTGTGGGTGGCCATGTGGCTATGCCACTTGCTAGCCCAAAAGCCTGCCTCCTGATCAGTTGTAATGAACACCCGCATCCGATATTGTTTTATATTTGTACATCAAGTTGTTGCATTCCTGTAAAAGAGTGTTATCATTAATAATAGTGAGGGGTCCATCCGTTAGGATTTGAGGACTGTCCACTCCTGTATTGGCCAGAAGATCCGCTACCTTGTTTCCATATCTTTTGACATGTTTAAAGGAGATGGCTCTGTTATGCTTCAACCATTTTTCTATGAGTTCCAGTCTCGCCACCAGCCTCTAGCTATCAGCCACTTTGGAAGCAGGAGCTCCCATGAGAATTTTGTTTCCTCCATTGATAAGGATTTGAGAATCACCTTCTATTTCAATAGGGAAATAGTTGTGTTGTTGAGCCAGACACAGACCTTGCCATAAACCTTCTAGTTCTGCGGAATTATTGGAATCCCACCGTATTGATCCAAATAATATTAAAAGGGGATTGCCTTTATGGTCCCAAAATATGCCTCCATACCCTGGATCTCTTGGATTACCCTTCGAAACGCCATCAAGGTTCCTCTTTAGTAGACCAACCAAAGGGGGGGTCCAGTTACTCGGAAAATCAAGATGTGTAGTGGGATAACGCTCACTGAGAAGACCTAAAGGTAGTGAGAGTTGCCAGTTCTCCGAGATGGACCTTTCCAGATTTTGATTGGGAAGATCTTCCTTCTACCATTGATAAAGAGGCAAAGTTTCTTGGATATTGCAGCAAAAATTGTTCCATATTGTGTCCAGGGGAGTGCATTGATTATAAATATTATTTTATTCCTTTCTTTCCAGATTTTCCATAGTATGAGTCCTAGGAGTAGCGTCCAAATAGAGTTTAACAACTTACTGTTGTATGGAGCTGGAGGCTAGTTGTGTATGGTATTGATTATGTCCCTTGATATTCTACCCTCTTTTTTGCATCTGAAGCTGATTTTTTCCCATAAATGATTTGCTAATGAATAAGTGTGCATAAGATGTTGAATGGTATCATTATTTTTTATGCAGTTGGGGCACCGTGAGGGCCCGATGAATCCCCTTTTAAAGAGATTGTCTCATGTGAGGATTCTTTTGTGACATAGGAGCCATATGAATGTGGAGATTTTGGGCCATATAATTGGAGACCAAATACTTTCCCATAGAGGGTCTTTTGGTTCTTGGCCATATGTTAGTAGCATGTAGGCTCCTTTGGTGGTGAACTTGCCACGAGGCATGTATCCCCATCGAAGCAGATCTTTCTTTTCTGAGTATCTAATCTTCCTCCTAGTGAGATCTATATCAATATCCCTATGTGTATCCTCCTGTCTATGGTCCAAGAATTGAGCTACTTGTTTCCATTGTCGGTACCCATGGATTTTTGTTGTGGACCAATAGTGTTTGCCATTTTTGGCCAGATGATTGATCACATCCTGTTGTAGTTGAGGTCTGATGATGTTGACTAGTTTGGGTCTTTGTTGCCATGAGTCAGCCCAGAAGCATGCTGTGCTCCCATCTCAGATTTCCCAAAAGCTGTGCTCTTGTATCATGATTCTATGTTTCTTAGCTGCATTCCAGATCAGGGAACCTACTTCAACCATTGTCAGTCTAATGAGATCCTTGGGTGGTCTATTATTAGCATATTTGGCCGTCCAGAGTAGAGCACAAGGCGTATGTGGCGCTGACATCCATTACCACCAGATTCTGGCACCCATTACTGCATTACTATGATAAGGATCTCAGAGACCAAGGTCGTCGTCCTTTTTCGGCTTGCAAACAGTCGTCCATTTGACCAGTGCCCATTTTATATTTTTCCCCAAGGACCCCCAAATAAAATTGCATTGCAGGGCTTTGATCTGTTTGAGAACCCATTTTTGAGCTGCAAGAATAGAAAATAAATAAAGGGGAATTGATTGTAGAACAAATTTAATGAGGGTGAGGTGACTGGCCAAGTTTAGGGAGCGAAATGTCCAAGAAGAGAGTCGAGCTTCTAGATTTTCTAGGAGCAGTTTCTAGGAAGTATGTTTGATAGCAGAGTCAATCATAGGAGCACCCAGGTACTTGGCTGGTAATAGGGCTATGGCGAAACCAAGAATTCTGGCAATGTTGTGTTGGGTGGTAACCGGGGTATTGAAAAAAAATATTTGAGACTTGGCAGCATTAATAGAGGTGCTTGAGGCTTCCAAGAAGGTGTCGAGAAGGGATTTGAAAGAGAGGGCTTCTTGGACTGAAGGATGCCCGAAAGCATGTTATCATTGACAAACTGTTGGTGGGTAGTGGCTGGAGTGCCATGAACATAGATACCTTGGAGTTGTTGGGTATGAAGAGCATTTTGGATAAGGCGACCGAGTCCTTCTTCCATGAGAACAAAGAGGAAGGGTGAAAAGGGGTCTCCTTGGCGAATACCTCTTGAGGGGGAAAAGGGGCGGAAGGGAATTCTATTGATTAGAATGGAGTAGAAGGAGGAGGAAATAAGATTCATAACCCATCTAATCCAATTCAGATTGAAGCCAAAGGTTGAAAGCATTTGCTGGGTATAATTCCAACTTAACTTGTCAAAAGCTTTAGAGAGATCAATTTTAAGGAGCCTATCTGCCTTTTCATTGTGTTTCAGGGAGTAAATGATTTCATGCATGAGAATGATTCCATCAAAAATATGACGCCCTTACACATAACTTGTTTGTTCAAGGGAAATGAGCAGAGGAAAAAGCGTCTTGAGCATGTTGGCGATCACCTTTGAAATTACTTTGTAGATGACATTGCAGAGAGAAATGGGCCTGAATTTGTCTGGAGTATTGGAGTGGTCCTCTTTAGGAATGAGAGCTATGAAGGTATCGTTGAGGGACAGGAGCAACCAGTGCGTAGACTAAGATTCCTCTACCAGTTTCCAAACATCGACGTTTATGATATCCCAGAAGTGATGTGAAAAATTTGGAGGTGAAGCCATTCGGACCTGGAACTTTGTCATATTTGCATTGAGCCATCGTTTTTCCTAATTTCTGGAGAGAGACAGGGTGAAGTAGCATCTAATTGTGTTCTTTGTTAATTATTTTAGGAATGTGTTGAAGAACGTTGCTTATTACTGGTTTCCTGTTGTCTTGGTTCTCATGAAGCACAGATTTGAAGTGGGCTAGTATCTCTTTCTCTATAACCCCATGGTCTTCCAGCCTTTCTCCATTCTGGTTTTGCAGCTGAGTGATCTTGTTGTCAATTCTTCTTTGGATTTTTGATTGATGAAAGAATTTGGTGTTTCTCTCCCCTTCCTTTAACCATCTTATTCTGGATTTTTTCTTCTAGAGGATCTCCTCTTGCTTTCTTCATTCATCCAATAATTTGAGGAGGTTTTGTTCCTGAGTTGCAAGGGACTCATTTCTTCCTTCTTGAATTATACACTGCTGAAGCTCAAACATGTTTCATTCTAGAATCTTTTGTTGTTGGAATATATTCCCAAAGTTAGAGTGATTCCATTTTTTGATCTATGTTTTGAGATCTCTGAGATGTTGCTAAAATTGAAACATTTTGGACCCAGTAGGAGGATTGAATGTTTTACATGCTTTAGTGACCATATCTTTCAAATCAGGATGAGTTAGCCAGAAGGCTTTGAATCAGAAGGGTATTTTGGTGGAGTCTCCAAGTCACATCCATTGGAGAGAGATGGGCCAATGGTCAAAGCTTGAAAGAGGCAGTATGGATGAGTGAATATCTCCTCCTATGTGGATGGAATTTTCCGAGATGAGAAAACAATCCAGCTTGGAGGCAATTTTCTAAGTGCCAGAGCATTTTTTATTCCAATTTTGCATACCATTAGAGAAGGGGAGATCTATTAACTACTTCTTTTGAATGAAATTATTGAAGTGGGTGTTATCCATTTCCAACTTGGCCCGTCTTCCTCTCTTTTCTTCTAGTTTAGTGATCATGTTAAATTCCTCACCCATAATCCAGAGTGGGTGAGTTTGATTTGAATTAAAAGCTTCCATTGTGTTGAGCAGCGCTATTTTTTGCAGAGAGTCTTGAGGGAAATATACATTGGTGAGGTGCCCCTGGATATTGGTTCCAATGAGATGGAAAGTGGCTTGAATAATATTGTGCACTACATGAGCATCAGTAATCGAGATAGCTTGTGGATCCCAGGCTATGGCTAGGCCACCCGAGGCATCTGAGGCATCTACAACAACTGAATGAATTTCTAGCTAGGCTATGGAGAGAATGGAGCCGAGGGTATTACTGTTACATTTGGTTTCTTGCATGAAGAATACCTGGGGGATTTCTTACTAAATCATGTTTTTAATCATTCTATACTTCGTGGGACCATTTAGTCCCATTATATTCCAAGAGGTGAGCTTCATTAGGAACTATTTTCAAGTGACTGGTAGAACTTGGTTAGCTTGGGATATCTTCTAGATTCCATCAGCATTTCCCCAATTATGATGGTTCTTTGAAGATTTATTTTCCTTCCTTTTTTCTTTGTTTCTTTGAGAATTTTTTTCCCATCCCACTGACTACCTGGTTGTATGACCAGTGATCTTTGTTTCTGTGCATGAAATAAAACCACCTCCAAGCTTTCTATCTATTTGACAATTATTTTGTCATATTCTTTCTTTTTGTAGGCTCGCTCGAGACCAAAGATGTCCAGTTCGCCCATGTCAATACTTTCCGGTCCCTCTTCCATGTGACTAGGATGACCGCCTTCAGTACCTGAGCCATCTATGTCCGTATTGTTAGGTTTCCAGATGACCAGATCTATTTCCGTATTTAGGTTAGTGGGCGTGAGTAAATATTCAAGTAGAATTTTTCGAGAAACTTGAGGCATGGGAGGATTAGTAGGGAGAGTTGAGAAGGATGGTTTTGAAGAAGGCTTAGAATTTCTAGGAATGTCACTGTCAAGTTGTGTTTGCTTTGCAAGGATATCAAATTTGTTACTGGTAGAAGGGATTTTGGAGGCTTGGTTGGGGATCTTGGTGGTGGAGGGGGGTTTCTTGTGGTGTATTTTGCGGGTTGGAACTTTTGTAAACCCCTCCGCATCAGAGGTTTCCATGGTGACATTAGGTTTGAGGGAGAGGTTTAGAGGGAAATCTTGGAATAGATGTCCATGTGCATGGAATTTTCTGCAGCAAAAGGGAACATGTTAATAATCTATGGGTTGTATCCATTTAAGTCATCATGATAGAGGCTTACCGAATCCGTGACAGCCTTGGGCAAATGCATATAGACACATATTCTAGCATATGAAGTGTATCTTATAACCTTAGTCTCCTCTACAATGTTGATGAACTCTCCTAGTCCATTTTCGATGTCCTTTAGCGATTCTTCATCCCAGTATTCCAAGGGTAGGGAGTACATCCTGATCCAGATAGGCACCTAGCTGAAGTCTTCTTTGTCGGGATTGAATATTTCAACCCAGTCTCTGAGATAGAGGCCTACTGAGTTGAAGAAATAGGGGCCTCCATCTAAGATTCGATTTTTGTCTTCAATGTAGTTAAAGATGGCATTGAAGAAGCCTTTTGGCCTAACTGAAGGGTAACATGTCCCTTTGCTTTCCATTTGGAGGTTATCCAACCATGCAGAGATTTCTCAATGGGCCAGAAGCTGATAAATTTACCTATGAGTGCATGATATTTCATGTATTGTATTTGTGGATTGATGCAGTGGCTTGGCAGATCTATCTTTTGACGCTCTACTGTGATGGGCCGACAGGTAGTTGAGGTCACCTTGGGCAGCGCCGTTTTTTCCAGGGGTTCTGTAGTCTTGTCTTGTTGTGCATGTGAGGAGTGATTTTGGCTCTGTACCTTGGCAGAGGATGGCATCTATGCCACGTCAGGATTGACAGGGGCCTAGTTGCCTATGGGCAGAGGCGTATTATCCCCCCCCATTGGGAGATCCATTGAGTAAGGACCATCGGTAGACTACTTTCGAAGTCGCAGATGAGAGGAATGTCACTGGTGGATCCGGCTGCTCCAGAGCCACGCCATTGTGAAGGTTGTCGGAAACCCTAATGCTCAGTCTTCCATGGAGCTCAGAGCTACAGCATGAATCCTTTGATTTTTAAAGAGCTAGGGGTGTCCTCAGAATTAGAATAAGAGTCATAAATAATATATTTCAACCCTTTCAAAACAAATGAGTATATCATCCAAGCATAAGAGAAAAATTGTGAGGAGGTGCTTTATATCATCGTGACCTACAAAATTTTTGTAATTATAAATCTACTTATCGTGGAGCACCAAACGAACTAGAGTATCTAGTTTTTGATATACCAAAATGAAGTGTAGAAAAAGAATTAAATTATTCTTAATTTCCCAAGGTCTGTAATCAATTTTAGATCTTGAACGCCCACCTTTCAATCAGAGAAGTAAGGCTTATATCCAAACTCTCTCGATTGAAGATGTCGAATCCCCATTATAATCTCCAAAGGACTGAGTCGAATAAGGTTTCAACCAAATTCCAACCAAAAAAGAGACTTTAATGAGAAGTATAATTGTTATCACCCCTGCATTGAATCACCATTCTCTACTAAGGAGACATAGAGACAAATAGGGGTGCAGTAATGACACTAACTTGACTCACCCAAAGAATAATGACTTGACACACAGGAGGAGAAATTTAACAACACCCAAACTTATAAAACCTTGACCCAAATAGAATTATATCCTCCCTAAAGCACAAAAAATTGCTTTCATGGACAATGGAGTACAAACTATAGACCCTTGCAAACATTGACAGAATGCGGATATAAGTAAGATAAACATGACTCAAGTTATATCTTTACCAAAAAAATTACAACCTTGGCGAGATAAAATATTTATTGACTTTAAGGAAGTGACAAATTTCAACAGATCTCTCTTTGGTAACTCTTACAGAATTCATGGCCTCTCTATATGAAAATTGTAGGTATTTACATATTATAGACCACGGTTGGTCCCGCAACATAAACTTCAACCATTTCAGAATAAAACCAAAATCATTAAACTATAAATATCACAATTTCCCTATTAAAGTGCATAAGTAGTGGTCATTGCTAAAACTAGATGGAAAAATTCCCTTGATACCATACCCCACATACCAAAACAAGGAAATTGAATGAGATAGCTATAAAATATGATCCTTGGAGAACCAAGGAGGGAATAGTGATAACCAACTCAAACATAGGCCATGATGTCGTTTTGTGCAAGAATATGATAAATAATATCGACCTCCTATGAGAAATTGAAACACTGTGGAGGTGTAGTGGTTGAAAGCCAAAATTCCCTTAGAAGGGTTTTGATTACTCAAATTACCACTAGATGGATTCTAGCATAACCAACTCACAATGTATATCATGACACATAAAAGTGACAGGAGAAGGGAATAAATCTTTTCTCAGCAAACCAAAATTACGTTGTACCCTTCCCACCCTGTGGCTAGTCTGATACATTTATAATGATAGAATAGAGGGAAGTAATGTGGGGTAGGAATGCCATTTAATTTCTAGATCAAGATGTGGAAATAATAAGTGTTAATGTTGGCACACTTGTTAAGGAAAAAACTCATCTCATGTTGTAGTGAGCCATTAATGAGATTAGAGCATGCATCACCCACACCCACGATTTATTGAGCCAAATTCGTACATTGCCAAATATTATAGAGAAAAAAAAACATACAAAAAGTAAATTTGACGTGAAGTTACATCCTTATCCCATATACCTTGCTCATTTAAGAGGAGGCAACTTTGGTTGGTGGTACTGTTTGAACCATTTTCCGGCCATGTGTGAGGAAAGGAGGGACATATGGTGCTGATGGCATGCATTTCAAGCTAGTTTCATTGTGTTATCATTTACACCACCATGAGGGACTCATAATAATATTTTATTATATATAATGTTATTTATTTTATTTTTTTATATTTTTACCTTATATTTTGAAATCGAATATGCCTTACATTTTACTTAAATTTACATTTAAAATAAAGGATTTTGAATGAGCTTAGATTCCAAAAACCTTGAAAATGTGAATATGCTTCTTGTAACCAGGTTAGATGAGTTCAGGAAGAATCATAAAATTAAATTTTATATACTAGTATAGATACATTTTCACTTTTCATCCATCAACATAGATAAAATGTCATGTGGCGCACCAAATTTTTAAAATGTAAAAATTGTAGAAAGATTTATATTTATAGATATTTTATCTCTTTGATCATTTGATAGATATTGGGTTATAATGTATCTATGTTAGTTATATATGCGTATACCATATATATGTTGAGCATAACATAAAATACACTTTTCCTTCATTTTGTGAAAGAAAGCACTATAATGTTTAACCATAAGAAATTTCTTATTTTCAATTGCTTTATATATTATACACATATTTACATTGAAATATTTTACTATTATGTTATTTATGGTCACATCATCCACAATAAAATTATTTCTTTATATGTTATACACTTAGTTAACTTGAAAGTTTTTACACAATATGGGCAATCAATCATTTTATTTATGTCCACATTATCCACATTAAAATGTTTTTTGTTTATTAGTATATTATAAATAGAAGTATCTCTAATATTTGAAATTACAGGCATATATCCATGAAATATGCTCTCTCTCTTTCACACACACATATTGATTATATTTATTATTATTTTTTTTTTTAAATTGAAGAAATTGTAGATCTCTTTCATAACTTAAATGGGAAAAACTTTCTTCAATATATATTATATATAGAGACACACACAATAATTATTTTTCTTATTAATATTATTTTAAATGAAATGATGAAATTCTATATTTGTTCACAATCTAATTTGGAAATAAAATGAAATATAACAAATATTTTTTAAATGCCACATATCAAATCTATACTAAAAAGTATAAAGTAATATATATATATATATATATATATATATATATATATATATATATATATCTGTGTGTGTGTGTGTGTGTGTGTGTATGTATGTATGTATGTATAACGGTTGGCACATGTCCTTTTCAAAATAAAGAAATAAAATTTCTAAATTAGACAATAATCTTAGTTATAATAAGAAAAAGTAAAATGAATAGACATTTGGATAGTAATAATTGAAATCATTATAAAATGTTGATAATCTCATTCTCACTGTGGTTTCTTAGTTAATGGTTGATATTATAACTCAATATGGAAGAGATGGGTGGCATATATTTGTGAAAATGCTTCCATATATTTATGGGGCATTGAATCCATTTATATATCCAAAAACATATTTTATACTACCAAATTTCACAATGATTCTCATAATTGTATCATGAGATTCCAACCAAAAAAACAAAAAAAGTAAAATAGTTAAACAATGCTACGGAGATGTGATTGAAATATTTCTCTCTAATTTTGAGCTATAAATAAAACATTTAGGTTATATATATATATATATATATATATATATATATATATATATATATATATATATATATATTTTTGTATTAAGCATATCTGGTGATGTAGCACTTATACTAGAATTGAATATTGTACTATTAGTATATTTCAACATCAACTTCAAATATATTTATATATGAAAGAAATTATATATATATATATATATATATATATATATATATATATATAGTTCATATTCTTATGAAAAATATCTCAGTATAGGACTTACATAAATTATTTGAATATTCATGTCTATTAATATATTTCAACATCAACTTCAAATATATGTACATACAAGAGAAATTATATATATATATAGACAGACAGATAGATAGATAGATAGATACCATAATAAAATATCTCAATGGTAAGGAGTAAAACTAATTGAATTAAAAAAAAATAAGTACCCTCTAACAAAAAAAAGAGATGTGTAAATCATTAAACTCTTAATACGAAATTGATATGTAACATTTAAAATAAGGACTAGGAAGATCTATCAAAAACAAGGTTGTTGGAGGATCTTTAAAGGGGTTGAATCTATGGGGAGTCAACCTTACTCTATCTCACCAATAGTTCATTGATGATATTATGCTATTCTACTAAGATACCCTAAAAGAGTCAATAGGTATATTATCCATTCTTAAGGAGTTCATGGCTGTGTCTGGAACCCTTATCAACAATGAAAAAATAATTCTATCCTCTTTAATACCACCCCTCAGTCTCCACGGTTTCTGGCTCACACTCTACGGTTCAACATAGAATCCCTTCCCAGTACCTTGGGATGCCTCTTTGCCATAATTCCCTCTGTGTATCCCGTTGAAAGAATGTCATTAACCATATCCAAAATCTTCTCCATAATTGGTCCTTTCGAGCTCTCAACGCCCCAATTCGAGTGGTTGTTGTAAAATCGGTCCTCCAATAAATCCCCATTTATATATTATATGGGATGGATGCTCCTAAATCTATGCACACTAATATGACTAATATATTTAAAATTTCTCATGGCGAGGATCTCAACAAAACTACGAATGGGCTCTATTTTCCTAGGATAATTTGATTAAAACTAAAAAGGAGCAAGGTCTAAGTCTTATGGACCCCTATCTTCTTAATTAAGTAATGGGAGAAACTTTTTGGTGGATATGGTTACAATGGGGCAAAGATCTCTGGAAAACAATATGGTAGAGAAAGTTGATAAGTTGCAGGTATAGAACACACCTAAAGGCTCTGCAATTTGGAACTTAGCTTCTTTAAAAAAGAACCTCATCAGAGACCACCGTTTTTGGGAGATTAGGGGAGGAAATACATCATAGTTTTGGGATGACTCTTGGCAGGAGAGAGAAAAATTGTTTAATAGGCTTGACCAGGGGAGATTTTACTATTTACAAACGAAGTTAATATCAAATTGGTTGATCACTTCTAGGAGGAAGAGAATGATGAGTATGGGAGGAAGTGGAAGCAGAAGAAACATTGGAATAATGCTCCAGAGACTCAATAGTGGGAAACCTAGAGAAAGAATTGCAATCCATAAAATTACCTATACTCACTGGGAATGAGATAATTACCTATACTCACTGGGAATGAGATCCTACGGTGGGGATATAGAGCTAAAGGCTTCTTCAAAATTCAAGAATCTTATAAAATTGAAGCTAACAATGAGAAACTTCTAAATGGTAAATTATTGTAGAGGTTTTGCTTTAATAAATATTGGTCGAAAATTGAATACTTTTTATGGATTGTTGGTCACGGTAGAATTCTTACCTGGGATCAATTGCAGAGATGAGGGATGTTGAAATGTCTACTTTTGTTTTGTGTGGAGAAAACACTGAAACCCTGGAACATTTTTTGAACAGTTCCTTCGTTGCTAACCTTATGTGGCAAAAATTATTCATATTATTTTAGCAAATCGGTAGAGACAAAACAAGTGTCCAACACACGATTGAAAATTAGAGACAAGGGGGATGCCAGAGCCCTGTTTTCAATAGATCTTGGCTAATTTCTATCGATTTCCTAGTATGGGAAGTTTGGAAGGAAAGAAATAAGAGAATGTTCAAGGACGAGAAACGTGAAGCTACTGAAATATGGAAAACCATTGTTCAAAATATGAGAGAGAGCATATTAGCAGAAAAATGGGCTTTGGATTATTGGATAGTGAATGGACAAGAGGCACGAATCCTGGCTTAGGTAAACCTTAAGCCCCGAATGATGGCCCTGACCTCATGGAAAATCAAGCCGATGGCTTACCATGTAAGGGATAAGTACATACCACCACAACAAGGCTTCCTTAAGCTGAATTATGATGGGGCCTCGAAGGGCAACCCAGGACAACCATGGGCAAGGGGAATTTTTCAAGATTGTTGTGGCCAAGTCAAAAGGATTTATAATATGGAGTTGGGTTATGCCAGTAAATATGAGGCTGAACTTACTTTGATCAAACAGGGACTCATAATTTCAAACAGAAAACAATACCATAGACTTTTGGTGGAAGGAGACTCGGCTATGGTTAGAGGAATTCTCTAAAAGTGGTGGAGAGGAACACGTTGGGAGCATATTAGTAGTAGTTAGTGGACATCTAGACTTGTCGAGCATATCAAGGAAATTATGTCGAGCATCATCTACATAATTCCATCACATGACCAACAATTAGGCAATGAGGCAGCGGATGTATTTGCAAACTAGGGTTTTAATAGCCAAGGTATGATCCTGGATAAATATTGAGATCAAACTGTATAGGAGTGTGGACTAGATACTCTACAAGAGATAGTATAACAATATAAAAATGAAAACCACAACCCCCGATTGGGGTGCCATGTGGCGAGGAGTGTGGTGCGGCATGGAATTTGTATGCAATCGCCAAATCTCTGAAGGATATGACACGTGTTGACGGAGGAGGGTGGCTCCACACGTAGAGTTTTATGATCGCATTTAAGGAAGCCGCCAAACAGCCAGGCATGTCAGGGGTCATGTCAGAAGGGTCTAGGGGAAAGCGTCGACACGGGAGGTGGTAAAGGTGCGTTAATAACATTCCTTCTGTCGTTTTGTTGAGTATGATAGAAAGTGGATTACAAAGCACCAGGAAGAAGCCAGGGGATCAGGCATATGCTTTGTTAACCTTCGTGTGTCATCTGCGAGGGCATGTATTTAGTTTTCTCCTACCTCTATGATGAAGATTAATTCTGCTTTGTATGTATTTGGTCCTTCATCCATGTTAATAAATATTGTTAATCATATCCCCAATAACCAGGAGTGGATTAAGAGGATGGGGACTAATTCGAATTGCATGCTTGTCATTATGGAGTTGTGTAACTTGGTTCTGGTCAAATTTTATTACTATCCCCCTCTGCAATTCGAGTGTGGGGTTCTGGTTTACGCTCTAGGCACAGACACTACTAGGGAGGTGGTATGGCAATGCCATGACCCTCATAATTTTGAAGCCTATGTTAACATTTATTTTCCACATTTTATAGACTCATATCCTTCTGTAGCCCCTGCATGGTTGCATTACATCAAATTATATATGGATGTAGCCCCTACATGTTACATTGAAGACCTTGCATGGTGTAGTGAAGACTCTACATGTCCTTCTCTGACCTCTAGCCATTGTTCTCTTAGCTATGAAATCTTGTTTCATTTCTCTTTTGGCTTCTCCCAAATTTCATCTGCATCCTACATACTTTTACCATTTGCATGGCTATGTAGCTACCCCTACCAGAATTTGACATAATTACCTCCGTAATGATTTTCATGATAGTCAGAATCTATGGGAAATCGATCGTGTGGCCTATAATTATATTTTTTAGGGTAGTGGTTTGGTAACGAATGACTACACAAGTTTGGGTAGTAGGGTTGTCAGAGGATTGGTTAAAACCATTAGTCATATCACTATGAATAACACCCGAAATTTAATTCTTGGGCTGGTAGGGGATGGTTTTTGTTCTTTGCTCTGGGTGTGTAATGAAGTTGTTGTGACGAGTATGGGGGTTATTTTTAGTTTGGAAAGAAACATAAATTTTAGGTTGTTAAGGAAAGTTTTTTTGTTTGTAGTCGGGGATAGAAAGGAATTTACAGTTAAGTGTAATGGAGTTCTGTCGAGTCTGCTCTCAAATTTTATAGTTTCGGTTAATGTTTGGAAGGGTTGGCATAAAAACATTTGGAAGGTTGTGACCTATCCAGATATAAAGGAATCTCCAATAATGCAACACGATATTACTTCTGGCAAGGTTGACAAGCATCTGATGTCTCCCAGTTAGCATAATACACTTGTTAATAGTGTTTCTAACCTTCATATTTGTATGTTGTGTTATTCTACACGTTTTACTAGGAATTTTCACCTGCATGCCATTGCACATCAGGTCAGTATCCTGGTGTGGATCTAGGTGAACGAACATTTGATGGGAGACCGAGTTCAATGAAAAATGGTTAAAGCTCAGTTGGATAGAAAGGATGGAAAAGACAAGTGGAAGGCTAAAGAGGGTACAGACGGATGAGGATGGAAGTCTGGCAAAGAAATTATGGACAATTTGTTTTAGGCCTATTCAGAAGGAACACTCAGCCACGTCAAATCCTTTATTTCTGGGTGGGAACAGGATGTCAGGGAGAAAGAGGAAGAAGACCTTTCTGAGGAGGATATGGATCCAATTCTAATGGATCATTTTAATACCCGTAGTAGAATGTATCTTTTTCAACAGTCTATTCATATCTACTGGACCCTGAAATGCCTATTGCATACTTGATGATTGTCAAAATTCAAGATATTGGGGGGACCCATAGGCAACCTCAATTCTAGAGGAAATCCACAGAAATATCCAAGAGATCAATTTACAGCAGCACCACCAGAACATTCACCTTAGACTTATTGATAGACAGCTCCAAAATCTACACCAGGTTGACATGATCGGGTTGAGTGTCAATGACTCGGCACCCATTGAGCCTTCTGAAGACTGAGTAATCATATTTTTTATTTTTTGTTGATATGAATAGAGATAGCATTAATTTTTTTCTATATTTTTCTATATTTTAAGATAGACAATAGACCTTTAAAGATAGCAAGAAACTGTTTTAAAATTTTTAAGTTTTGGATGGCCTATAACTCTTTAAAATGGCCAACAGACTTGGTTTTCTAAGGGAAGGTTGAGGTCAGTAGTATTATATCTTGATGTAACCTGCATTTTGTTACTATGGAATGAATAGCGAGGCACTACTAAGTTTACAAAAAAAAATCAATGTGTGTTATGAATAAAATATTTCAAGATGAGGATCAAATATACATGGTTTAGAAAATATTTGTAAATATTGTAGAAAGCGATTGAAATAATAAATTTCTATGGTTAAAATGTTTCAATTTATCTCACTATTCTACATTTTATCCCCTTTTCAAATATTTTTTTTGTCATTTTTTATCTGATATCTAGTAAATATTTTTAAAATTATAAGTTTAAGTTATATAATCTACATAATTGAAGGGTCCAAAGAGATTTTCATGGCATTGAATTTATTTATGCACCTAAGAATCGATTTTAAGCAATGGAAAATTGTAATATATATATATATATATATATAGATGTGTGTGTGTGTGTGTGTGTGTGTGTGTGTGTATATACACACACACACACACACACACACACACATATATATATATATATATATATATATATATATATATATATCTGTGTGTGATATTTAATTGATATAGATCCATCTTGTAGCAATCATTGCATTTACCCCAAATTTTGCAATGTGATTGAATTGATAATGTGGGAATATGATCCACTGTTGGTTCATGCAATGATTTTTTATTGTAATGACAATGTGGGAACATGAGCCATCACTATCTGGGCTGGTTTATTTTCAATCATTTAAATTTAACCACCAACTGATGGAGGGGACAACCTTACATATCCCACTGTCTAAGGGAGCTTTCTTACTTTCCCTGAAGGAACAATAAACTAGCCCTACAAGTAATCATTGGAGTCAATGAGCCATTTGTTGACAAACCTCACCATGTCGAATTGTTAAACATATTTTAATGAGATGCATATAGGGGAGATCTACTCATTAACAATTGAATTAAGGGATGCAATTGGAGGCTAGATACTAGCTGACAAGAATTGATGTGATTCAATTAGAGTGGTGGAGGTAGAGATCATATGTACATTCCCTTAAGGGATTCATTATACTGTCTTGTGGCCACTTAATGGATAGAAAATGGAGGTATACAACGGAATAATAAAATAGGAGCAGAGTTCACAGCTAAAGAGAGGGAGCTTTGGTCAGGTTGGGTCATAGATTGGTCTCTTAGGTCTCAATTTGATCGTGTATTGAATTTTCTCTTTTTGAGGTAAACTGTAGATTGTTGGAGAAGATGGAAGATATTAGGATTAACATAGAAAGGTAGAGTGAATTATAAGCGGTTATGTACATCCCTACGCAAGAGGGTTAAAAACCTATGAATTTGGGTGAGATATTTGTGAACTATGTTAGGTAATTTTACTATGTTGTCTAGGCTTTTGTGGTTAATGGGAAGCTTGGTGGATGACTAAATCACTATGGTTATTTTTTCATAGCTGATAAACCACTTGGGTAAGGAATTATGGCTCAATGTGATTCTTGGAGAGTAGCTAAAGCACTACCTTGATAGTGGACTATAGACCCTTATGGTGCTTGGTATGAAATAAAAATGATAAAACACATGGAAAATGGATTCCAAGCCCCAGAATAAGCCATTCCCAATTTCGAACTTGGTTGAATCCTTGTGAATTAAATCAAAGGAAATAGTAGGTCACTATGGTGGTTATTGCTAGGGGAAAATTGATAAACCACCTGAATAGTGGACTTCACACTTTGAGTGTTTAATCTTTCCTTTGGTGTGAATTTCCCTAAGAAAGTATTTCTTCAAACATTGGATCTAGCTCGATGATGCTCAAGTTCAAGAAATATTTGGTGTAGCTAGTCTATTGTAGGTTGGAGAGTGCAAGTCCCTCCTTTAGTTTCCAACCATATTAAAATACATAGATAAGTGTATTGTAGTTACATATGTTTAATGTTATGTTGAATAACTATATGATGTCTTCCATGTCTATGGTTTCTGATGAGTATTTGGACCATATTACTAAACGTTATGTTTATAATTAATATAAAAACATAAATGAAGATTCTCATTTAGTTTGGAGTATGTTTTTTATCATTATTTTTATGATTAAAATGTGAATTTGTGTGGTGCCAGTTAATTGATTATCATAGTTCTCTAAACAATTTTAATTTGTTTGAAGGAGGAAAAAATGGCAAATGAATGTAGTAGTTCAATTTCTTACAGAATTTATGATGTTTGATAGATGGACTACAACTCTCCTTATATTGAAATGAGAACAAATGTGTGTATGCTTTGTTATTTCTCCTTATAAAGCTATGAAATTTGTATGAATTGGTGTTGGGGCCTTGCACTTTTATTGACTTGGAAGATAATGTTATTTTTGTTATGGCCACCTACTCTTGCAACTTCTTATCTCTCATAGTTTTTATATTAAGGTATTTAGGCCTTTGGGCCAAATAACGTAGAGAGTTGAGCATGGGGTCGTGACCCTTTTTTTTGTAAAAGATAAAATTTTGGTTTTACCAATAAAGTGGGTGGGTGCCATATCTATAAGTATCATGGATTCCAATCTTCAAAGACCAATGGTCAAGAATCAATCTATCAAAGTGGTTACATTTTGCATTGAAGAGTGGAAGCATGAGTTCGATAATTGGGAACCTAGTCTATCACCCTTCTAGTTAATCATACCACAGCCTCTTAGATCAACAACATAGTTCATTATGATGTGAAGGTGGTACCACCTGTATTTTAATCCTTTAGGCCATCTGATTTGCAAAGGAGATATGTGGAGTAGTCTGTGGCTGAAGAATTTCCCTGGAATGATGTAAGCGGGTAAACCCACTAGGGTGTTGGACCCTTGGGCCATCAAGTCATTAAAGGAATTAAGTGATGGATCCATGTTGATATAATGGTATTAATTCCATGTGGTTACCATACCAGCCATTGGCCATCAACCTGTTATCCTCAGAATATAATTTCACATATGTGAACAAGGAGGTGTGTGTACCAATCCATTAGTATAAACCTGACCCAATGGAACAATGAGCTATGGTCCCCACACTAGTTATTAGTTGTTTCTCAAAAGACATTAACATGTTGACCAAACTGATATATGATATCATGGGTGCCCTGTGAGCCCCACATTGAGGTGGTGTGGCACCATATGGGCCACAAAACCACTTTTAAATGGGCTAAAATTCTAAGAGAAATAAATTTCTAATCGTGACTTAAATTGAGGAAAATTATATATCATCACAAAGATCTCAACGAGTTGAACATGATGGTTGTATTAGTTTTAATGTTTGACTAATTTGAGGAAAATAGGTTTTTGTAACCCCATATTCATAACATGCGTTGGGTATTCGAACAAAATAAGTAACAATCCCACAACCCAAGATGGCATATGCTATTGGGATTTGGTGTTACAAATTGTTGTCAAAGATTTGGTTCAAGCGCTAGGTGTAGAGGGCCAGAGATATGCCACATGAATGAATTGGGAACTATTATATAGATTGGTATCAGATCTTTGGTTCAGGCACTAGGCTTGGATGACCAAATATACATTACATGAATGAATTAGGAGCTCTATTACATATTTTTATTAAATATGTTTTTCAAGCACTAGGATTGAGGGGCCCAAAATACACCATATGAATGAATTGGAAGTTATGATATACATTGGTATCAGAGCATTTTTTCAAGAACTAGGCCTAGAGATCCATAGATACACTACATTAATGAATTCAGAGCTCAAACACATATTAGTATCAGAGCTTTGGTTTAAGCACTAGGCCTATAGGGCGAAAGATACACCACATTGATGAATTTGGAACTTAATAGAGCCAAGGTTCAACTCGGGACCTAAAGGGGCTCACACACACAAAATAAATTTTAACTTAATATGGATGAGTAAGTTAAATTTTTGTAGGAATGTTTATTTAAGCCATTAGTTAATGTGGTTGCTAAATTTGATCGAATTATTATATGTCCTTTTTTTTCTGAAATATGTGAGCAACATGCATGGTGCTGACATACCAGGGCTATGATTAGTATGTTTATACCTCATTTAGCTAAAAAAAATTTGTGTTTGAAAAGAAAAAATATACTACAAAAGTAGAAGAATGAGCATAAAAATGGTATAGTAAAACATAGACAAAGGCCACACAAACCAGGATGAAGATTCATTTTGAAATAGGTCAGAAGAAAACTATCTTTATTGGATGGATACCATTTGAAGCTAGAAAGGCGAACCAAGGACCTATAAGGTTGATAGTGAAAATATTTTTAGAGATCAAGAAATTCAAGCGGAGGTGAATGCAGTGACATTGTAGAGCTTGCTAGATTTTCAAAAACAAAGGAAACATGAACCTACTTGTATTCATCTAGAAAATAATAAATCCAAGAAGATTCCATTTGAAATCTAGAAACATGAATTGGAAACTAATAAGGTGTAATCTAAAGATTCCAAGAATAGGGCACATTATAGGGAAGATAATGTATAGAGGGGATTTTTGGAATTTTTTGTTGTTGTTGTTTTTATTTTTGAGCTTCAGCATTGCCATGCTTTATGTATTTTTTGTTGTGTGTTGTACTTAATTTTCATTTTTTTTTCATTTTTGTTCCTCCTTTTTATGTTGTAGTTGGGTGTTGGTTTTCTTTTTTGGGTGTGGGAAAGATATTGAAGGTCGAACAAAGAGGCTATTGACAAAAAACTACACGTGTAGATCATATTTAGAGCATTAATGAGTTTGGAAATGGTTGAGTAGTCCCTCAAAGGAGAAGGATGAAACACTACAAGGAAAAGACCTTCTAGAGAAGGTTATAACAAATACTTTTAGTGCTATAGAATTGGAAAAAAAAAATCAAAAAAGTGTCTGCTAAAAATATTTTTGTGATAGTGGATATTTTAGCGGAGGTTTTAATAGAACTTCGTCGCAATTACAAAATTATGGGCGACCAGAGCTTTTAGCAGGAATTTTTTTGCAGTCTGCTCAATGGAACACATACCACTAGTGCACTACATATATAAAAGCACCGAGAAACATACATAACTGAAAGTGTTGAGGCGTTGAAAGAAAATAACATCAGTGCATAATATATAGATTACCAGTGCTAATATATAAAAAATCCTCAGGGATTTCTTATAAGAAATGACATTGGGGAACGAAAAAAATAATTTTTGTGCGAGTGCTTTTTTTAAACTTACATTTTCGATGCTTATCATTTGTACAAAGGCCTCGATACATTAGTTATACAAAAGGACCAGTGATATTAGTTTTCATAATGCATCAGATGAGAAATAATATTTTGTAGGAATCAGGTGTCAATTATATGAAAGTACTAGTGCATTAAGAAACAATGCACTGGGGCATTAATCTCAAACAAGGTTGTTGCTTGAAAAGATACACTCACTGGAGTTTTCCTTTTCTAAAAAGACACCGGACATGTAAAAATATGTTGTCACAATGATTTTATATAACATAACACATCAGTGTGGTTTTACATTATAGACGCATCTATTTTTTGAATGAGATTTTCTCATTTTTGGAAACATCGACCTTTGATTGTGATATTATGGTAATTATTTTAATACGTTATTCATCGAAAAATGAAAATGTATCTTATAACAAATTCATATAAATTAATATTTGATTAGTTCATTTATATATGATGTTTGGATTAATTTGTAATATTATCATATTGTGCATCTCTTCATTATAATATTTAATCAGTTGTGTAAGATTTCACAATGACATTAGATAACGCAATAGAATAAATTAAAATTTATTTTATTATATATCAATAAGATACTGTTTATCATACAAAATGGAATTTTTATTTGTAACTCCTTGTCTTTCAATTGGGACACTGTTTCCATTACATTAAACAAAATGTATGATTTTTAGAGGAAATTATTTTAAAAAATGCAATAGGTCGCATTGTTATCCAAATAGATCATTATTATTCACTATAAATATAGTCACTTCTTTAGTTACTTCCATGACTTGGGTTATTTGGAGGAATATTTTATTTATTGCATCGATTTTTTTCATCTTATTGACATTGTAGCTCCATCCGCAAACATAAAAACAAAGTGTAATGATTGTATCTACATTGGTGAGAAAAATGAAAATTTAAATAAATAGTATAAATCAATGTAAATTGAATAGAAATGTATCATAGCAAGAAGTGAATCATAAACTATGCACATGGTTTCAAAGCCAAGTATCATGCCTTGATGAAAAAATTCTTCTGTTGGTGTAGTTCTATACTTTGTTTCTTGCATGTTTTAAACTCCATTATAAATCGTAGATTTAATATAAATGAATTTTGCATTATACTAATTTTAAACCTAGAGAAGTAAAACAACATAGATACTTACAAATTCCACTATTACTTTTTGGTATGCCAACATATACTCACAAGTCTTATTTAACCCAATGTCATACAATTCTTCCAATGCCTCTTCTTTGTATGTTAGCACGTATTTGAATACATTCAAGGATGGCTGTTGTAGAACAACTTAAAATATATAAAAATGAAACATTGAGTTTTTATAAGGAAATATTAACGATTAAACATAAACTTTGGAATCAAATATTTTCTTCCTTGTCGTCATATTTTATGTGCTGAATGAGTTCCATCTTGTTTCCTTTTCTGCAAGAAGATACTTGAAAATTAACATTTAATGCTAAATTATTTGTTTATATGTACAAAGTCAATCATTACTACATACATTTGAAGCACAATGTTCTTGAGATGGCTCCTTTTCTAATGAAATTATGCCCATTTATCTAACCATGTCCTTATACACCTTTTTGGACATTCATATAGGCATGTTTCACATATCAACACATTGAACATTTTGGA
The DNA here is from genome assembly GCA_034641835.2 of Pinus albicaulis. Lineage (NCBI taxonomy): Eukaryota > Viridiplantae > Streptophyta > Pinopsida > Pinales > Pinaceae > Pinus > Pinus albicaulis. The sequence goes on from CM076573.1 coordinate 803,081,746, forward strand.
TTTTCATAACCTTCCTGAAAAAAGTAATAAACTATTTTTATAATGATATATGAAAACTAAATATAACAAAATAAATATTAATAAATGAATTGTTTGTACTAATATATACATATAATTCTAGAAAAATATTTTATATACTTATGAATATCTCCTTTTGAACTATTCTTTTTGTTGTTGTATGTTTTTTCAATTGCATGTCTCACATGTCTCATTGACCATTGCTCTGAAAATACTTCTTGCAGGTTAGAATCATTAGATTTATTTTGTATTGTAAGTGGAAAGCTTGTCTATACATTCACTCCAATAGATCCCTCATATTTCCTTAAAAAAAGGTCCCCCTTTCATTAACCTCCACCACCGCTCCAGATGAGCTAAGGACCAATTCATCGCCATTTACATGTTCTATAATTTTTATTTTCTTAAAACGATATTGATCTTTTCCTTCATTTTTTCTCCCTATATAACATTAATCATATATGAATTAGTATATTGTTTGAAACATGTTAACTAATATTCTTAAGTATATTATTAATTAAAAATAATAATAATAATAATAGTAATAATAATAATAAGTCATATTGAATAGTATTTTTTCATTCACATGATTCATAATTCTGCAACTTTTCTATCGGTCTATTACACTCTTCTGCACTTAGATTAGAAATAATCTTATTTACATTGTTCATTTTGTGGCTCTACATGCAATAGACGAACCAATAATATTAGTTAAACTTAGATATATTTCAAACATATTAGTTTTGTAGAGAATTTACAAACAACTTCTCTTCTCTATTTTCTTTATGTTATATCATTGTGTCGATCAATATTTTTGTTACTTGAGGCCTTCTGAGACATTTTTTATCAATATAAAACCTATACCATTCAATATATGAGCCATTAAATATAATTTACAAAAAAACAAAATAATTTTCAGCCAGAAAAAACTCTGGTAACTGATGTGTTTAGCTGCATCAATACATTGGTGCTTTTATAATATTTAACGCACCGAGAATTTAATTGTTTAGCACCATCATGGAAAATTAATATTTACAAATAATTTTAAATTATGAAAGTGTGATTGTGTAATATTCCAATTTTTCCAACAAATAATTGGGATATTAGAGTTCTTACTTTTCTTATTTAGTTAAGTAAATAAAAGGGTGGAGGGACCCATAAACCCAGTATATGAATAAATCAACTTCTATAGTGTGAATGCGGGTTAATTAAGTAGTGGAGTAGTATTATGGAGTAGTGGAGCAGCATAATAATGATGAGAGAGTGGAGTTCATAGAGCATTAATGAGGAAGATGATGGAGATAGTGGAGGAATAAATGCAAGATCATGGAGAAATATGGATGAAGTGATGGAGGAAGTGGTGAAATAAATGCACACATGATGGAGGAACTGGACAGTAATTGCAGTAGTGATGGAAAGCATGGAGGAAAACACAGTCTTTATGGAGGCTAGTGGCCACATGTTCAACACATTTATGAGCTGGGCCAAGGCTAGGGAAGGCTCACAGCCATAAAAGGAAGATGAGGGCAGCAAAGGAAGGGGAGTCTAGATTTTTATTGTTGAGTGTCGTAAGACATTTCTTTGCATGATTCAGTTATTTATCTAAGTATGTTGTGTTGTTTAGCACTGTTTTTTCCCATGTGGGAATCCCATCCTTACTCAAGGGGGACTTTGAGTACCTACTCGGGGAAGGTTTTCTTGTGCAACATTCATCATCCAAAAATTAGTGCCACTTTCAGCCACTCTGATCTGCACTTCTAGCTACAGGAATTATGGATTCGTGAACTAGAGCTTGAAAGTTGGAAGGTTGTTCTCATTACTCCAACTGAGAAACTTCTGGAGGGATAAAGCCTTCACACTGTGGATCCATTTCAGTCTTCCAGGTGTTCCATTTTCATATCTGGAATCAAGCCATCCATATATTTCCCTATGTAGCAACATTTCCTGTAGGAATTTCATAATTATGTAGTGAGGGTTTGAGGGGAAGAGGAAGTTCCAAGCAACTCAGCTAGGAATCATGTGAGGGATTAATCCTTCACTCTGAGGATCACTTTAGAAACTTGGGATCATCATTGTATTATCTATCATCAGAATACATCATCAGCCCTCCTAGATAGCATAGAATTACCCAACAGTTGTGTATGCAACAACTACATATTTAGTGGAGGAGCTAGATCCTATGTTTCCCATCTTGGGATCGGGAAAAGGGACCAGCCCTTCAGTTATTGAGCTGAGTGGGTGCTATTTCAAAATATAGATCATTCATTTAGACCCACATCGACAATTTTCTCCATGGAGTGCATAACTTAGCTAGCAGGGGTGTACTATGCAACCCAAAAAGGGTCGAAATTCCAAACTCAAAATATGGCCAAACCATTTCTAGGTTTTTCTAGGTTTTTTTAGTAGAGTTTTTGGTTAAGATCCGGGATATTTTTGAGCAGTCCAACAACCTCCCTCACATAGATCTTCTTCCCAGCAGCAACAGTTTGAAGTAGTAGCAATAGTTTTTACTTTCCAGTGCTAGTTTTCAGTAGTGTATTTCAACCATGTTTGGATGGCTTGAGTGCATCCATTTTTGGAGCATTGTGTATATTCATTTGATGTTGATACATAATGATATGGCTCAGATTTTTCTGTTGATATGTATGATATTTGGATATATTCTGACATTTTTCTAGTTTTATATGTTTTATTCTTATTTGGAATTGTTGATATGTTCTATATCCTTTTCTTTCCAATTTTGGAATATTATAGTCCTATATAAGCATGATATTTGGATCAACTTATGGGGATTTCATGACATGAGTTGAATAAGAATAAGAAGTTGAAAAAGAAGAAGTCTTCAATGGTGGAAGGATTGAGTTTTTCCACACTTCTCTTCATATCTATGTAGGATCTCACTGTTGGGTGCAGTATATGGTCTATAAATGTACCAGAATTTAATTTTTCGATCCAGAGAGTTCGTGAACTTCGATACACAGCACTGGAAATGCCAGAGAGAGTCCCTGGTAACCTGCAAAACAAATTCTAGTCTATCTTGCGATTAATCTTGAAAATAAATGTAATCCTGCACTAGTGTGAGAAACACCAATCCGAACAATTAAAAGCATGCAAGAAAGTAAAAGAAACCAATGAAAAAGGAAATTCTAATTGCAAGTAAACAAAAGGGAAATCAGAACTGGAAATCAAGCGGTGCTGGCACAATAACGAAAAGACTGTAAATGCTGGAATAAATTCAAAATCAATTCAAACTATTCTGCTTGCACTAATTCTTCCTGTACTAATTCTTCTTGCACTAATTCTGCCTGCACTATTGTATATTATAACATGCTTGCACTGGTGCAAGTAGAAAATCTGCTTGCACTAATTATGTGTAAGAAAAATCCGGAAGTTAAAGGAAACCATAATATTAATGAAGAATTTATCAATTCAAACATCTAGTTTCCGTATTTATAAATATCGGCTCAACAAATGTAAAAATCATAGCTTTAAATATAAATTAATAGATCTAGATTAATTTACAGAATTAGATTTAGAGCTCATAATGGCAGAGCCGATCTTATGGATTTGGACAATCTGAAGGGCGCAATCATTGTTTAAAATATTTCAGGTGCAAGTATAATTAATAATGCAACAAATGAAATAGAAACAAATTACAGCAACTCAAATTATCTTTAAAACTAAATTCACACAGCAAACAAACAAAAATTGAAATGATATTTAAAATATGAGAGCAGTGTCGAGCTGGTATGACAACCAAACCAGCCAACTCGCACCCTCTTTGAGTGCCTGGTTCACACAGAAATCGAAATTATTAGATGCAATAAATGTATAGACAAAGCATGAATGAAAATTTCTTCAATTAATTAAAAAAACAGTCATTTACATAATCCAGACATCGACTAATCCCAACAAGTAGGAGAAGCCTTCCACACTGAAATCCACGTGCTGCTACATTGGAACAACCTCTCCTCCCTTTTGCGCTATGCTTTCCTGTGCATGCTTCTTCCCTTCTCTTAATTGATTGACTAAAAATTGAGTCCCTAGGCTTGGAGCCATGACTCTTCTTTTATAATTTTTTTACATTCCAAACTTGGCATAAAATAAGCCAATCCTTTGCAAAAATCATGGGGATTGAATCCCAAATAATTATCATTAATATAATATCATTAAAACCATTTTCCTACTAAAATAATGGATATTTACCACGAATTTCCCAAATCTGGGCATTTTCTAGAATTCTGGAAAAGTTGGTATTTTTAACAAACTTCCTCCAAAGTTGCCTTCGTATCTCCTTAACCATTACAAATTTTGGAAAACGACTTGGGGCTTACTAAATTTCCTATGGTGAGAGAAAAACCCATGTTTCATAATTATAATATTCACTATTATCGACACAAAAATCGAGGTGTAAATAGGTAGTCTGGAAACTGCTACAAACTCGGGGTTGTAGCATTAATTATTCTCTAAATATAATTCTGTATGACCTGGGTGTGTCTTAGCTTATGTGGAAGTGTTAAAATGAAATTTTGATCATAAACCTCTTTCAAAGTCTCCCAGAAATGTGTCAATGTATCAAAGCCCCAAATTAGTGGAGGCACGCTATAAAACTTGCACTGGCGCAGGCACATTAACTGCACCGGTGCAGGCACACTATAATAACTGAATTGGTGTAGGAATCTATTGCACAATGCAGGCAAGTAATTATACGTTCAAAACATGATCAAATCAACTTTAACCTGCAACATACAAACCTTTATTGAACTTCCATTAATGGTATTTTTATCCCGTTAAAACAAAAGAAGTAACAAATACTTGCAACAATAATCATTTAATCAAACGTTAGCATGAGATATTTTGAGTGAAAAAATGAGACAAAACTGAGGCCCAACATCCCCCCATGCTAACCATCTTGCATGTCCTCATGCAAGAAAATCTGATACTGTTACTCCTTTGCAAAAGACAAAATTAGAAACATGTATAAACATTCATAATGATGTTCCTGCAATTCTGCATGAATACATTTCCTGCACTTGATAAAGCTTGCTCTTAAAAATAGAGTGTCTTCTAGACTCTTTATTTACTTAAACTGATTTCAAGAAAACCTAAAACGAAAACTACCATGGAAAAACTAAATTGCAAGGATGGTGTTATTACTTGAGAAAAATAGACAACTTTTAAGATTTTCAAAAATAATATCTCGGAGGGATCTGCGATCAAAATTTTCACTTTAACATCCTCATTATAAACATGAGTGGCATGATTTAAATGATATGGTGTTACTGGTAGACATAGTAATACCTTCCCATAATGATTTATTACCATTACCCATGTATAGTTAAAGCTTCTCTTGTCTGGGCACAGCGAATTACCAGCACTAAGGGTCCCCACGTCTGTAAAAATCATTCCAAAAATATAGAACTCCAAGGTATAACAATAGAAGGATTTTAAAGCCATTCTCAAAGAGATTGATAGTGAATTCACGGAAAGAAAAATCAACCAATTAAATTATAGTGTAGAGTCAACTTTAATACCACAGGCATGGCCCTGCTGCCAGCAGGCGTCCATAGCCTCAACATGGATACCTTTTAACCTTACGAAATGATTTTGTCCCACCTATTAGATATAGATTCAGAGTTATTTATGATAATTTACTTTTTCTCTTTTTATAAGTTAATTTAAAGACGTTGTCTTGGCTTGTAACCAGCTAACGACAATGCGATTCATGAGAACTAATAATAATGAATGAGCCGGCTCGCGATGAGCCTCTCGTCTTCTAGTTTTCCAACTGAAATCCATTACCCTCGCTTGATTACCAGTGCGGTAATGTCATTCTCCCTAGGACCCATGATCATAGTAGGTCGGCTTGCAATGAGACCTCCTATCCCTCAATTGATTCATTTATGTTTTTTTTTTTTTACACTCTGATTATGATTAACCTCAGATGGATTACTTAATAGGTGGGGAAGAAAATCTACTCCTTAAGAGTGCAAGATGGCATGAAAAGTTTTTAATTGCTATTATTTACTAGTTGGCCATGCTACCCTAAGAACTTATTAAAAAAAATCTCAGATAATGACCAAAAATATTCCTTGAGTTTATCATGCTAGGGTTCTTGATGAAAGCTTACTAGATTTTTGTAGGCGTGGTCCACCATAGAGGTTTTTCACCAGTCTCTTCGAAGACGAATTTGAAAATATTTTATGGATGATAGTTTTTTAGAATGAAAGAAAATTATTACATGTAACTTATAACAATACATATTGATCCACAATCAAAGTCACTTTAAAAATATGAAGCATTAAGTGTAAAGTACTTTTGACAAATTTTACCATGAGAATCCATAATAATAAAAATTTCAAAAGATGTGCTTTTATGGAATCACAAGTTCAAGAGTGTTGTTGTTCATCTTTATTCATTACCCTACCCTATTTTTAAAGAGATAAATATCACCTTTAAGTGTAGGCGTACTTCCAATGAAGCCATGTGCATAACAAAATGCTGATTATACTCACACTTAGTTTTAAAGAATAAAATTCAATACATACCAAGGCATGAGAAACCAGTTTCTTTAATTGACATGGTACCAAGAGTTTTTGAGTGATGAATAAATAAGATGGGTTGATGGCTGCTTGAAACGAAGATTCAATGGAATCCACGTATTTATGATTCTCCAAATGATGCAAGTCTTCCACAGTTTTATAGTCATTCTCCTATAAGAATAAAAAATCAGGTGAAGGACAAAAGATAAATCCCTCAAGTTTAGGCTCAAATATTTTATTTTTAGATTCACAATAAAGGTTGAGATAGATTCTAGGGCTTTGAGTTTCAACAACATTTTCAGAACAAGTTCCAATGGAAGATTGATCCTCGGGTGGTCTTTGAATTAAATCTTCCTGGGTAAATGTTCTGCGATAATAGGGGAATTTTACAAATTCATTCCCTTTCCCAATATTGAAGGTTTAACATCTCATTCAATATGGGAATCATCAGAAATAATAGGAGGTTCAAACTATTGTGCAACTTGATGGTTTGGATTAGGGTTAAGATAAGGTTGCGCATGCAGCTGGGAACATGGAAGAGGATAACATAATTGTGTATTTGAAATAAATTTTGATTGTTGTTGGTGCTCATATGATTGAATTTGCATAGGAGATTTCCCTAGAGAAAAAGCTCCAAACGATTCTTGAGGCCATGGAGATATTTGGCTCGAGGATGAGGGCTAAGGAGAGGGCCATTGCGGCCATAAGGTGGTGTACTGAATAAAAGGAGGATTATAAGTTTTCCATGGAACTGTAGGGTTGTAGATGTGTTTAGGAACCTGTTGGGGACAATAAATATTATTCCAAGTATTAAACGATGATGAGCTTTGAGTTATACCTGACAGTCGATTTATTTCCTTACTTGATTCCTTAAATACCTGTTGAAAGCCTAATAGTGATGGAAAATAATTTTTTGAATCATTCTCTTTACATTGCTTCCATTCTTCCTGCAAATCATCCAATTGTATATTTAGAAAAGATTTTGTAGCTCCTATTTTTGCGGTAGATTACAAAAATTCAAAAGAAAGTTCTCGAGAATTCTTACCGATCTTGGAGATTCCTCTTGAATAACTAATGTACAATTTACAAACATCATCATATGGTACGTGAGAAACATCACCTGCTCCTATAAGATTTAAAGGTTCTATAAACTCGTACTTGATTCCTTTGAGTAGGAGTGTTTTCAAAGTATCTTTTACCAAATTCTTATGTTTTGATTTTTGGAGGTTGTATCTAAATCACTCCACATAATCCTCCAAGCTTTCATTTTCCCCTTGTATTATTCCAAAAATATCTTCACCGGCCTGGCAATAGTTTTGATATTTCTCCAAGAATACATTCTTCATGTCTTCCCATGTTTGAATGCAGTTCCCACCAAGGCTCGTGAACCATCAGAGAGCTGCTCCTTTAAGAGTAAGAGGAAAGACTTGCAACCTTTGAGAATTAGTACAATAACCATATCCTTTACAAAGTACTTCAAACTCAAATAAGAATGTATATGTGCCTTCATTTTCCAAACCATGAAATTTTGGTAGTGTAGATGGGGAAATATTATGCATTTCAGCCACTCCTAGATCAATGATAGCAAATTCAAAAGTAACAATGTTTTCCATTTCTTACCAAACTAAAAGAGGTTCTCCATGTACTACTTCGAGACTCCTTCTTTTAATGTTTCTTCCAACTAATCAGTAAAATAGGTGCATTGAATGATTGATGTTAGCCTCAAACTCTTCATCGAAAAATGCCTCAAAATACCATTTTTCTATCTTCAATGATACCACTGGTACATTTGTTAGTGCATGAATAGTGTATATATGTGTGTGTAGGGTGGGTGGGGGGTTATTACAACATTAAATAAAATGAGAAACCTTAAATAAAAAATGCAGGAAAGAAATAAATTCAAAGAACACAAAATTGCAAGAGAAACTAGGTGAAGGAATAGAAACCAAATGCAATAGGTCACCAAGGTCCATCCCCTAAGCGCCTCCCCGGTAATGGCGCCAAAATTTTGGGTGCAGTATAGGGTCTATAAATGTACCAACATTTAGTTTTTCAATCCGGAGAGTTCGTGAACTTTGAGACGTAGCACTGGAAATGCCAGAGAGAGTCCCTAGTAACTTGGAAAACAAATTCTAGTCTATATTGCGATTAATCTTGAAAATAAATGTAATCATGCGCTAGGGCGAGAAACACCAATCCAAACAATTAAAAGCATGCGGGAAAGTAAAACAAATCAATGCAAAAGGAAATTCTAATTGCAAGTAAACAGAAGGGAAATCAGAACTAGAAGTCAAGAGGTGTCGGCACAATAACGAAATGACTGTAAATGCTGGAATAAATTCAAAAGCAATTCAAACTATTCTGCTTGCACTAATTCTGCATGTATTAATTCTTCTTGCACTAATTCTACCTTCACTACTACATATTATAACGTGCTTGTAATAGTGCAAGAAAGAAATATTCTTGCACTAATTATGTGTAAGAATAATCTAGAAGTTAAAGAAAACCATAATATTAATGAAGAATTTATCAATTCAAACATCTAGTTTCTGTATTTATAAATATCAGCTCAGCAAATATAAAAATCGCAGCTTTAAATATAAATTAATAGATCTGGATTAATTTAAAGAATTATAGTTAGAGCTCATAATGGCAGAGTCGATCTTATGGATTTGGACAATCTGGAGGGCACAATCATTTTTTAAAATATTTCAGGTGCAATTATAATTAATAATGCAGCAAATGAAATAGAAACAAATTGCAACAACTCAAATTCACCTTAAAACTAAATTCACACAGCAAACAAAAAAGAATTGAAATGCTATTTAAAATATGAGAGTGGTGTAGAGATGTTCTGGCGGCCAACCCAGCCAGCTCGCACCCTCTTTGATTGCCTGGTTCACACAGAAATCGAAATCATTAGATGCAATAAATGAATAGGCAAAGAAGGAATAAAAATTGCTTCAATTAATTAAAAAACAGTCTTTTACATAATGCCAACATCGGCTAATCCCAACAAGTAGGAGTAGCATTCCACACTGAAATCCACGTGCTACTACATTGGAAAAACCTCTCCTCCCTTCTGCACTATGCTTTTGTGTGTTTGCTTCTACCCTTTGCTTAATTGATTGACTAAAAATTGAGTCCCTAGGCTTGGAGCCATGACTCTTCTTTTATAATTTTTTTACATTCCAAACTTGGCATAAAACAAGCCAATCTTTTGAAAACGTTATGGGGATTGAATCCCAACTAATTATCATTAATATAATATCAGTACAACTATTTCCCTACTGAAATAATGGATATTTACCACGAATTTCCCAAATCTGGGCATTTTCTAGAATTCTGGAAAAGTTGGTGTTTTTAACAAACTTCCTCCAAAGCCCCCTTTGTATCTCCTTAACCATTACAAACTTTGGAAATTTTCCAAAGGCTTACTCAATTTCCTATACTGAGAGAAAACCCATGTTTCATAATTATGAGATTCATTATGATCGACGTGGAAATCGATGTGTAAATAGGCAGTCTGGAAACTGCTACAAATTTAGGGCTGTAGCATTAATTATTCTCTAAATATAAATCTGTATGACCTGGGTGTGTCTTGCCTTATGTGGAAGTTTTCAAATGACATTTTGATCATAAACCTCTTTCAAATTCTCCCAGAAATGTCTCAATGTATCAAAGCCCCAAATTGGTGGAGTCACACTGTAAAATTTTCACTGGTGTAGGCACACTAACTGCACTGGTGCAGGCACGCTGTAAGAACTGAATTGGTGTAGGCATCTATTGCACAGTGTAGGAAAGTAATTATAGGCTCAAAATATTATCAAATCATACAAACCTTTATTAAACTTACATTAATGGTATTTTAATCCCGTTAAAACAAAAGAAGTAACAAATACTTGCAACAATAATCATTTAATCAAAAAATAGCATGAGAGATTTTGAGTGAAAAAATGAGACAAAAATGAGGCCCAACACTCACCATGGAGATAAAACAAATGATAACGGAAAGGAAAAATGAAACCTCAAGAGGGTTTCAGAATAGAGAAGGTCCAAGCACTTCTTATCAGTAGTATAAGTAGCCGGTCATGCAAAAATTTCCATAATGAAATACTATGCCCACTTTCCTTGCAGAAGGAAATGAATGGCATGGAGATGGAGGATATTTGGAGCATGAGACTCTGAGTGATTATATTGCAGAATACAAATCTCAATCTAGAGCATTAAAAGACAATCTGAATTTCTAGCAGTTTTTCAGGATAAAAGAGAACCAAAGACCCCGCATGAGTAATAGAAGAAGAGGGAATATGCAGAATAGATTATTTCAGCCTACATTCAATGGGTCATTCAAAAGAACAAAAAAGGCTTGGATGGAGAAGTTAGATGATTTCTTTGAGCTACACGTAGTAGCATAAAAGGAAGCCATTGATATTGCAGCACTGTACCATGAGGGTGAAGCAAAGGATTGGTGGTTCGACAGATTGAAACATGCAAGGGTGACTGCATATGTAGAGTTCAATCAAATATTGGTAAAGAGGTTTGATAGAAGAAAACTGGAGGCCCTTTCCATTGAGACATTTTCCAACATTGATAAGGAAGTATATGAGGATAAAAAAGAATATGTGAGCACTGATACTCCAGGAGAAGATCTATTACAACCCCACCAACTTCAGTAGAAGTACTTGCATCAGTGGGAGGATCACTTGCATTTTTGCAAGATGTTCCCAAGACTTTGACATTGAAAGTCCAAGGAATGATTCAGGAGGTGCATGAGGAAGAGGAAGAAGATACCAACATTGGTGCAATAGTAGAGGAGAAGCCATCACCAGCACCAAGAGTTGGAGAAGAAATTGCACCAGTTGGAGGAACTCTTGTAGCTTTGCAAGACATTCCCAAGCATCATCTAATCCAAGGTATTAAAAAATTTCCACCCGAGATTGTTTCAGCACATCATCTTGAGATTTTTGGGTCATGCCATTAGGGAAAATCCATAACCAAGGGTTAGAGCACATTGATGATTTGGATCAGTAGAATATCACTGCATAGAGGACCCTTGATTGGCTCAAGAAGAAGATGTATAGTTGTCCCAGTTTGACATTGTTGAGCTGCACACAACACTTTTTGTTGGATTGTGGAATTTCTGAGGATGATATTATCACAGTCCTAATGCAGGGAACCTATACAAAAGATTTTGAGAACCAAAAGTTACTGTCACATGAATTGTCATATTCTATTTAAGAAAAAGAGATATTGGCCATTATGCAAGCATTCGTCAAATTCCGACATTTTTTTATTGGCAGTAGATTTTGGGTAAAGATCAACCACCATAGTCTCTGATATCTTTTTGAGGAGGAGCAGGTGCAAAAGAGGCAACAATGGTGGATCAGTGCAATACAGGACTATGAGTTCAACATTGTGTATGGAGAGGGCCATGTGGCAGAAAATGCACTGTCATGGAGATCAACAGCATTCTCACCAATGAGTAGTGATGATTTGAGGGCCCAGTTATTATTTGAGCATTCTGCTGACCAATTCACTTATGAAGCATTGGATGGGAAGATGGTAGATGGTAGAAATCATGTAATGGATAACATCTTTCATTATCGGGACAAATCCTTCATGATGAGCACCTCATAGCTCAAAGAGTAGTTTCTTCATGCAGCATGTTCAGAACCTCATAGGTTCTACCAGGCCATTACTGAGAGGTTCTCATGGAGATACCTCAAGGAAGATTCACTTCGACATATCATGGAGTGCAAATATTGTCATTAGATTGTGGGGGATCGTATTGTCAAACATTGATTTGCTGTCGAGGCATGCACATTGCTTCAACATTTTCAAAAAGTACATCTCTTCACCTGTGACGAGATTATCTCTCTGGGATGTCTTCATTCTTCATGGTCTTCCCAAGGCCATAGATAGTGATGGGGACAATTATTGTATGAGAAGTTTTCGGTGGGAGATTCTCCATTGGGTGGATACTGAGATGGTGCATGATATGAACCATCAACCACAGTTGGATGGATGCATGGAGATGATGAGTAAGTGGTTGAAAAGCTACTTGTAGATCTATGACATGGGGCAGCAGGAAGCATGAATGTGTTGACTTCTCTTGGGTGAGTATGGTTACCACTCGACATTTCTGATTGGCATGTTTCATGCCTTGCATAGTACTGAGGTGATGCAGCAGCAGGAGGCATGGCCGTGCTGGCTACTCTTGGGAGAGTATGGCCAAGACATTGAAATTTATATGTCCATTGGAATATCATTGTTTCCTACCTTACACAGAAATGATGAGATGTAGCAGCTGGAGGCATGGTTGTGTTGGTTACTCTTGGGAGAGTATGGCCACCACATGACATTCCACATGTCAATTGGGATGTCAGTGTTTTATAATTGGCTTGATGATGTGTTGTTGCAATAGGAAGCCTTGTTGCACTAGCTTCTCTTGAGGGAGTATGGCTAGCATAATTCATATGATGATGATGTGATGTGGAAGCAAGAGGCATTGTTATGGTGGCTTCTACTGAGAGAGTATGGCTACCATACATGGTATGATGATGATGTGGTATGGATACAAGAGGAATTTTTGTAGTGGCCGCTATTGGGGGAGTATGGTTTGACATTTCACATGTCAATGCATATGTCTCTACTTCCTAATTTGCACAGTGTTGAGATGATGCTTAGATAAATCAAGGCCACCAGGGCCAAGGATTGGAGCATGGAGAGACACAACCTACTCCATGTAGCATGGGTTGGAGAGACAGTTTATAATTTGGGACTTTCCACTTGGGGAAGGAACCACTACACTTCAGATATCTCTTGCAGAGAAGAGTTTCTTGGACAACAGATAATTTCCACCTAGGGACTCATTGATGAGGAGAGGCATCTAGCTACACAGTTGGAGGCCATTCTAGAAATTCTAGAGAGGAAACTATGGAGTTAGGCATTCATAACACATTAGAGCAGATGGGGAAACCTTCCATATCAGGATGCCACTTGGGAGGGAGTTCGCTTTCTGTAGTATCCACTTTTTCAGTTTCTTGAGGACAAACAAAATTTTGGCAGGGAGGACTGTAATAGTTCAAATTTTCCAATAGCTCATTAGAATATTAGAGTTACTATTTTTCTTATTTATTTAAGTAAATAAAAGCATGGAGGGACCCATAAACCCATCGGATGAATAAAATCCACTTCTATGGTGTGAATGTGGGTTAATTGAGTAGTGGAGTAGCATTATGGAGTATTGGAGCAGCATAATAATGAAGAAAGAGTGGAGGTAATAGAGAATTAATGAGGAAGATGATGGAGATAGTGAAGGAATAAATGCAAGATCATGAATAAATAATGATGAAGTGATGGAGGAAGTGGTGCAATAAATTCACACGTGATGGAGGAAGTGGAGAGTAATTGCAGCAGCGATGGAGATCATGGAGGACAACGCTATCTTTATGGAGGCTAGTGGCCACATGTGCATCACAGTTATGAGGTGGGCCAAGGCTAGGGAAGGATCACAAACAAAAAAGGAAGTTGAGGGCAGAAAAGGAAGGGGAGTTTGGATTCTTATTGTTGAGCTTCGTAAGACATTTCTTTGCACATTTCAGCTATTTAGCTAAATCTACTGTGTTGTTTAGCACTAGGAGTTCCCGATCGGGAATCCCACCCTTACCCATGGGGGACTTCAAGTTCCTACTCTGGGAAGGTTTTTTTGTGCATCATTCATCATCTAGTAATTAGTGCCACTTTCAACCACTCTCGTCCAGACTTCCAGCTACAGGAATTATGCATTCTTGAACTAGAGCTTGAGAGTTGGAAGGTTGTTCTCATTTCTAGTTGAGAAACCTCTGGAGGGATCAAGCCTTCATACTGAGGATCCATTGTAGTCTTCTGGGAGCTCCATTTTCATATTTGACATCAATCCATCCATCTATTCTCCTATGCATCAACATTTCCTGAAGGAATTGAGTAATTATCCAGTGAGGGTTTGAGGGGAAGAAGAAGTTCAAGCAACTTAGCTTTGAATCCTATGAGGGATTAATCCTTCACTGCGGGGAACACTTAAATATCCTAGGATCAAAATTGTATTATCTATCAGTAGGCTACATCATCATCCCTCCTAGATAGCGCAATATTACCCAACGGTTGTGCATGCACCAACTGCATATTTAGTGGAGGAGCTAGATCCTAAGTTTCTCAGCTTGGAAACGGGAGAAGAGACCAAAGCTTCAGTTATTTAGCTGAGTGGGTTCTATTGTAGTAGATAGATCATTTTTTTATCCCTATATCAGCATTTGCCTCAACGGAATGCTTAACTAAGCGAACAAGGGTGTAGTGTGCAACCCAAAAAGGGCTTAAATTCCACACTCAAAATTTGGCCAAACCATTTCTAGGTTTTCTGGGTTCTGTTAACAGAGTCCATGGTTAAAATACCAGATCTTTCTGAGCACTCCAGTAGCCTCTTACACATAGATATTATTTCCAACAACAGAAGTGTCCAGCAGCAACAACAGTTTTTACTTTCCAGTGCAAGTTTTCAGTAGTGTATTTCAACCATCTTTGGATGGCTTGAGATCATCCCTTTTTGGAGCACTTTGTATATTCATTTTTGGTTGATACATAATGATATGGCTCTACTATTTCTGATCATATGTATGAAGTTTTGATATATTCCAACATTTTTCCACCTTTCTGTGCTTTATTCTTATTTGGAATTATGCATATGTTCTATATTTCTGTCATTCCCATTTTTGGATATTACATATTGGTGATGGGATGCAGATATGTCATTGTTATTACCACTTTATAACATCTATTTAATCCATTTATGCCATTATTTATCACATTCTTTCTCATAATTTATCATTTAATTCCATTTTATAATAATTTATGCTCTTATGGATAAGTAATAAGTATTCTCATTTATTTTTAGTAAATTGATAATTATTATGCATGATTTTGTCAAATATGTTTTATTAATCTGTTATAACATCACTCATTCTTTTAGCCTCAAATATCTCTTCCAAATTTGAAATTCGATCTCCAACTATTCCAACTCAGAAATTCGTTGGCATAAGAATTTACAGTTTTGCGTTGGCTATTTTGGACAAATCAAGATGAATCCTGAAAATTCGAGACAAGGGTTTTGTGTAGAATGGACCAATTCAGTTTTTCGTAAGGGAATTTTTTAAAAATTTTGTTTTTATTTAAAGAAATAGAGGGTTCTCTAAAGGATATTTTCTCAAATTTGTTGTTGTGGCCATTTTCCTAATTCTTCCAATTACAATACCAGATTTGACTTGTTCCAGCTTAGTCATGATATTTTAAATATGAACTTGCTGATCAATTTGTTGTAGACAATCTCTAATTTTAGTGGTAAATCATTTTGTAATCAAGTTAGTTGTAATTTCCCTTTCCTCTTTGTGTATTTAAATGAAAACAGAGATCAAAGACAAGGGGAATGAATAGATGAATAATTTCTGGATGAATGAAAGAACAGTTGCTGAATACGAGATGAATAATTTTTGAACTTGAGACAAAACTAAGAGCTTCATTCTGATGTAATTATTTCTCTCATATATTTTAATGAAGGAACTTATCTATTGAGTTCAACATCTGTTACTTGTAGTCTGATCTGAGTTTCTTATCAAGGTAGAACTGAGTCTTGGTTAGATGGGCTCACTAACTTTGACAAAGTGATTCCTTGAACATCTAAAGTAGTTTAGTTGTGTGCTTGTCTATTTGAATTTCGATTATTGTTCTTTAAAGTAGATTTCCTTTCTTTAAAAGTAATTTGTTGTTTGCTGCATTTTCCATATTTGTTATTTCTCGCAATTTCTAGATTTCATTTAATTCTCTGCTCTAGATTAGCATTACAATTATGTTGAGTGCAATAGGTCAAATTTACAATTCAAAAATGTGTGGTTTAATTTAGTATTTATTCAAGTCGTGTGATTAGCATAATTATTTTCTTGTCATTTACTTTATCGTTTTGAGATTTAGTATTTCTTTTCAAGACATACATTTCATTTTTTTTCAAATGAGATTCATAGTATAGAACATAAGCATGTAGATCCAGTGTTAGATATTGGTATTTGTTATGCATATATTTTCCCGATTGCCTTGAAATAAAAATATGTTAATCGGGTTGATAATTAATGTTCAAGTGATTAGTTTTTTTTACTAAGCAATTAATTTTGCCTAACATTTTGGCGTCATTGCTGGGGAGGCAGTCAAATAGCACTACAACAATAATATCTGGTTGTGGATACATAATTTGATTCTAGATAGAGTTTTTAAAATTAATTTCTTTTTATCTTCTTGCTGTAAAAGAATTAAGTATTAAAAACGAAAGGTAGGAACCTACATAACCAGCAAGTAAAACACTTTCTCAATAGCCTGCTTTTTGGAAAATGCATATAGGTTAAATAGGAATAGGATTTTTTATGAATGAATAAGAAGAAAAGCATATAAATTTTAAAAAATGTTATCATTTCACTTAAGTGGTGATGTAAGCACCACCCATTCCACTAACCAATTGATAGGAACATTTGAAGGAGGAGCCTTAAATGAAGACATGAAGGAAATCTTCTATAATGGTAAGAAATGGCTCACATTGCTACTTTTAAATTCCCTGTCAAAGATCTAGGAGGAGTGACAGAAATGCACATAATTCACCCATATTCTCTACCAAATTTTCATGGTTTGGAAAACTAGGATCCAGATACATTCTTATTTGAGTTTGAAGTACTTTGAATAGGATATAATTATTGTAGTAATGAAAAAAGGTTGAAAGTGTTTCCTCTTACTCTAAAAGGAGCAGCTCTCTGATGGTTCATGAGCCTTGGTGGGAATTACATCCAAACATGGTAGGAAATGAAGAATTTATTCTTGAAGAAGTACCAAAACTATTGCGAGGCCACTGAAGACATTTTCAGTATGATAGAAGGGGAAAATGAAAGCTTGGAGAACTATGTGGAGCAATTCAAATACAACCTTCAAAAATCAAAGTATAAGAATTTGGAGAAAGATAACTTAAAAAAACTCCTACTCAAAGGAATCAAAGATGATATTTTATAACTCTTAAATATAATAGGAAAATGTGATGTTTTTAGCTATCATATGATGATGTTTGTGATCTATGCATTAGGTATTCAAGAGAAATCTCCAATGCTGGTAAGAATTCTAGAGAATTTTCTTCTTTCATTTCCAAATCTACTACAATAATAGGAGATATAAGAGCTGGAATCAATTATTAATTTGAAATTTTGAAAATTTATATTATTAGCTCTCTAAATTCACAATTGAATGTTTTGTAGGTAAAGAAAAATCAAGAAAAAATTGAAGAAATGTTTTTCCCTCGTTGCCAAAAGCAGCAGCCCATGCATAGTTTCTCTTTCTTACCTAGGATGAAAGAAACATATCAAAGAGATCAAAAAGCTACAAGCTCACAACCATGGAAACCATGGCCTACATGTATGGTTCAAAATACTTCCTCTCCATTTTATTACTTGCATAATCCATTATGGAATAGTCCTTTGTTAGGGTAGCCATGCCAATCTCAATATAACCACCACTAATATTTTCCACAAGTTTGGCATGGTTCATCTTATGATTACATGACTACTCTCCCTTATCTTGTAGCACAATCACATCATCCATATTCTTTACCATATCTTCAATGACATCTTGATTTCCTATCAAAATCATCCACACAACCCAATCAAATACATCATCAAAATCCTCCATGCCCTACACAATTTCTTGCTCAATCCATTCCACACCCTCAAATTAATAAAATAGTATATCATGCTTACAATGTTGAACTACAAAATTTATCCACCCTTCCCACCAATTCTATCTTGCATGCACCATTGCAGAAAAACAATATTGAGATTGGGAAGGTTTCAAAACCAAAAATTGCAAAATTCATGGAAGAAATTCATGATATGAAAACCATGGGAAATCAAGAGATTCAAGGTTGTATTGAAGATTTTTTCACTCCATCAATTTTTTGCAACATCTCTCCATATTTAGCAATTTTTGGCACCATCCTTTCAAGGGAAGTTAGTCTCTCATACCCTATTATTTATTAATATGTATTTTTCAAATCTAGATATGTACATACTTGAGGCCTTATTTTGAAAATGGTTCCATTTGATGTACTCTTACATGTAAGTATGCTTTATTTTTTGAAGTAGAAGAGATTAGTGTAGAATAAATAATAAATAAGAACATAAATAAATAAATTTCTTTATCTAAAAAAAAAATAGTTGTTTTTATTGCAACGCGCTGTGGAAATCAAAATTGGTGATAAATTTCTGAATTAATTTATGGATGTAGATGTATTATATATAATATAATGTTTCTACAGACACTCATATTCATTTTTGTCACCAATTTGGAAAAAAAGTTCGAATATCATATTTTTTTGGCTTGCAGGCTTGATAGAATTTCTGAAAACACAGTCGGGACAATCATGTTTTGAGGGACCAAAACGGAATATTTTTAAAAAATGTTTCTATCCTAATTATAAATTTATTTATACATTCTAATTCAATTTTAATCACTCAATTTTTATTTGAAACGAAAAATTGATAACCAAAACATTGACAGGGTGCATAGTTGGCAGCTCAGGGACAGAGTTGGGACAATCATATTTTTGAGGACTAAATTAATATATATTGAAAAATTGTTTCTATGGTATATTCCCCTATGAATATAGTTTACAAGGAAATTTTAATCACTTTATTTCGATATCGTATGAGAAATTTATGACCAAAATACTAACTGCCTATCATAAAACAACATTCTCAAAACTCTATTTTTCCAGTTGTCCACTAGCATATTTGACCCATCAATTATTCTTTCCTACAAAACCTATTTCTGTTTGAGATATATAAATTAATCTACTTTAATCTCTAATTTTATTCATTTGAATCCAGCATCAAATGGAAAAGTTATGCTTAAATCTATTTTCATCTCCAATTTGAATCATTTGAATCCGCCATCAAACGAAAAAGTTATGCTTAAAATACCAATTGTTGGTCTAAGTTGGGAAATTGAAAATGACTTTGTTATGGAGGTTGTTCTAAGTAAATTTTACATATCATATCATGGAACTTTTACAACCTGTTTCTATTGGTGATATTGCTTTGAAAAAACTTTCATTTGGCTTCGGAATCACTAAAATTGGACGAAAAAACAAAGAATTTATGATTAAAACACTGTTGTTCAGTATGGTCGACCAATGCTCTCCCACATGTGACATATAAATTCTGAATTTCTTATCTTTCTGTGGATTTGTTTTATAGTTTAACTGCTTTTTATTTTTTTTGATATGTATTGGATTAGAGAGCCCAATCACCTCTCTTCTTCCATGATTTCATGTTTTATTGCAGGTAAGTGCTCATTTTTTGTAGTTCCTGGGAGAATAAAGGAGGTCAATTCATGACCGAGTGATTCTTGAAGGAAATAATAATGACAGAAGATATTTTCATCCAATCATCTATTAAGAAATCTAATTTCATATGATTTTGAGACTTTCTAGGTTTCGTAAGAGCTTGTTGCAAAATTGTCCCCACTATTGCTCACCAACATGAAGAAAACAACATGAAGACTTTTTCATTACCTAATGGATTCCTAATAGGAAAAATAAAGAATTAAACATTCAAGTCATTTCCACCAAAGAATTTTTCCAAAGTATCATTTTTTTCCATTCATTAACCATTGACAAATTGTTGTTCCTGTAAATAGATTGATGTTCCCATAGGAAACAACATTGTTGCAACTGAAATCACAACTGTTGTAACTTTATTTATTTATTTGTTTACTCTTTTTAATAAAGTGTTGTTTATTTTCTTATTTATCTTATGTTTCTATGTTTCAAGTGTTTCTTCCTTTAATGTTGTAGTTGTCATTCCGTTGGTGAATGCGCAGTTGCTATATTAAATGAACAGTTGTTGTTCTATCCAACGAACAGTTTTTATTCTATCAAATGAACAACCGCATTTCTTTTGGGTGTGTTTATATAGTGTTGTTCAATCAATTGAACGACTGTTGTTCAGTCAATTGAACAACTACTATTCGATCAAACGAACAACTGTGTTTTCTTTTCCCTTGTTGTGTATAATAAATTGTTGTTCAGTCAAATGAACAACAGATTTCATTTTGTGTGTTTGTTGTTCAAACGATTGAAAAAATGTTGCTCAATCGACTGAACAATCATTGTTCAGTCAAATGAACAACATATTTTATTTTTTGTGCTTTTGTTGTTCAAATGATTGAACAACTATTGTTCAATCGATTGAACAACTGCTGTTTAATCGACTGAACATCTATTGTTCAGTCAAATGAACAAAAGATTTTATTTTTTGTGTTTTTTTCATTCAAATGATTGAACAGTTGTTGTTCAATCGACTGAACAACTGATGTTCGGTCAAAAGAACATTATATTTTATTTTTGTGTGTTTTTGTTGTTCGATCGTTTGAACAACTATTGTTCAATCGACTAAAAAACATATGTTCTGTCAAATGACTGAACAACCATGTTTTTGTAATGAATAGGTGTCTAAATGAATTTTTGCCAATTTTATGGCAATATAACCATTTTGTTATGCATTTTCTCATGAAAATCATCTTGTGAATGGGGAATGTGAATCTAAGAAGTGGAAAAGCAGTGACACAAATAAAAATTATGATCTTTTTACCTTTGATGTATATCTTTATTTTCAGACATTGATATGGCCTAACTATGTAATGGCTTGCTGGATATATTTTCTTCAGACATATTATAAATAATTCATTATCTTAATACCATGCTGGACTATCTTTTTACACTATCAATGGCTAATATTCTAGGGTAGGGTCACTTAGGAATAAGTGTATAGCTTTTATTGGCATTTATTTTCACTCCTTGGACCATCCCTAACTCTTAAGGAGTTAATGAGCCTCCCTATATATATATATATATATATATATATATATATATATATATATATATATATATATATATATATATATATGAGAATAATATGCAAATATTATAGAAGTGATAGGGGGTCTCATCATGATCCAGCCTACCATGATTATAGGGAGATAACAAGTAACATTCCTACAATGGCTACCACACCAATGCAATGACCTTCTAGCCAAAGCAAAAACTTCCTGAAGGACAAGAGGCCTCACCATGAGCCAACTTGATTACTTTGTTAAATCCTAGTGAATGACATTATGGCTATCTGGTTACCATGCTAGCATGGTGGTCTTTCTATAAGACAAAATAAATTATCTAAATACTAAATAGAGGATTCTAACTCATTTTTGGGTTAAAAATCAACCATGTCAATGCTATGGATGCCTTCTGGCAGCCGTGGCTCTGCTCGTTGCATTGGAGTTTTATGATAACAATCAATCATTTTATATTCTCTTATTTTTACCAATCCATTCCCAAAGGACAACTTATCATTTGAATAATGTTATATTTATAAAAACAAGTATGCATGGTAAAAATACATATGAATTAACTTAATTATGTCTGATTATTTAATCCCAGTAGCTGTTACCACTCTTTACATATCATGTTTTGTCGCAATTTTCCATCAAAGAAAAAATTATTTTCATAAAAATTATTTCTTCATTTTTCCTTCTTAATCATTTCCCCCACTATCCTTATGATTTGAGTTGATTTGATTGATTTATGCCGCAATATATGTCATTCTGGTTATTATTTTGTTGCATTTATGAATCCATAATGTTCTTTCCCATGCTTTATGGTCATGGACACCTGGGGGAAGAAAGCCCTGCCACACTTTGTACTTACTTTCAGCTTGCATGGCTTCCACCCTTTTGCATCACTTTTAGCATCAGCTCAGACTACATCAACGTCAACAAATTCCACTTCATATATGTCATTCCACATTTTTATGGAGGTAAAACTTCAGGTAAAATGGCATAAGTTTCTTATCTATTAAAAAATTAGGAGAATTTCATGAAAATCCATTGAGCATAGTTTATCTTCATTTGTTCCATTTCTTTACCACATCCCATTTTCAGAGATACAAAAGATTTGAGTTTGAGGGAGTGTTAATTTCATTCATTTATTTCTTATGACCATGACATCATCCATCGATCTCCTTATTCATTCTCAAAGCCTCCCTTATTCCATGTTGTTGTATACCAAGCATAATGATTGTAGCAACTACCTCACTCTGTTTTCTAGTATAGCATGAGGGCATGCTAATTCTCTAGTTTTGGGGGAGGAATTGCCACACATGATGGATGTTTTATACTTTATTTCTCATTTAAGGCATACAATTCCATTTTTATGCAGTGAAGAAATTGATTTGTCCATATATTTAAAAATATGAACTAAATTCTTTTGATTTTTGGATAACAAAGAGGTATATTTAAAATACACAAACCCATAAAATTTCAAGCTAAATTAATTTGTAAAATTTTAGAAATCATGCACTATCACCTACAGTTATTGTGTTTATATCTCATGATCCCTACATCAAAACGATCTGATTTTTGGATTAGAGAATCATTAATACAATATAAATCTACTTGCAAAATTTTAGCACAATGTGGTTTGTAGTTTTTTAGAAAATGGTTAATGAAGTTTGTAGTTCCTTGTATCATATTTTGGAATAACTTGATCTACATATGGTTGAAAGTCAATGTGAAAATTATTATGCCTTCACCAACATCCCTAAAATTGAATATTTATTTTTTGACGAAGAAGTCATTTGTTCTATCAATATAATGACTTGGGGTGAACATTTTGATTATTGTATTACAACTTGGTTAATACAGAGGCTTTGGGTTGCATGAGGACATGAAACATATTTAGTTTGGAGGTATGTTGGGCTGCAAATATGTCATTATTATTACCACTTTCTAACGTCTATTTCATCCATTTCTACCATTATTTATCACATCCTTTATCATAATTTATCATTTAATTCCATTTTATAATAATTTATGCTCTTATGGATAAGTAATGTGTATTCTCCTTTATTTTTAATAAATTGATAATTATTATGCATGATTTTGTAAAATATTGTTTATTAATCTGTTATAACATCACTAACACTTTTAACCTCCAAGATCTCTTCCAGATTAGAAATTCGATCTCCAACTATTCCAACTTCGAAATTCATTGGGATAAAAAGTTATGGTTTTGCATTGGCTATTTCAGACAAATGAAAATCAATCCTGAAAATCCAAGACATGGGTTTTGTGAAAAACAGACCAGTTCAGTTTTCCCAAAAGCATTTTTCCAAAAGTCGGTTTGGATTGAGAGAAATGGAAGGTTATTTGAAGAATATTTTTCTCATATTTTTTGTTGTGGCTGTTTTCCCAATTCTTCGAATTGTAATACCAAATTCGACTTGTTCCAGCTGAGTCATGATATTTAAGATTTGATCTTGCTGATCAATTTGTTCTAGAAAATCACCAATTGTAATGGTAAATCATTTTTTAATCAAGTTAATTGGAATTTCCATTTGCTCTCTATGTATTTAAATTAAAACAAAGATCAAAGGGAGGGGTAATGAACAGATGAAAAATTGTTGGAGGAACATATGAACAATTGTTGAATATGAGATGAATAATTGTTAAACTCGAGACAAAGATAAGAGCTTAATTATGATGTAATTATTTCTCTCATATATTTTAATGAAGGATGTTATCTATTGAGTTCTACATCTGTTACTTCTAGTCTGATCTAAGTTTCTTCTCAAGGTAGAACTGAGACTTGGGCAGATGGGCCCACTACCTTTGACGAGGTGATGCCTCAAACATCTAAAGTATTTTAGTTACATGGTTGTCTATTTGAATTTCAATTGTTTTTCTTTAAAGTAGATTTCGTTTCTTTAAAAATAATTTGGTGTTTGCTACATTTTCCATATTTTTTATTTCTCGCAATTTCTAGATTTCATTTAATTCACTGCTCTAGATTAGCATTTCAATTAATATTGAGTGCAATAGGTTAAATTTCCAATTCATAAATGTGTGGTTTAATTTAGTATCTATTCGAGTAGTGTGATTAACATAATTGTTTTCCTGTCATCTACTTTCTGGTTTTGAGATTTGGTATTGCTTTCAAGTCTTACATTTCATTTATTTTCGAATGAAATTCATTGTGTAGAAAATAATCATGTAGAACCAGTGCTGGATATTGCTATTTTCTATGCATATATTTTTCTGATTGCCTTGAAATAAAAATAATTTCCTCGGGTTGATATTTAATGTTCATGTGATTAGTTTCTTTTTAAGTAATTAATTTTTCCCAACAATTGGTAAGGATAAATGCACTGTAATGCTTTAACGATGTTATTTGGAATAGGCGGGTCAATGCATTATATTGCATCGGGAGAAATGATGAATATACTAGATAGAATAGAAAGTATTATAATATAATGGTGTGTTGTATTATACATGGATCATGAGTGCATTATATTACATAGGTTGCAACGTTCAACATATAGCCGTTTTTAAAAAAATGGAGAGGTCCGAGAGAGTTTGGATCTAATTTAATAATTTATTCCCCTACTTTTCATGTCAAACTCCCTATATATATTAAGTACACAAATATATTAAATATAAAATGCCTAAATTTAAAAACCCTAGTTGTGAAGTTGTTGAGGAAGTTAAATCCTAAGCTGAAATTTTGCAGGAAGAAGCAAGGGTTTAAGGTAAGTATTGATTTTTTTTTTTTAATTTTAATTAAAGTTAAATAGAAATAGAGATCGTAAAACATTTTACTAGTTAAATCTATAGTAATGTTTTTACTATACACGGTTTTTTATTTTTTTTTAATTGTGAATAAATATAACATAAATTGTAAAATATTTTAATAGCAAAGTTCAATATTTTTTTATCTAAGGTTTTGAGTGAATCGCCATACCTATCAACTTTAGATGTTTTCGTGGATCCAAAATATTTTGTAGCTCCACAGTGCTCCCAGTATGTCTCTCCTACAAATGATCTCTCTTTTAATTAAACCCTAACATAAATTGTAAATTTTTTTATTAGTAAAATAAACAATAATATTTAAAATTTATATTGTGCAGTTTTTTCAATCAATAACCATACCTTTCACCTTCTGATCTTTTGAATAGTTTTGTTGCTCCAAATGATTTTTATTCTTCACAGTGCTCCTGGTACGTCTCTTTTGCAAATCACTACCTATAATTTTTGGGTAAAATAAAGAAATCGTGAATAACTTATTACTATTTAAAAGACTTTATGAAATTAGATTTCAAAAAATCAATTTTCGCTCATTTTTTAATTTTAAAAAAAGAAAAAAAATGTGCTTTTTTGTTTCAATTTCTCTACACATCGGGGTGTTCGATAGTCAAGTGCATTGGTGCATTTATAAAACAAGTGCACCAAAATTTCGAGAGCACCAAATTTTTTTAACGCATCAACATGATACACAATTTTCATTTATTTATTTTTTAAATCCAAAACAGTGCAATTAATTTTTTTAACGCGATAGTGAAGTTTCTATTTAAAAGCATTGGTTCTCTAATTTCTATAAGAGCACCGAGTTGGTTGAATTTGTTTCTATTTTTTTAAATCTGGAAATATGCACATAGCGGTGATGTTTGTGGTTAAACAAATCAATGCCTTTTTGTATAAGAGCACTAATATGATGACATGTTTTTTCCCGGAATGTCGTAAATCGGTGTAGGTATTATATGAACATTCCAGTGTTATTATTTTTTAAATGCATCGGTGTAATTTGATATGATAAGTGCGACATTTGCATTTAAAAGACATCTGAAATTTTAATTTCACATAAAATGACATATTAATCTCAAATTATCCTTTAGGATACATCCACATGAATTAAAGTAGTTCGTAGTATACATTTTCCGCTTAAATTCATCTTATTCTTGAAAAGTGGTTTGAAGACTATATTAAAATTCATATTGTGGTTATATGGTTCTCGAGTTTAATTTTAGATATGCACACAAAATTTTATTTCTTATTTTTCTCGAATACATGGATAAAATCTCAATAATATCAAATTATCAATTCTTAAAATTCCAGCTCATTCAATATTATTGATCAAAGTACTTCACGGAGTTCTCCCTTTCCATCTCGAGTAACTTTTGATTTTATTTATATTTCGATTATCTAATTGGTTTTATCTGTTTTAGTCTATGTAAATTTGA
>CM076573.1:803113488-803573522 GCA_034641835.2 Pinus albicaulis
AAATGATAATTTAAATTAACAAATGAAAAATAGTAATAACAAAATAAATTAATGTTAGTCGTAATTATAATAGTTCAATTTACACCTTAATATTATATAAATTTATTTAGAGATATAAAATAACTGAAAGTAAAAAAAATAGCTTTTATTATGAGGAAGAAATGTAATAAGTAAAAATATATAATTTACTTTTTACTACAAGAAAGAAATGTAATTTTTCACATCAGGTAATGTTGATATTAAATTCTGTGTAATTCATTTTATGTTCTATTTACATGTGATATATAAAATAAAAATAAATTTATTAACAATCATAAGTAAAATATTTCAATGGCCATATTAAATAACATAATTTTACAGATGCTTTATATAGAGAAAATTAAAGTAATTTAAATTGAATTTTTTCTTATATTTTCACTATAGTGAGAAAGATTGACAGAATTCTTATTCCATTTATAGTTTCTTTCTAATTCAATGTATGATGGATATGTGTAAATTTTGAATATTAATACCGATTTCATATGTAATATTTTACAAAATATTAATAATAAAAATAAATAAATGCATAAATATAGGAAAAATTAATGAGGGGGTGTGCTTTGACATTTAATGTGGAGAACATGAATTATAGATAAAATATTTCAATGTCAAATACATATATATTATAATTTCCTAGATCCATCTTAACTCGAGACCTACCAAGAACCTAGAGGAATCAAATCTCTTTTCAATTTAAAATATGTTTTCATCTCGATAATTTTCATCTCTCTCAAAGCTTGGTAGATCCAAAGTTAAGATGGATCTGGGCTGCAGGTTAAAAAAAATTATGACTTTTAGTTTTTTAAATTTTAAAATAGATTAAATTTTATAAACCAATACTGAATTAGTTAAATTTTACTTTTAAATAATTTATTATTTATAATATTTATATTAAAAAATTAATGAGTTACACATATTTGTCTTATTAAGAACTAACTAAATTATTTTACCTTTAATTATTTTTTCCTAGTGAATATTGAAATATTTTACCAATTAAGCTATATTGACTATTAATGAACTATCTAAGCAATAGAAAATTATTTATCATAATTTTACAATCATAGTTTCAACCATATTAAACTTTGTAAATATCTTTGAATTTTTTTTTTAAAGTATGACATTTTGCATGTAAGTTTGATATAAGTTCACCAATACATAATCTATAATAAATATTATTTCATAAAAATAAACATCATGATGATAATGATCTAACAATCATAAACATCATGTAATATAGACATTCAAATTCACTACCATTATCAAATTATATACACCTGTAGCACATATATACGTCATTAGCTAGTACATATATCTAATATTTTAACACGGAATCATCATTACGATCACATATACCTAAACAAAAACATTATAATATAACATCATCACCACATGCATATTCAAATTAATATAAATATCATGTCAAATAACTGTTATCATGAACATACATAGCTATTTGCAAGAACATTAAATGATCAGATCTAACATGACCTAGCAATATTCACATCAACACCAACACATAAATTAAGTACATAAGCATTAACAAAAAAATTTCACCATATATATATATATATATATATATATATATATAGACACACACACACAAACAAATCAAATCACTACATCAATTCAAATAAGTGCAATCAAATATCCAATGAAACAGACATAGTGATAACTTAGTCTGCAGTAGAAGATGATGGATGGTCAACTATTATATGATCAACGTATGTATAATTCAGTTGAGGTGGAGTAAGAGGTGGTTGTTCTACTCTGTTAGGAGAAACATAAGGCACATCCTATAGATCTGTCATCTCATCATCATGAAACTAATGAGGAGGTGTATTATGAGAAGTATCAATGACACCCCGACGACCATGATCCGATGGGGTGGTACTACCACAAGCATCAAGATCATCACAATCATCATCATGATCATGATCATCACCCATATAGTCATCATCACCAATGTAATATGATGCATATTTTTCTGCATGATGCCATATTGCATCCCTCATTATCACTAGAACCGTACTAGCTCTGATGATATATTACATAAGAGGCATCAACTTGTGTGGAAAGTCCCAGTAAAGATCCAATAACATCTGATATGTGTTGATATCTCAAGGTCTCATAGGGTGGTCTCCCTCCCAAACCAATACTTTTTCCAATCTGTCATAGTAGTCCATCCAAAATTCTAAACAAGCCCTAAAACACCAGATGCCCATGCCCCCTTGAGGATGTGCCTCACCCTCTTGTGCCTCTCCCATCTCTTCATATCCTCCATATGATTGTGGGGGACGAGGCATGTCCCCATCAAATGAGCTAATGTATACAAAACATATAGTACATAAAAATAATTAGACAAATTCATTACAATTTTAATAAAAAAACTTAAAGAACATGCTAGAATAAATTTTATTCTAATTCATTTAAAAAACAAAAAAAACTAGATTAATTTAAAGAAAACACTAATATTACCTCTATTTTCTGGAATCTCAGCTGTTGTGAAGAGGATTTTGGGACACCGTCTCCAATCAATTCCTATGTATGGAAACTCCAACGCGGAAAATGCATGGTCATCCTGAGTAGCAAGTATCGCCAGTGCCTTAGAAGAAATCCTATCTAATTACTATGGCAAGCCCCTATTGGGCATCATATGTTGCCATATGCACATTTGGACCTCAATGGTTAGCCTAGGAGAGTGATGGTAAAAATTAGGCCTCATCTCTCAAAACCTCCCAAAAAATATACATAAAATCTCGTAAGCAAAAGGGATGGTCTCTCTCCTATGTTTCAACGCATGATATCTATTTATATCCATGCAAAACTACCTCAAAAAAATTACATACCAACTGATGTAAAATAACACCTGAATCAAAGAATAAACATAACACAAAATAAGGCGACTAATTTTCTACCCATCACTATTAGAGTGTGCAATCGTCGTTCCTAATAAGAATAGACACCTAACTTCCTCTGCAGTAAAATAAGAAATAGGTGGTTGTCCACCACATACATAAAATTATGATGGACGGACCACATGAGGCATGAAATATATATGAGTGTATGCAAGTTGAATCTCAGCTGAAACCCCATGTGGGCCATTAGGGAATTAGGGAAAGTCCTTCCCTCTCTTAGATAGACTAGTGATAAATTATATATCCTCCTGAGTGGGCCTATACCACGCCATAGGATCAACATGGAAAGCCTGCACCTAGGCACTCCATTAGCAGATCAAATGCACCAATAAGACAGAGTGTGACTTCAGGGATGTATCCTCCTTATACTACTTGAGGAGGCATACATTCCTCAAGAGAGATCGGGTCGCTGCAGTAATAGGGCAAGTGTGTAAATCCATCTCCCTCTCTCTAACCTTCCATTTTCAGACCATATTGTATGGGTGCTCTTACTACTCCTACTCTTGTTGGTGCTCCCTCTGCTAATATCTCTACTACATGATTGACATAAAAAATACATCAACCTCATACATAAAATACATTTTCCTTTTATTAAATGAAACATGTCTTTATAAATATGAAAACATAACTTTCAACTAAAAAGCAAATCACCCGTGCGCTCAAAACACAGTCATGCACTTGCACCGGTGTAGTCTCAACTATATCCATGTCGATATTGGTACACACATAAGTATGGACCACTATTTTTTGTTCAAAAATTTAAGTTTTGATAGTAGTGCCACACACTTGTGGATCGTTGCACACAGATAACCTTTTAGCACCAATATGGAATGTTCAGTTTATTGAACACACCAAGATATAGCTATATTTTTAAATATTATTTTTACTGTGAGTTTGGTAAATATAAATGCACCAGGTTTGATGCACTGACGTAAAATATTTCGCATATTTCCTAGTGTGTTTTGATTTACAAATTTCACTGCAACAATGGTGGTGGGTTATGTTCATGCACTGAAATTTGTTGCACCTATAAATTTACAGGGTGCACCACTATCTGTGTGAGCCGAACATATCGAGCACACCGTGGGACGATTTCTTTTTTTTTCCAAAAAAAGTGAAAAATTTAACCTATTTTACAATTGTAATCTACTAGGAAATTAAATTACAAATAAGCATAGACATTACCTAGAAAATTTGTTGTCAGAGATGCATTGTGGAGACGTAATGGAGAAAAATGTTTTTGGCACGTATTGAAAAAATTGAAAATTCAAACAGTGAGAATGATATGGAAGGATGGTGAGCAAGAGAAGCACCAAAGTGAGCGTGCTTGCATTGAGAGTGCTTGCATGTGGAAAGAGTGGCACCGATGCTTCAGATCTCTCCCATACGGTATATGGTAAAAATGAAAATTACAACAAGGATTATTTTTTATTTGACCCTCCTCCAGTGTGTTTCACTAATTTCGCCAGTGCATGATATATCCAAAAGAACTTTCTTTTAATTAAAAATATCATTGAACTTTTCTCCAGAAGCCCTAAGGAATTTTTATACAGGTACCACAATGATGTTATGCTTTTACTATAGCACCGCTATTTTTTCAGAAATTAAAAACCATCCAGTGGTGCACTTTATAAGATGACCAAAGGCGTTTTTATAAGTTTACTGCACCAAAGAATCGTTGTAAAATAACACCGCATTTTTATAAAATTTAAAACTAAAACAATGCTCGTTATTGGTATGCACTCAAATATTTTACGATATGAAGGACACCGTTGATATTGACTATTCAAGCACTAGTGTATTGGGTTGTTTAGCACACAATGTTTTTTTTTTTAATTTTATTAAAATAAATTTTACCACAGTGCACCATGTTAAATGAACCATCAGTTCGTGTATGGGTAGTAAAACACTAGTTCATTTATATATTTTAGACATACATTCCAAAATAAATCTGCTAAAACATTTTCCTGCCCACCTCCTCTAGTCACGTCCACTACAAACAAAGTTTTTGGTTATTTTTATAGGGACCTCTGAAAAAACCTCCACTAGAAGATATTTTTCTTGTATTGAAATTACCAAAAGGCTATGGACCATGATGATAGGCCCCTATTCACTTCCCCATGTCATAGAGGTCCAACTAGTAAGTTCCCAAGGGCTAAGATCCCATTGGGCATTGGGGGCATCAAACTCCATTCTAGTCTTAAGCACTAATTCGACCTAATGACTTAAAACCCCGAGACATGTGGCAATTCAGGTGGCGCCTCCATGTGGATGGTATAGTGATAGATACATGTCTCAAATGATGACATCACACCCTTATAGTGTGACACGTGGTAGGAAAAAATGACACTTTTAGTCAGTCAAAGGGAAACTTTGTGGGTGACACATGGTATGAACATGTGAGTAGTGGACATGTGGAAAACTTTAATTGGGTAAAATGAATAGAATGGTAGCATTATTATATGATGTGGAATGTGTGCCCCATATAGAGCACTAGATATATGATTAAAATGACTTGTTTGACACAACCCAATAATTAACATGACATAATAGTGAGTAACACAGAAATTGAGTTGGAAGTGGACCAAATGGAATGTCCTGATTGGTTCATGGTGGCATAATGTGATAGGTCCTAATATCTATGTCAAGTGTTGGCAATATGATGCAATATGTTGTCCTTGATGGCAACCTACTTGGTGAAGTTGTCCTTGATGGAAACTGACTTGATGAGTTGTCTTTGGATAGCAACCTATTTGTTAATGATGTAAATCTGATGTATCTATAGAGCAGTTCAGAAGTAACAAAGAAAGAAATTCTAGTAAGTGCCATAGTAATGATGAATAAGATATTTCATAATGTATACGCGAGTTTGTAAAGGCCAAGTCGCGTATGCACGTGGATAAGTACGTCCCAAGTCGCGTATGCCCTTTCTCACTCCAAATTTATAATACTAAGGGGAATTACCATGGTTTTGGCACACATTATTGAGCATTGTATGGTTTATTTGATTTCGTCCAAGAATACCATCTGAAGTTGTGTGGTTTTGGCTCATGGTATTGGTAAAAGCTAAATCTATTTAAGAAGAAGAAGATCATAGTGCAAAGTGTGCATATGTAAGGGTTGTTGATGAATAAATTTTTCTAAGGAATATCTGCATGGTTGAACTCTTTTCTTAATTGATAGATCTAAATCTATGATGCACCTATGGATATGATGAAGGTTCTAGATCTCTAGATCTATAAATGATGAATCTCTAGGATGATCTGCAAAATATATGATGAAGACCTAGCACAATTCTGATGAATAAATTGAAGAAATATGGGTAAGTTTATAGATCTGATCTGTTCTGCAAAATTTATCTTTTACAGATCTATACGCTAGTTTGTCTCGGTAAAAGTGCGTATATACGCGGGTTCGCTTAATAAAAAGTGCGTATGGAAGTTAGGGTTTCTGAAGCTTATCTACAGATATTACTTCTGCGATTTTTGTTTTCTCTCTGCTATCATTCAATCAAGACTACTTGAATTTTTGGGTTGACTGAATATGGAGTATGCTGCTGATTTAATAATGAAAAAATCTAATCAATGAGTGAGAAAAAATGGTTAACCTGACTGACTGTATAAATTTTCTTCATTGTTGAGAAGGTGTCTGACTGAAAGCCTCAGATCTGAATCTGAGATTGATCACATTCTGAAAATCAGTATTCTCAAGAGTATACGCAGGTTTATAAGAAGAAAAGCGCGTATACATGTAACTTAGGTGAAGAGAAGTGGCGTATGCATTTCATGTTATGAAAAATAGTATGCATAGAGGCATACGCAGGTTGGTGAGCAGGAAAGCGCGTATACACACGACTTCAGTAAAAAGAATTAGCGTATGATATTTGAATTGATGAATGTTCAGAGTTGAGTTTGTATCTGCATATTTTTTTTGAAGTCTGGGTTATCTCTGATATTCTGGTTACAGTGGTCTTACTATTCTGATGGAATTTTTGGGCAAAGTATGGTTGTTGATGTTAAGGGGTTGTATTGAAGCTGTTTTGATCCAGTATGAAAATTGATGAAACGTGGTCTGCAGTGGATCTGAGGGTTGAAGCCTTCAGTATGAAATTATAAGCTTTCGGCCAGTAGAAGCTGGTGTTGAAATCAGGGGGTCGAAGCTCCCTTCCAGGAGAGGCTGGTAAATGAGATCAGGGGGTTGGAGCTCCCTTCCAGTTGTAGCTGGAAAACGAGAGAAGGTTGCAGCCTTCTGCAGGTAGAAGCCTGCGTATTGGTATAATTATGCATCAGTACAATGTTGTAAAAGTTTTTCTATATAATAAAGATTGAAGACAGAGACGACAGCAGCGGTGGTTTTCTCCTGATTTGGGTTTCCACCTTAAATATTGGTGTTCATGTGTGTGATTCTTTACACTGGTGTTTACTGCTCATAACTTTTGATTATCTAGTCCTAGTCATAACTGATAAATCTGTTTAAAAGACTGATTCTCTAAATCTAAAAGATAAATCAGTATATGCTAGTTTCCTTCTATATTTCCACGTGCATACGCTAGTTCATTTCATCAAAACCGCGTATGGAAATCTGCTCAAAGAAAAAGTAAAAAAAAATTTAGTTAGTTCTAGATACTGATTCACCCCCCCTCTCAGTATTTTTCCCAACAATTGGTATCAGAGCAGGTCCTTCTGAAAAAGCTTATCCGCTAGAAGGAAGTTCAATCAAGATGAGCAATCAAGATGGAACAACATCTATCAGGCCTCCGCTCTTCAACGGAAACATTTTAATCTTCTGGAAAAAAAGGATGAGATCCTATCTTCAGTCTCTGGGAGAAGATGTATGGGCTATTGTTGAAGGAGGATATCAATATCCAGCCACAGTTCCAACAGATCCAACGGAAATAAATAATTATGAAACATATGCAAAAGCGGTCAATGCTCTATTGGGAAGTCTAACTAAATCAGAATTTGTCAAATTCATGCAGCTGGATACAGGAAAGGAAATATGGGACAAAATCATTCTAAGTTATGAAGGTGATGCAAAGGTAAAAAGTGCTAAACTCCAAACTCTTAGAATTCAATATGAAAATCTAAAAATGCATAATGAGGAGAGCATTGCCAGTTTCTTTTTATGTCTTGATGATATTGTACATCGTATGAGAAATATGGGAGAAACAATAACCGAATCTACTTTGGTTGAGAAAGTTTTAAGATCACTAACGGAAAAATTTGAGTCAAAAGTTTATGCTCTTGAAGAAAAGTAGGATCTTCAAAATCTTACTGTGGTGCAACTTCATGGCATATTAACTGCATGTGAAATGAGAAGAGGAGGACCATCTGAAGTCAAAGAAGCCGTCTTTATAGCTTCAACAAAAGGGAAAGAAGTACAAGAGACAGAAGGATTAGGATATATCTCAGAAGAAGATGAGGTAAATTTTGTAAAGAAACTCCAACTTGGCACAGGACGGTTGAAAGGTAAGCTTCCTTTCAAATGTTTTTCTCATGGAAGAGTTGGTCATTATGTTGCTAAGTCTCCTTACAAAGAAACACATGAAAAAGGGAAGGAAGTAGCAAGAAGGAATAAGAATCGGTTTAGCACTAGAAAAAGTTACTATACTCATGAAGACAATGATGGGTTATCTGACAATGAAGAAGAATGTGAACAAGATCTTAGACTTCTCATGGCATTTGAAAAAGAATCTAGAGAAGAAAAAGATACTTTTATGCATGCTTTAGAGGACAATGATTTTCTTGATGAATTCAATCAACTCAAAATATGCTTATAATAAAGTAATATATGCTTAGAATAAAGTAAAATATCCATAGAAACTCTGAAAAATCAGCTTGAAGAAAAGGAGAAACACAATGAGAAATTAGAATGTGAAATAGTAAGTCTAAGAAAATAAATTGAGAGAGTCAAGACTTTGAATCTTAGATTTTCTAAAGGATCTGAAACCTTAGATGAGATTATCAAGGTACAACGTTCTCCTCTTATAAATATAGGTCTTGGATATATCAGAGAATCTTCTCAGGCTTCAGCACCAAATTATCTAAAAGCAGCTACAGCTAGTATACAACATTCTGCCACTCAGCAAGGGAATAAAGATTCTTTACAGGTAAAGCATGACCATATCAATTCAAAGAACACTGACAGGAATACCTTTCAAATAAACACCAATCAACAGGTAAATTCAAGTAGAATATTTCATGATGGCAGAAATTTCTTCTTCAATGGACAATATTTCTCATGTCACAATTTTGGTCATAAACTTGTTCAATGTGTTGCATATAAAACCATCATGAAAAGAGAAGCAAGAAAGAAAAGGAGTGATATTGGAACAAATAAGAATACCTATAACAACTTTTCTCCTCTTCAAAATGAAGTTGAATGTGCTTATTACAATAACTTTGGCCATGAAGAATATGAATGCAGGAGCAAAGTCCAGCCAAAAGAGTAGTTTCCTTCAAGCTCCAAAGTGTGGAAAAAGAAGGAATTACAGGTTGAAAATTGTGGCATAGCTTTATTTACAGAAGGTGAATAAAATCAATGGTACATTGATAATGGATGCTCAAAACACATGACAGGTGACAAAAACAAACTTCTTGCATATAGTGCGCTAGAAAAAGAAAAGAATGTTACATTTGGAAATGATACTCCTACCGTCATTAAGGGAAAAGGGTCTGTTTTCCTAAAAGAAAAGGTGAAAGCTAATAATTTCATGTATCTGGATGGATTAAAGCATAACCTGTTAAGTGTAATTCAAATGTGTGATCAAGGAACTGAAGTTGTCTTTAGTTCAAAAGAATGTGTGGTACGTGATCTTGATACAGGTAAAACAATTATAAAAGGAAAAAGAACTCCAAGCAACCTGTACGTATTGAAGAACGGAAAAGAAAAATGTTACTTGACTAAATATTTAGAAAACTGGCTATGGCATAGAAGGTTGGGGCATCTAAGCTTCTTTCAAATCAAAAAATCAAGCAGACTTAAATCTGTTCGTGATCTTCCCAATATTACTCTACCTGAAAGTATCATATGCAAATCTTGCCAATTCGGTAAGCAAACCAGAGTGCAATTTAATGCCAAGGAAGGATCATCAAGTAAGCCTCTTGAACTCATTCATACTGACATATGTGGACCTGCGAGGAAAAAATCACCACGTGGTGAACAATACTATATCTTGTTTATTGGTGATTTCTCTAGGATGTGTTGGATTGGGTTGCTTAAACACAAAGATGAAGCATTTGAGAAATTTCAGAGCTTCAAATCACTGGTTGAAAATGAATTAGATCTAAAAATAAAGTGTCTTAGATCTGATCGAGGAGGATAATATACTTCAGATTAATTCCTTGAATTTTGTGAGCAATATGGCATAAAAAGACAGTTTTCTATAGCTGGCACTCCACAACAAAATGGCGTAGCAGAAAGAATGAATAGAACAATTCAACAAATGGCTAGAGCTATGCTTGATGATTCCATAACACACAACGACACATGTGGGAAAGCAACATATGAGTAAATATTCATAACAAGGCACATGTTCGTATATGATGATAAAAACTCCATATGAACTACGGTATGGTAATCCTCCCACTTTGTGAAGCATTTTAGAAGTTTTGGGAAACAAATGATTTGTCTAAAGCAAAGCAATGAAAAGCTTGGCAAGTTTGTAGACCCGGGAAGCGGGACTAAGGAGATGCTTATGGGTTGCTCCTATAGAAAGGTAGAGCATATAAATTTTAAAATAAAAGACTTCGGAAGATTGTGAAAGTGTGATGTTGTTATTGTTGAACACTCCTAAAGCTCAAAGAAGACAAAACAACAGATGAAATGATAAACCATAATCCTTCTATTTCAATCTCTGAAACAAATATGAAGCAGTGAACCAAATGAAAGAACCGAGAAATTGATTTATTACAGAAAAAGCTCCATCCAGAGATATATTTCAAAAGAATCATCCAGAATCTCAAATTTTGGGAGAAAAGGGATCAGGTGTACAAACAAGAAGGACTCTTATGGGATCTTCTAGCAATCTGGCAATTCTGTCCACTATTGAACCTCACAATGTCAGTCAAGCTATCAAAGATGAATGTTGGATTCAAGCCGTGAATGAAGAGCTTGATCAAATTGAAAAGAATCACACTTGGGAATTAGTACCAAGACCTCATGACAAAAATGTCATTGGAACTAAATGGATATTCAAAAACAAGTTAAATTAGAATGGGGATGTTATAATAAATAAAGCTAGACTTGTTTGCAAGGGGTATGCTCAACAAGAAGGTATAGACTTTGGAGAAAATTTTGCTCCTGTAGCTATACTTGAAGCCATAAGAATGTTTCTTGCTTTTTCAAGCTTCCAACAAATCGAAGTTTATCAAATGGATGTTAAATACAAAGCACTACTCATGCGTTGATCTAGAAGAAGAAGTTTATAGAACAACCAGGGGAAGAGTTCATTTTTGGGAAATGATGAAAAAAAAAATTTTCAGACTTTAAAAACATATGATATCAAAACTTAAACAATTGGTATTGTCGTCTTGACAAATATCTTCATCAACAAGGATTTTCAAAGGGGTCTGCTGATAGTAACTTATACACAAAAATTGAAAATGATAAACTATTGATTGTGGTTGTATATGTTGATGATATCATTTTTGGAAGTAATGAAGAATCTATGAGTCATAAATTTTCTTCTTTCATGTAGCAAGAATTTGAAATGTCTTTACTTGGGGAACTAACATTCTTTCTTGGCTTTAGTGTAATAAACATGAGATGGCATATTCTGTCTGAAAAATATCTTAAAGATCTGAAAGTATGACGCAGGAAAGTACAACCATGAAGTATAGATAACGGATGCAAATCAGTTCTATCAGCAAATAGATTCTCTGGGTGAATCAACGAGAATACGAATCTATGATGAGGAAGTCTAACTTTATCTCATTGGGATGGTGGAAAATTGTGTCCCCAATTATGATTTTAGGTGAGTTCAGCTAATCCAAGGAGTCTCATGTAGAAATTTGTCAAAGAATATTAAATATCTACAGGGAACTCAGACTTTGGACTGTAGTATCAAAGAATCTTTGAAGTCTGCTCTTCATACTTATTTTGATCAGTTGAGGTGGAAATGTTGATGATGGAAAAACACTAAGTGATGGTGCATTCTGTAGGAGCTGACAATTAGTATCAGTTTATGAAGCAGCTCTATTTGCTGTCAGTGACGAGAATATGTGGCTGTCGGATCATGTTGCACTCAACTTCTTTGGATGATGCAAACCTTACAAGACATTCAAATCAAATTTTCACTTCCTATCTCCATTATGTGTGATAATACAAGTGCCATCAGTATCTCAAAGAATCCTGTTATGCATTCCAAGACCAAGCACATTCCCATCAAGTATCATTTCTTACATGAACAAGTGCTTGAACAAAAGGTGAATTTGGAGTATGTTCCCTCCAAAGAACAAGTTGCTGATATATTTACCAAACCTTTACCCAGGGAAGCGTTCGAATATCTCAGACAGAAGCTGGGAGTTGACTCTGCCTCTCAAAATATCGGATCTGCTTAAATTCAGAATATTAAATTGGATACGCATATTTCCTGAAGGACAGTCGCGTATATACGCAAGTTTAGAGATAGAAAACCACGTATGAGTGTTTGCTGACAAAAATTTTCTGGGTCAGCATTCTTCAGCATAGTTGTGGTGCTGTTGGGTATCTCTGGTGATGTTTTAGCTCTCATATTTCTGTTTCATTCTCTGATATTTGATGAATATGCCTTGATGATTTGCTGTTGAAAGTGTTCAGGATGCACAAGCTAAGGGGGAGCTTTGGTCATATGGAAAGGATGCATTGTTGGCATTCTAATTATTTGTTGTGCTATGATCTCATGCTTGAGATTATTTGGTCTTGATTGTCTAGGTTATTTCTATATCTTGATGAAAAGGTCATGTTGAGACCCATGATGTAAATTGTTATATTCAATCATGTAAGGACTTCTTCAAATTATTAAACCCACTTGGTTGGGTAGTTGAGTCAAAATGTGTAAAACCACTTGGTTGGGTACTTGAGTCACATATGTAAATCCACTTGGTTGGATCATTGATGTAAGTATGAGTCCTTGGTGATAGGAAAGGTCATAGAGTCATGTTCTTCATTGAAAAATATGTTTGAAGATTCAAAATGAACTCAGGGGGAGCATGGTAACTTCAGTGCACATCAGATCTACAAAGCTCTTCTTTCTACAAGAGAAGAAAAACCTTGTTTTGGTTTTGATCCACTCTTTGCCCTTGATTTCAAAGGGGGAGAGTATCATGGTGTTTGAATAATGGTGTTTGAATAATGGTTATAATCAATGTATCTATCTGTTGTGGTGATCAAACACCATCATGGTTGCCATCAAGTCCAAAAGGGGATATTGTTGGCAATATGATGCAATATGTTGTCCTTGATGGCAACCTACTTGGTGAAGCTGTCCTTGATGGAAACTAACTTGATGAGTTGTGTTTGGATAGAAACCTATTTGTTAATGATTTAAATTTGATGTATCTACAGAGAAATTCAGAAGTAACAAAGAAAGAAATTCCAGTAAGTGCCAAAGTAATGATGAATAAGATATTTCACAATGTATACGTGAGTTTGTAAAGGCCAAGTCGCGTATGCACGTAGATAAGTATGTCCCAAGTCGTGTATGCCCTTTTGCGCTCCAAATTTATAATACCAAGGGGAATTACCATGGTTTTGGCACACAGTATTGAGCGTTGTATGGTTTATTTGATTTCGTCCAAGAATACCATCGGAAGTTGTGTGGTTTTGGCTCATGGTATTGGTAAAAGCTAAATCTATTTAAGAAGAAGAAGATCATAGTGCAAAGTGTGCATATGTAAGGGTTGTTGATGAATAAATTCTTCTAAGGAATATCTACATGGTTGAACTCTATTCTTAATTGATAGATCTGAATCTATGATGCACCTATGGATATGATGAAGGTTCTAGATCTCTAGATCTAGAAATGATGAATCTCTAGGATGATCTACAAAAGATATGATGAAGACCTGGCGCAAGTCTGATGAAGAAATTGAAGAAATCTGGGTAAGTTTATAGATCTTATCTGTTCTGCAAAATTTATCTTTTACAGATCTATATGCTAGTTTGTCTCGGTAAAAGCGCGTATATACGCGGGTTCGCTTAATAAAAAGCGTGTATGGAAGTTAGGGTTTCTGAAGCTTATCTACAGATATTACTTCTGTGATTTCTGTTTTCTCTCTGGTATCATTCAGTGAATACTACTTGAAGTTCTGGGTTGACTGAATATGGAGTATGTCGTTGATTTAATAATGAACAAATATAATCAATGAGTGAGAAAACATGGTTAAACCTGACTGACTGTCTAAAGGTTCTTCATTGCTGAGAAGGTGTCTGACTGAAAGCCTCAGATCTAAATCTGAGATTGATCACATTCTAAAAAATCAGTATTTTCAAGAGTATACGCAGGTTTATAAGAAGAAAATCGCGTATACACGCGGCTTAGGTGAAGAGAAGTGGCATATGCATTTCATGTTATGAAAAATAGTATGCACAGAGGCATACGCAGGTTGGTGAGCAGGAAATCACGTATACACGTGGCTTCAGTAAAGAGAAGTAGTGTATGCTATTTGAATTGATGAATGTTCAGAGTTGAGTTTGTATCTGCATATTTGTTTTGAAGTTTGGGTTATCTATGATATTCTGGTTACAGTGGTCTTACTGTTCTAATGGAAGTTTTGGGCAAAGTATGGTTGTTGATGTTAAGGGGTTGTATTGAAGCTGTTTTGATCCAGTATGAAAATTGATGAAACGTGGTCTGCAGTGGATCTAAGGGTTGAAGTCTTCAGTATGAAAGTAGAAGCTTTCAGCCAGTAGAAGCTGGTGCTGAAATCAGGGGGTCGAAGCTCCCTTCCAGGAGAGGTTGGTAAACGAGATCAGGGGGTTGGAGCTCCCTTCCAATTGTAGCTGGAAAACGAGAGAAGGTTGCAGCCTTTTGCAGGTAGAATCCTGTGTACTGGTATAATTCTACATCAGTACAATGTTGTAAAAGGTTTTATGTATAATAAAGATTGAATACAGAGACGACAGCAGCGGTGGTTTTCTCCCAATTTGGGTTTCCACCTTAAATATTGGTTTTCATGTGTGTGATTCTTTATACTATTGTTTACTGCTCATAAATTCTAATTATTTAGTCCTATTCATAACTGATAAATCTTTTTAAAATACTGATTCTCTAAATCTGAAAGATAAATCAGTATATGCTAGTTTCCTTCTATATTTCTGCGTGCATACGCTAGTTCAGTTCATAAAAACCGCGTATGGAAATCTTCTCAAAGAAAAAGTAAAAAGTTTTCAGTCAGCTCTAAATACTGATTCACCCCCCCCTCTCAGTATTTTTCCCAACATCAAGACCTTTCCTATTTCTTTTTTTTGTGTTAACAACTTGGTGGCTTTATCACATTAGAAGCCCACGATTATTAGAGTTGGGACCCATGTCAGGATTTGTGGACTTCATTCTTAGTTAAAATAACATGTAGTAATTTAGGAGGGACCTCGACACCTGAATTCGGCCAATATAAAGAGTTAGCGATATTTTTGTAATGTGATGTGGAAATTTGGGGATTTATTGTCGAAAATCTTCTCAAGACACATGAGACCAAACTACTAGGAGGAGGATAGAGACTATTAGATCAACTCATCAGAAATTGAAATTGTTATGATCAAAAAATTCTCCATTTATGTGTAGTTTGAATAATTTTTAAGCGTTGTAGTAGGTGTAATACATCACTCTTTGTTTTGGAATGTATGAGTCACACAAAGGTCCATCGTCATTTGACACCTAATAAGTAGGTAGTGTTTAGAAGGTAGGATTATGGTTACAACACCATATCATGAGGAAAGTTGTTGAATTCTTAAGGTTGCAAGTCATGACACGGGGCTAAAGCCCTCTAATTCTATAGTTAAATATGAAATTATAGTTAAATCATGTGGAAATTTTGTGGAAGAAAATTTCCTATAAATGTATTTCTTCAATTACTCATAGGATCTATAAAAATTGAAAAGGACCTAAAGGGGCTCACCCAAACATATTAGAATAAATTTATTAAGGATGAGTAAATTAAATCTTTATATTAATGTTTAGTTAAACCTATAATTTTTGTCGCTACTAACCTTGATGGAATTCTTATGTGTTCTTTTGTTTTCTGGAATATTCGAATAACATGGGTTTTTGTTCTGTGAACAACTTTAAGTGAGCATGCTTTGTTCAAGCACACCAAGAATATGATTAATATGTTTATACTTGATTTTATAACACTTTGGTGCGTGTAACAGCACAAAATAAGACACAATCTACAATATAAAATAAACAAATGAGAATAAAAATGCTACAGTACAATATGGAGAGAGCCCACCCTAAATAGGAATAACTTTAAATTGGAAGGAGGATAGGAGAAAACTCCTCTAATTGTGTTATGAAACCAGCTCAAAAAATAGAAGAAAAGAGATATCAACGCCTTAGAAATAGCCACTTCGAGGGGGAAACCTCCAATACATTACATAAATGAACAATTCTAGGATGGTACAAATGACAAAACCTACTCACTATATATAGGAGTCCATGGGGCCACAATGTAATCCTAGCCGACCTAACAATAATAATGTAAGGGCACAATAATAACAATATGGGGGTTACAAGGGCACAACAATAACAATAAGGGGGCTACACTAACAACAATAAGGGACTATACAAGTAATATAAGGACCTAACATGCACCTCTCCAAAAAAGTGTTGTCCTTAATGCTTGAGTAGCTCCAGGTGCTTCTGTATAAAATTATCATCCTCCCATGTAGAATCTTCAGTGGGTAAGTTCTTCCATTTGATGAGATACTCTTAAATTGATCGATTTCGTAGCTGTCAAGTTCTTGTTTCCGTGACTGCTTCAGGTTCCAATATGGTTTTTCCTTCCTCGTCAATTTCTGGCAATATTGTTTGAACTAGAATTTTGTCCCCTATAACCTTTTTAAAGCATGAAACATGGAAAACTGGATGCACTCGTGAAGAAGCAGGAAGCTCCAATTTGTATGCCATAGTACCAATCTTTTGAAACACCTTGTAAGGACCATAGGACTTTGGTGATAATTTATTATCCTTCTTA
Source organism: Pinus albicaulis (assembly GCA_034641835.2). Lineage (NCBI taxonomy): Eukaryota > Viridiplantae > Streptophyta > Pinopsida > Pinales > Pinaceae > Pinus > Pinus albicaulis. The sequence goes on from CM076573.1 coordinate 803,130,617, forward strand.
GCTTGCTTGAGGGACATTTATTTGTATGGTTGTAGCCATAAAAATACCCAGTCTCCCACATCAAAAATTCTCTCACTGTGATGTTGATCTGCCTATTGCTTCGTTCGATTTTGTGCCAAATTTAGGTTATCCTGTAAGAGTTGGGGAACTTCTTGTTGATTCTCGATGTGATCCTCCACTACTTGAACCCTAGAATTTTCCCTTATAGAAGATGTTATGAATGGTGGATGATATCCATAAAGTACCATAAATGGGGTCATTTTTGCCACAGTATGGAAGGAAGTGTTATACCACCATTCAGCGAGAGGTAACCACTTGACCCTTTTTTCTTACTTATCAGATACAAAACAATGAAGATATTCTTCCAAAAATTTACTAATTATCTCTATTTGGCCATCAGATTGAGGATGATAAGATGAGCTATGAGCTAGTTGAGTACCCAAACAAGAAAATAATTCTGTCCAAAAATTTCCTAGAAAAATGAGATCTCTGTCACTTACAATAATCTTCAGGTTTCCATGCAGCTTTTGAATTGTTTCCATAAATGTCGTAGCAACTATACTTACTTTAAATGGATGAGATAATGCAAAAAAGTGTGCATACTTGGTAAGTATATCAACTACCACCGTGTTGACACTCCATCCTTTGGACTTAGGTAAACCTGTGATAAAATCCATTGAAATATCCTCCCAACATTGACTTGGAATGGATAAAGGTTGTAGAATACCTAGGGTCTTAATTGTCTCAACTTTATTTTGCTGGAAAACCAAACATTTCACCATAGAATTTTGAATATTAGATTTAAGGCCATCCCAAAAAAATTCTTTCCTCACCCTGTGGTAAGTTTTTAAAAATCCCGAGTGTCCTCCTAAAGGAGAAGTGTGCAATTCCAAAAGAATATTTTGTTTTAGTTTAGAATTGTTGTAAATATATAAGCGATATTTGTACCATAAGGAATCATTTTTCCAAATAAATGTATCAGATGTACTAGGATCTTGCTGCAACTTTTGAATGAGTGTCCAAACTTCTTCATCCTTCTTCCATTCATCCCTTGCTTCGGTTATCCAATCTTGTTGGATAATAGAAATGGCACAAAGCAATGCTTCCACCTCTTCATCATTTCTTGAGAGTGCATCTGCAACAACATTTAGCTTCCCTTTTTTGTAGATGATTTCAAAGTCATAACCCAACATCTTTGTGACCCATTTTTGCTACTCTTCCAAAGACAGTCTTTGTTACAAAAAGTGTTTAAGGCTATCATGATCAGTTTTTACCTTGAGGTGTCTTCCAATTAGGTAAGTTCTCCATTTCTTTAGTGCATGTAGTATTGCTAACATTTCCTTCTCATAAATAGCCTTTTGTAAATACTTTCCTTTGATTGAATGAATTTCAAAAGCAATGGGTCTTCCTTCTTGCATTAAAACAACACCAATTCCATTTCCTAAGGCATCACATTCCACAATAAAGGTTTTTGTGAAGTCTGGCGTAGCTAAGACTGGTGCTAGGCACATTGACACTTTAAGATGTTAAAAGGCCTTAGTTGCTTCAGGAGTCCATGAAAATGTGTCTTTCTTAAATAATGTTGTTAGAGGTGCTGATATTCTCCCATAATTCTTAAAAAACTTGCAATAATACCCTATTAACTACAGAAATCCATGCAACTGATTTATGGTTGTGGGGACTTTCCATTCCTTAATGGCTTTAATTTTGTTAGGGTCTACTGTAACACCCTCGTGAGATACAATATGACCCAGATATTCCACATATTGTACTACAAAGAAAATTTTTGATGTTTTTGCATATAATTGTTTCTCCTATAATAGTTTGAGCACCCTGTCAACATGTTGAACATGATCCTTCAAAGACCTTTTGTAGATTAGTATATCATCAAAAAATACTAGCAAAATTTTCTAAGGAAGGGTTTGAAAATGGAATTCATCAACCCTTGAAATGTATAAGGTGCATTGGTAAGGCCAAAAGGCATGACCAAAAATTCATAATGACCCTCATGAGTTTGAAATTTTGTTTTCAGAATATCTTCAGTCTTCATTCTAATTTTTATGATATCGTGAACGAAGATCCAATTTGGGAAAATAAATTTCTCGAGGTAATTCATCCAATAATTCATCAATCATAGGAATGGGAAATTTATCTTTAATAGTGAGCTTATTGAGCTCCCTGTAATCCGGACACATGTGCCATGATCCATCCTTCTTGTGCACCAATACTACTGGAGCAGATAAATAACTTTGACTAGGCTGAATTATACCAACCTCTAACATTTCTGCAATCATACGTTCAATTTCACTCTTTTGGACATAAGGATATCTATAAGGCCAGATGTTTGGAGGAAAAATTACTGGAATCAAATGAATAGCATGATCATTATCATGAATAGGTGGGAGTCCTTTGGGAGTATCAAACACCTTGGAATGATTTTCCAAGACTTTTTGGAGATCTGGAGAAGTAGATGATTTTGATGTTGGAACTTCTGGTGAGCATAATTTTGCAATTACGCCTTGTTGTTATTTCTTTAGAAGCTTTGTCATGACATCAGAGCTTATTATATTTCTTGGCTTCCCTGTGATACCCCGTAATTCGATTTCCTTTCCTTTCGAAAAAAATTTCAAGAAAAGTTCTTGAAAATTAAAAGCTATCGTCCCCAAAGATTGTAACCATTGTACTCCTAGTACAACATCAACACCTCTCATTGGGATGGAAAGCATTGGACTATTCAATACATATTCCTCCACTTATAGCTTTATATTATGGCATTTTCAAGAGAAATTTACAGTTCCTCCATTTGCAACCATCACTTGACACTATGGTGTTGGGTATAGGAAATAATTCAATTCCTTGGCTACCTTAAAATGAATAAAATTATAGGTACTACCCGAATCAATCATCACTATTATCTTTTTCTTCTTGATATTTCCTTCTATCTTGAGAGTTTGAGGGGTGGTAATTCCTACCAATGCATTACATTATATGGTCAGACTCATTTATTCTTCTTCTAAGGTTTCTTCTTGGTCTATATCCTCTCCTTTTGAAGTTTCTTTTTCATTTTATTCCTCCTCTTCACAATATATGTAAAATAATTTCTTCTCAGCACACTTATGACCTTTAGTGTATTTTCTATTACAATTGTAGCAAATCCCTTTTGCTCTTTTTGCTTCCTATTGTTGTGGTGTCAATCTTGTAGGTTGTGGAAGTCTAGGAGTAGCAACACTTCCATCTTTATAGATGTGAGTGGTAGGCTTCCTTGTCGCCATAATTTTACATTCATATTTTCTTTCCAACCTGAATGTCTTCTCTAATGAATCCATTTTCCAAACACAAACTTCATGTTGGATGTTATCCTTTAATGTCCCTATGAAGACATCAATCATGTGTTCCTCTCGAATATTAGTTACCCTTATATTCAATTTTTGGAAGTCCTCATTGAGCTCCACCACTGAACCCTTTTGTTTGAGATTTATCAATTGGCTAAATAAGGTTTTGCTCTTTGTATCCTCATAATGTGCTATCATTTCCTCTGTAAAAATTGACCAAGTGAAAAAAAAATTACGGGAGAAAAGCCATCGATACCATACAAATGTATTTTTTCTAAATGTAAAGTTGCAATGCGTACCTTCTGTGTGTTTTTCACATTATTGAGATCAGAATATTTCTCCATATGTATTATCCATGTTACGGGATCCTTGCCGTCAAACTTCCTCATATCCATATTTGGAATATGGTGGCTATTTAATCCAACGTTAGAGTTTATGAAATCACAATTAACATTTATTTTCTTCTCATCATGAGGTTCCTATACTATCTTTTCGCCATTAGGAATCATTTCTTGTATCAAATTTGACAAGCCTTCCGTCAACCTTCCATGTCTTCCTTCAAACCTTCCATTTTTTCTTCCATACCATCCATTTTTTCTTCCATACCATTCGTCAAATCATCCATCGTAGCTTCTATGCCTTTCTTCAAACCATCCATCTAAGCTTCCACACTTTTTTCAAAACATCCATTTCATTTTTTGTTGCTCTTTGCGAGAGCGAATTTTGGTGCACTTGCTCTTGTAATTTTGATAGATCATGTTGCAATTCTTCATCTTCATGAGTCATAGTAGAGTACTATGAGGGATTAATGGGTGTTGAACTCTTTTTAGGAGGCATTTTAGAACCAAACACTGATATCTATGCTCAATAGGCATTTGGAATCACTTAAAACTGATTTTTCAAACAAAACTTATGCAATTTGAAAAAAACAAATACACACTTTTTTCTTGATTTTGAGGAGCTCGATATTGAAACTGAATTATCTCTGTGATATTAGATCTTCAATATCTAAAATTTGGCTCTGAAATAGCCCTCTTAATCTTCTTTCGAATGCCACAGGTCTGACGTGATTTGGATTCTTGAAGGCAAAGTTATTCCCAATATCCTATGATAACCTAATTATGGACTGGTTCAATAGAGCTAACTTGAACGACTTGACACATGTCACTATTTCCTCCTTCAGCTCTGAAATTGATATAATGAAAATTACAGTCTATGTACTTATGGCCACTATTTAAAAAATCCCAATCCGATTCTCAGAGAGAGAGTTATGATGATTTTCCCATGGTCACCTCTTTTAGATTAAATTCGGGAGCCTGAAACAATCCTAACTTCCAGAGATCGTATCTCCAAAAATATTGTGAACCAAGATCTAAAATTTTTACAGGAGGTTCCTTAGGCTTTCCACCTTGCTGTGTGAAATTTTTTTCTTTTGAAACCTTGTAGAAAAAACGTTATAGTGAAAATTCCACGATGACCTGTTTAGGTTAAATTCAGGAGCCTACAAAAAGCCCTAACTTCCAAAGATCATATCTCCGAAAATATTGTGAACCAAGTTTTGAAATTTTGTGATGAGGTTCTTCAAGATTTCAGCTTCACACTTTGATAATTTCAGCTTCTGAACCTTCATAGAACAAAATTCATAGAGAAAATTCCACGATGACCTGTTTGGAGCAGCGAAACCCTAAAATCCAAAGCTCTGATACCAAATGTTATGAAACCAGCTCCAAAAATATAAGAAAAGAGATATCAACTCCTTATAAATAGGCACTTCGAGGGGGAAACATCCAGTACATTACATAAAGGAACAAGTGTTGGATGATACAAATGACAAAACCTCCTCTCTATATATAGGATTCCATGGGGCCACATTGTAATCCTAGCCAACCTAACAATAATAATGTAAGGGCACAATAATAACAATATGGGGGCTACAGGGGCACCACAATAAAAATAAGGGGGTTACACTAACAACAATAAGGGACTATACTAATAATATAAGGAACTAATATATTGGATGGATACCCTTTGAATATTGAGAGAGGAACTGAAGAGCTACAAGGCTAATAATAAAAATATTTTTGGATCTCAAGAAGGGAAAGCAAAGGTGAATGGAATGATATTGTAGATCTTGTTAGATCTACAAATAAAAATGCAACATGAACCTGGTTCTATTTATCTAGAGATACATTAAGCCAAGCAACGCCCATTTGAAAAATAGATGCATTGATTGGAAACTAACAATTCAAAAGGTAGTAAGTCCAAGAAGATGGCACATTGCAGCAAAGATGATGTGTAGAGGGTATTTTTTGGAATTTTTTTATTTTTTGTCATCTATATTTTTATTTTTATATTTTTTGAGCATATCCATGCTTTTTGTTTCTCTTATTTTTTTGTCGTGATTACATTGCTTTATTTCTCATTTTTGTTCCCCATTTTTTCGTAGTTTGGCATTGCTTTTTGTTTTTGGGCTGATGAAATGAAAAATAAGGAAAAATAAGGAGATTGATAAGAAAAATGTCCAAACACAAAGCCCTCCAACAAGGTTAAGTGGGTTATCGATGACTAAGTAGGTCACAAATGGAGAAGAATGAAATGGTCGAAAAAGTTTATAGGTCAAGTTGACAGGCCCTTTATCATAGTCCTAGGCCAGAGACGACCAACCTGTAAGAGCTCAAGGGTTAAGCACCCACTAAGAATTGAGAGAATTAAGCCCAGTCTATTCCTAAGCACTAAGGAAACTCGATGACTCATAACCCTAAGACATGTGGAAATCTAAGTGCAACCTCTATGTGAATGATAAAGTGGAAATGAGGTAACAACCATAGGGTGTGACATGTGGTAGTTGGAAATAACATTTTTTTTAGTAAAATAGATATTTGATTGGTGACACATCATAGGAAAATATCAATAGTGGAAACATGGAAATCTTGAAATAGGTGCAAGGATTGACATAGATGAAACAGCTACAGATGATGTCGCATATTGGGCTCCATCTTAGGCACTTGAGACATGAGTAACAAGCCTCTCCTGTCATTGCCTTATGGCTTGCACAAAATGGTGGTGAGTAACATGGAAACCGAGTTGGAAATATCACCATATAAAAATTCACGATTGGTTCATGTTGGCATAATGCGTCATACCTTGTGATTTGTTCCATGATCCTTCCTGGTAATTTTTTTGATGTGTCAATGACTTGGTAACTTAAGCACATAGGAAGCTTGAGATGACTATAGGTGCATCCCATGTTAGGATGTGGGGTCCTCGATATTGGTTCATATAACATGTAGCAATTCAAGCAGGACCTCAACACCTAGAATTTGATATAAGAATTTAATAATCAGCATTCATGTGTGCCATGGTAATATGGGACCGTATTAGTGCAAGGCTTCTTGGGGAACATGAAATCAAACTATTGTGAGAGTGATATAGGCTAGCAGATTATCCTTTTTTGTAACTTGATTTAGTATGATGAAAAATCTATCTACCTATGTGCAGTCAGAGTAATCAATAAGTTGTATATTGGGCACAATACATCGGTCTCAGGTTCAAAAAAAATTCATTAGGAAAAATTCCACTTCCATTTCACAACCAATTAGAAGTGATTGTCTCTATCAGTAGGATTGTGGTCATGACACCAAATCACAAGGAAGGTTTCTAAATTTTTGAGGTTCTAAGTCATGAAATGAGGCTAAATCGCCCTCACACTATATTTAAATATGAACTTAGTTTAAATTTTTTGGATTTTTTTTTTTAATGTAGAATGTTGTGTGAGATTCATGCTAGTGTTGAGCCAATGAAGATGGTGTGAACCTAACCAAATGGGTAAAATATCGAATATGGTGTCTAATATTAAAAAAAGACAAAGAAAAACACGAAGAGCACCTGAAGGTGGTGTCATGATTACTATAGGAATATAAATTATATGCCAAAACCATTAAATGTGATTTATTTTTAAAAAAGTACAACATTTGGGACATGTCATGTCAAATGAAGTAGTATTTGTAGATCTCAAAAATATCAAGGCCATAATGTCGTTATCCACACCCTAAAATGTTACAAATGTCAGATCCTTCATGGGATAGGCTAGATATTACCCACAATTTGTTCAATATTTTTGAAATAAAGAGGCATTTAATCACTACTTTACAAAATGAAGGAGTCAAATTTCAATGAAGTTAGAGTGCACAACTACCTTTTAGAAATTCAAGAACTTTCTCACACATGCACCTATTCTAAAAATAGTAGACCTACATAAGGATTTCCTAGATTGCACGGATGCCTATAAGGACTACTTAGAGTTATGATGCAATAAGGAAATGAAATCTACTATGAATCAAGGAAAATAAATCAACATGAGATGAACTATGTCACTAATAACTTGGATTTAGTAGCAATAGTGTGTGAATTGAAGATGTTGAATAACTACTTGCTTGGGAGAAGGTTTATGTTAATATCAAACCTTGGAGGGATAAGATAATTTTCTAATATTACTAAAATAAATGATCGATAAGCCAAATGGTTGGATTTAATTAGGGAATTTGATTTTGAAATCAATCATATTAAAGGAAATGAAACATGCATTAAAAACACACTTAAATTTTTTTTATAAGTAGCTCACTTTTCAGCCATGAGCACTTGTGAAATTGAAACTGAAGAAAATAATATAGAAGCATTCTTGCATGATGATAATTTTTTTATGTGAAGGAATACTTACAGAAAGAACCAAAGGGAAAAATGATTAAGAATTACAAGATAATAGATCATGTTATTTTGATGTTCAAAGATATATGGTATGTATGCTATGTTACAGACTCAAAGAAACCCATAACTTAGTAGCTCCACAAACTCAATAAAATTCAAAAATATTTGACTTCTCTTTATGAGGAAATGAAACATATCTTTCCCTCATACCACTTGTAAAATATCATTCTCCCTACATAATATTTCTTCTTCATGTTCATATTAAAACAATTATAACCTTGAAGAAGGTCTCAACAAGGGAATACATAGGAGGGGTCATATTTAACCTTGTTTCTTCATGTCTCATTCTCCATCCCATAGTGTTGATTCTTGGGTTAATTGGGAGTCCCTCTATATTGTGGCATCTCAAGTTGAGTCTAAATTCAGGTGACATGTGTCCTTCATTGTGAAATTTGTAACATACAATATTGGGTTTCAACATTGGCAGAAATGATCGATATTATCTATTTTTAATTTGATCCATATGTCTTCACCTGGGTATTTGATTATACCCTCTGTACTTGATCACATCATAAGTTCCGCAATCATATTCCTTGTGACAAAACTTTGTGCATGAAAAAAAATAACCAAAAAAGTTTGTTTTAATACATGGAGGTATAGGGTAATATTCTTAGCACCCCTTGTGTGACCCCTAAGTTTGTAAAGGGAAAATAATGACTATCCAATTCCAGAATGGAGGAATATGAATGGGTGGGATATTTTATAATCGAAAATTTTAATAAAATGTGATTTGATTTATTCAGTAATGGGACTAATGGATCCATCATTCAGGTAGAGTTGTCATTAGGTAAAGCTAGTGTTAATGGATCGATCATTAAAGGAGAGTTGTGATTGGGTAAATTTACTATGAAATCATGCCCCAACACCATAAATTTAGAATTGTAATGATTGAGAGAAGAGGCACGAGGGGGATTAACCCACAACATGAGAGAGAGAGAGAGAGAGAGGGAGAGAGAGAGAGAGAGAGAGAGAGAGAGAGAGAGAGAGAGAGAGAGAGAGAGAGAGAATAGTGAAAAGAAAGGGGGAATAGAGGAATTATGAAAGGGGGATAGAAATTGAGGAGATCGTGAGGGAGTAGGGGAGAAGAAGGCTGTGAGAAGTGGAGCACACGAAGTGAAAGAAAGATTCAAATAAATTTTCCATTCTAAGTCATTGTATGTGTGAATCCCTATAAATATTTCATGGGAGAAGCTGGAATATAGCTTCTAAGTTAAGAATATCAATGAGAGGCTCAAAGGAGGAACTAGGTACATAGTGCTTAGAAATAAGGGCTAAAAAAATACTCAAGTTCTTGTTGTAAGGCTGATAAACCACTAGGTAGAGTTGCAAAAAACTAGAGTTCTTATTGATAGGGTTGATAAATCACATAAGGAAAATCCCAAGCGCCTGAAACATGTAGCAATACCTAGTGAAATAAAAATTGTAAGACCTAAGAAAGCACTTCCCTAGACTATGGATCTGGCTCAAGGATGGTAAGCTATAAGAAATATTGGGCTATAGTTAGCCTATTATTGGGTGGAGGGTTGTAGTCTCACTCTTATTTTCCATTCATCTAGATATTAATATATGTACCCTGCTTGTATGACTATACCTCCCTATGAAATGTGAATGTTACCTTATAATGTTAGAAATAAATTTGTATATTTTTGTGTTGTAGTATGATGCAATGTGAATAATTATATTAATTTTGAAAGACCTGATTAGTCCCATAGTGATGAGATGCTCCTAAAGGGTCATTCAATTTCATTTTCAATTGATTATTATTGTGATTCAATGTTATGGTTGATATTCTGGAATGCAATTCCCTATAATGCAATGTATCATGAGTCATTATGTTACTCATAAGGGTTCGATAAGTCATTTTGATGTTCATATTTTTTTCATGGATCGTTCGTTATGCTTATGAATGGTTTATGTATTAACAAGTTCATGTTAATGGGTATTCCACCTATAGACTAGTTGTATCCTCATATTCCTCTTATAGGCTTGTGTAAATGTGTATTATTCCTATGTAAAGGTTAAGGAGGATTGTGAATAACATTAAAAAAATATGGTTACTGTCCCCTTCAGACTAGTACAATACATGTAAATCTCGTGAGTAGGAGTTCATGGGGTTCTAAAACTCTAAGTATGGAAGCCAACTGACTTTATTCTTGATGTTATAATGAAGAAGTAAGAGGTGGACCGAGAAAATTGCTAAGTGTATGGCGGAGCTTGATGGGAATTAATCCCTCCATCAAAGGATGGGAAATTTCATGTCATGTTCATGGATTCCTTGGGAATTTTTTCTCCATATTAGTTTCAGTAGAATGGAGATATGTGTCAAATAATTCATCCGTTAGAGGAAAATAAATTTCACGTATTAGTCATGTTTCCCCCATAAGTTGTTTGGTCATATTGGTTCCATTAGAAGGGAGTCGAAAGTCTGAGAATGCCTCCATAAAAGGATGGGGAATTCCATGTTGTATTTGTGTGTCCCAGGAAGCTTTTTGTCACATTGTCGGGCCAAGGAGTGATGATGTGGAGTCTCCATAGGAAAAACTCCATAGTGGGGCATGCAAATGTTTTTAACATTAAGGAATTGAATTATAAGAGACCATGAATCCACTGTGACGCAAGGAAAGATCCATGTGGTAAGGTGACATGGCTTAGTTATAAGGAAAAAATTAAATTATGAGTGACATGTGGCATCCTTTGAAGATGAAATGTGGCATTGTGACATCACTTAGAGATCGATATGATGTTAGCAGGGGGAAGAATATTGTGATGTTGCATGACCCATGGTCAGAAATAGGTGGACCACATGGGAAAAAGTTTATGTGTTGCGTCAACACAAATATGAAATCTTCAGTGACCATTTCATCGCGAATCATAAACCCAATCATATACCTACAGTAGAAAACTATGGTGGGGTGTGATAGAAACAGGAACAGAGTAAGAACCTTAACTATCAATCTATGTAACTCTTTCCATCACACCATGGAAGCTTGGATAGTCTTAGCTTCATAGCATTCCTAGTAGAAAGAGTTTAAAAATGGGAAATAATCGTATTTCATAACATGAAATTTGTGCCACACCGTATCCAAAAAGGCTCTGACCTATGTCATTGTGTAGTGGCATTGTGATGTGGAAAAACCACTAGTCCATTTGTGTAGTGTTGTGTGGCCATGATTTTTGACATGGTAAGAGAGTTTAAAGATGAAATATTCAAATCGAAATAATTTTTTATTCGGGCATAAATTGGATATAAAAATTATATTATTGGAAATAAATCAATGATCCAGTCGTGATGGATGTATTAATTTTTGGTTTTGAGGAAGTTGAAATATGAGGAATTTTGAGGTCCCATTTCCATAAAGAGATAGTGAATATTGGGCCAAATACCTCATAACACCTCCCACTACTCGAAAATGACTTAAGGGGATGTGAAAGGATGTTATAAAGTGGTATCAGAGTAAATGTTCAGCATTGGACTTAGAGAGGCTCACATGCATAGAGAAAGATGAATAGTTTTTGTTCATAGTTTTGCATTTATTTTAAACATACAAGTTGGTGTAATGTGTCGTTTGGTATGATTTATAATTAATGATGTTATCTCTGGTATTATATATTGACTAAGGCTTATTGTTTCAAATGATTTCATCTCAATAGGATTATTAAAAATAAGCCAAGGTGATGTGTAATTTGGGTTATTTTCATTCTGATTAACTAAAAATGGTTTGAGTGTAACAATACATAAGTTAGGAAGACAATAAGAGACAGAAGGAAAAAACTATGAACGGACAAGAGGATGGTACAATATAGTGCTAATGTATCCCAAAATGGTTAAGAATAAGACTTAGTTGCAAAAAGGGTGAAGGATGATTCTCCTGATTTGATGGCCACCATAAAAATATTAAGGGTTGAATTCATAATTTTTAAGGACGACAACGATATACCTTTTGCAACAGAAGAAAAGTAGGTAGAGGTAAATGCAATTATCCTACAGAGCTTATAAGACCTACAAGTATAGAATAAAATATTTGTTTCAGCTACTTAGGGAAGCACAATTCTAAGCCTAGTATATCATAGGTTCAAAATAAAAAATTTGATGCAAATAGGGTAGGGAGAAAAAATTCAAGTAAATGACATAGAAAAACAAATGAAGACATAGTGAAAGGAGGTACTCCCTCAGTACTACAAAAATATAATGAAGTAATCCTGACTAGTCATTAGATATTATATTTAAGAGACACCATAATCAATGGAAAAGGAAAGAGAAATATTGGATATGAGAAATATGTAAGAAGGAAAATATCCCTAAATTTGATGGAGAGGTAAAGAAGGATGAGGAAGCATAAGCTTAGGTATTGGGGATGAATAATTACTTCAAGGTAAATGATTATTCTAATAACATGAAGGCAGCTAGAGTGGTTATCTTCAGTATGAAAGGGAAAGTTAGCATATGGTGGTAAGACTTAAAGAATGTTATACACATGAGGGAGAAAGAGTTATCATGCAGAAGATTTGAGAAATAATTTTTGGAGAATAACCTATCTAAAAAGTGTGATGATAGCAAGGCCAACAACTTCTATGAACAAAGTTGGTACATCTAGCACCTTACGAGTATATGAGAAAGTTCTTGGAATTACTTAGGTATGTACCTTATATCAAATATGAGAAGACTAAAATCCAAAGGTATCTAAGTGAATTACCGTATGTATACTGGGACAAAATATAGTATAATGAGCCAAAAATATGGGAGAATGCCATCATAAAGACCAAACACTACTATGAAGAGTCCAAGCATAAGATTGAGGCCTAGACTGATTGGAGGAAGAAAGATAAGGAAAATTAATAAAGACCTCGGGGTAAGAGCAAGGGGTAAGGAATAGAAATTTTAATGCCTCCATGAGGAATACATAGCAATATTCCACACTCATCAATAGAAATGAAACCTCAAAATCAACAAATAAAGAATATGATGGATCCAAGAAAGGACATTTACAGTATTGGACTTGTGGAGAGAACCATTTGAAAAGGAACCACACCCAAGAGTAGCAAAATGGCGCAAGGTTTTATATTGTGTAAGAATTAGCAACAAGGAATGATGTGGCCCAAAACATACCTCTAATTTATGTTATGTCTAACAATACGAATCAAAACCAGTAACTTCTGATAATCCAAATGGAAGATATGATGATCAACCAACCTATTTCAATTATAATTGAACCATGTTATAATTTTAGCTATGTCCACCAAATGATTTCCGAGAAATGTAAATTTCCTAAGAAATCCCATAAAGATTCATGGTTGGTTCAACTGGATATAGAAGCAAAGAGGCGAGTAACTAAAAATATGTTTGAATCTTTCCCTATGGAAATTAGTGACATGATCACTACAACCAAGTTGAATTTGTTTATGTTGGGAACTTATGACATTATGATTAGAATGGATTAGTTGGTAATATTCCATAAGAGAAAAACCAATTATTACAATAAAGTGTTGGAATGTCTTAGTGATGAGGGTGAAAATGAAATGTTGAAGTGAATTAAGAGGCCAATTTCACTCATAAAAATAACTACATGTTGTTGAGAACTTTTGGAAACTTGTGTATTATCATCGAAGGACCCGATGTTTAATTTAATTTAATTTGATATTTATTTAAATTAAAACTAAATTTATCCATCTCTTTGAAAAACTTATTTCATTCATTTTATCTAATAGATACTTTTATTTATTATTTAACTTAATTTAATACTAAATTTGATTCCAAATTTACAAAATATTTTATCTATTTGACCTAAAAATTTATCATCGCTCCCTAATTCTCCCTCTAGATAATGGCTAGTTTTCTCCTCTTATCTACATAATATGGTCCAACCTCTTCCTATCACATATCAAGATTCTTTCTCCTAAAGATGGGTGATTTTTTGACCCGAAATGTCAGGCCCTTCGATGAGAATACACAGGTTTCCATAAGTTCTCAACAACATGTTCTTGACTGTGGAAATATTCACACCTTAAAATAACTACACTTCAAGTGAAGTGATGAAGCAAAAATGGGTGCATGCTTTATGACCTACATGTATATGAGGAGAAATTATCCAAACTTAAACAAAAAAATAATAGAATACAAATATAACTCTAAATACAGATATAACCATAAATACAAAGATGTAATATAAATAACACTTCATTTCATTAATCTCATATAATTGAAATATGATAAATAATGGTAATAAACTAGCTTCTCGCGATGGTAACTTATCTCTAAGAAGCGATGTGGTGGCTACATGCCTCTAAAATATGTTACAATGAGGCTCAAAGGACTTTTTATTATTGAACAAAAAGGGAAAACCCTAACCGCTGAAGACAGAACACCAAGAGTGTTTGGGACCCATTGGGGTTAGTTGGGAAGCCAAATTCTCAGGGTCGTAACTTGGTAATATTATCTCCATTTTACATGTATGATACCTCGTTGGAAACATATCTCCGAGTAATACAGGATTTTTCACAAGCCCGTACCTATGGCTATGGGCCTATTGCAGACATCAAATAAACGACATTTAGGGGGTCAAAAATGCTCTGGAAGTTCAGGTCCCGAAAAAATTATACAAATAGTGAATCCTTCTATAAACAAGGAAATTGATGAAACCAGTTGTAGTTTTAGGTGGAATTTGTGGGTGGCAAACAATATCCACCTATATCAACCCTCCATCCTTAGGAATCAATGGTCCCCATTGTGTGGAGAGCCTCCATAAGGTGAGGAAATTTCTATTAAACTTAATCCTTGGTGAACCACTTGCCCTGGTGAAGGAGTTCGTCTACTTTGAAAACTTGGTATAGTTGGATCCACTATTGGTGAGTATTCTTGATCCGTGTGCCCATGATCCAATTATTTGTGGCATGTTACATATAGTCTAGGTCTGAATTTTTTGGTGTGAGTTACTCTGCAATGTCATATGCGTCTAGTAATGGTGGAAAGTAAGGCCAAAGGTGGTCCACATTGAACACTGGTTGCAGGCCAAGGAATGATGGAATTTTGAGGTCAAAGGCATTATCCCCTATAGCCTTGGTGATGGTGTATAACCCATATAGTAGCAGGTGAAGCTTGTGGTGGGACCCAATGAGGTGCTCCTTCTGCAATTGTAGCCAAACTTGGTCACCCACCTGGAACTTGTGTGGCACTCGATGCTGATGATGTTGTTTCTTGTACTTATCATTGGCTCTATATAATATGTCATCGAATTGCTGGATGATTTGATGAACGCACACAATGAATTTTTTAACCCTATTAGCTTTGGACATGACATGAGTCGAGTCTTCTTGAGTTGCTGCAAACGATATGGCCACATCAATGGGACATACTAGCTGAAATCCCAACACCACCTAGAAGGGGCTAGGGCCAGTTTACATATGGAGAGATATGTCGTATATGTGTTGGACATAAGGGAGAATTTCATCCCATGTTCATGTATCATTCGAGTTGTACATGTACATAATGTGTACGATCATCCTGTTGATGACCTCTATTTGGCCATTAGTTTGGGGGTTGAAAGTTGTGGACTTAGTGAGCGTGGTATCCAAAATTGACAAAATACTTGACCAAAATGTACTTAGGAACCTATTGTCCCAATATAAGATGATGTACTATGGGATCCCAAATTGTACCCACACTCATTCAAAGAAACGCTTAACAGTGACCTCTACTATGATACTCTTCTTACAAGCTGCCAGAATGGACATCTTAGAGAATATGTTGATGACCGTGAAAATTCAGTAATTTCCATGCTTAGTAGAATGAAAGGTCATAACATAATCCATGGAGATGGATTCCCAAGGTTGACTAGCAATAGGAAGAGGACTATATAGACCTTGCTTATTGATGGTAATTTTGGAAATGGTGCAGGAAGTGCAAGATCTGATGTACTTCCCAACATCTTGTCAAAGGTTTGGCCAACAAAAATACTTCTGAAACACTACCATTGTTTTCTCTATTCTGAAATGTCTAGAGACCTAATTTTATTGTGCCTCCCAAATAATCTTGGCACACTCGCTTGAAGGAACAAAAATGTGTCCTAGCTAGAATAAAAGTGCATCCTGGAGGTGAAAATTTGGAACTTGCTTTCCGTAGAGGAGTGTTTGGTATGTGTTTATGAATTCTGGTTGTCTTTTGTAATGTTCTTACCATGACAAATTCTTGTGCCCACAAGATTCAAGCAGAGTGGTCAGCGCCATGACCGACGGTCAACTAAGGTAGTCTACAACATTATTGGTGTTGCCCTTCTTGTAATTAATGTTCAAATGGAATTGTTGTAGGTATGTGGACCATTTTAGATGACGATCATTTTGCAACTTCCCTTGTGTCTATATTAATTGTAGGGGTCAGTGGTCTATGTGGACGATCATTTCCTTCCCCGTAATGTAATGCTTCCATTTTAAGGAGGCATGCACAATGGAATATATCTCTTGGTCATAGGTGGGATACTTTAAGATTTTGTTTGAAAGTTTGTCACTATGAATTAGGGGAATTTTGAGGTCTAAAATGGGCCTCCTAAGGAAATTATAAAATAATAGTCGAAATAATAAAATAATATTATATTAGATCGTCACATTTTAGAGGGAAAAAAGAAAAAACTAAATTTTCAACTCGTATTTTCTACTTATGTCCCTATCAGTTTACTCAAATTTCGAGTGGAAACACTCTTTGGATGCATAATTGCATTCCTCATCCAATGGGTACACATGTTTCATACTTTCGATGGACCCTGCTACATGTAAAATGAGAAATACATAAAAAACGTGATTGCAATCATGTTTTTCCATGTATTTCTCATTTTTCGTGTACCAAGGTCCATCAAAAGTATGCAACATGGGTACTCACTGAATGAGGAATTAAGTTTTGCATACAACAAGTAATCTCGTATGAAATTTGAGTAAAACCTTAGGGAGATAAGTTGAAAACATAGTTTTACTATTTTATTATTTTTTAAACTTTTTACTTTTTTACCCCAAAAATGGTGAATCATCCCCCATGGTTGACATCATCAACTTGAATCCTATTGGTTCTTATTAATTTTATTTTTCTTGTACATTTTTCTTAGGTGGAAAATTTTAGACCTCAAAATTTCTCTAATGATATGCCACTAGATGCGCTTGCTAAGTAAGAGTTGCACCAATAGCATAGTCGGAGGAATCTGTCTCAATCTCAAATGGTTGTTGCAGGTCTGGTAATGTGAGAACTAGTGCAGAGAAGAGGTGATGCTTCAACTTGAAAAATTCCCTTTGTTGGGATTCAGAACAAAATAACATTTCTTTCACTCCACCCTTGGTGACTTGACTTAAATGCCAAGGGATATGAGAGAAACTCAATATGAACCTGTGGTAGAAATTGCAAAGACCTAGAAAGTTGTGGGGATCTGTTACATTGGTTGAGGCTGGGCAATCTTGAATGACTTGTATATTGTCTAGGTCCACATTAACACCCTCCTCATCAATGATCTACCCCATATATTGAACCTAGGTCACACCAAAAGTGGATTTATCCAAATTGGCGCACAACTTGTGTTGTCGCAAGGTTTGGAGGACCTGAAAATATGGTTGAGGTGCTCGTCCAAAACATGGTTTAATATGAGGATGTAATCCAAACACACAACCATGAATCAATTGGTGAATGGTCACAATATGTAATCCATCATCCCCATAAAGGTTGCAAGGGGATTCGTCAATTTTAAATGAATGACTAGCCATTTGAAAAGGCAGTCTTCCATACCTCATAGGGTTTGATTGGTACCTGGTGATAACTCGACTTCAAGTCAATATTTCTGAAATATTTAGCCCCCTTGAGATGGTCTAGAAGGACATCAATCCATGGGATCAGATACATATTCTAGATAGACATTTTGTTTGGTGCCCGATAGTAAATATAGAGTCTCCAGGTCCCATCCTTCTTTTGTAACAACATGATTAGTCTCCCTCAGGGTGATGAATTTTTTCTGATGTTCCATTTATACAACAGATCCTGAATGTACCTCTTTATTTCATCCTTCTCAATAATAGTGCATCAATAGCTCGGTCCATTGGGTAGTGGCACAACAGGGGTCAGATCGATGGCATACTTGACTTGACAATGTAGAGGTACCCTTGTGGGTAAGGTGAAGATGTCCTCGTAATCCTCCATGACCTTATCCATCTACTGTTGTCATGCAGAGGAGCCTTGTCTATAGGCCATGACCACAATATTCTTCTTTCCCTTAGGGCTAACCACCAGGAAAAAAAAAATTGTGATCTATGAAATGATCTTACTACATTTCTTTGCAGTGATCAAAGAGATGGTGGTAGGCAATGATACCTATAGCATTCTATGAAGCTTATTTACCAAAGTAATAATAATTGTAAGATTCATAGAATCATACACAACATGTCACTACTACAAGTTTGGTTGGCCTAATAATATATCACAAACTTCAAGAGGAGAAACATCACACATTACCTCATTCATGAAGGGATTGATGTTGTAGGGAAGGCAGAACTGATGTTTGATGTGAAGAATCATCATTAATGAAGCCACTTTATGGTGTATGGATGTGGGAGAACTGTGCTCCATAGGCCTGGCCAGTTCATGACCTATGCTGAAATGGGGTTCTTTTGGCTCTCACTATCAAAAATGAACTGTGACGAAGAACCCTTCACCCACATATGTGAGTGGAAGTGGTGCTCTCCCTCCTCTGGATCTTTGGGCTCATCCTTCGGGATCTTGGTGGTGGAAATGGTGGCACTCAATTCCTTGTCAATAATGTTCTTCCCTTTGTCATTCCCCTTGTCAAGTTCTAACTCAGAGTCAGAATATGCAGCAGATTCAAAAGCCTTCAGCTCAGCCACCAGAGACTTCTTGGCCTGACACTCACTTGTGTTGTGAGTGGGGATCTTAGGAACTCACACCATTTTCATGTGTCCTTCTTTGTCTTCATGGTGTTTCTATTTTCCTGTGTATTCAGCAGGTTTCCTAGATCACCCTGGCTTGGTTTTGTCCTTCTTTATGTGGTTTGGGGACATCTTTCCCTTTCCTCAGATTTGTAGATCCAAATTATCGCTTCTTCTATTTAAATTTATACACTATCTTGACAACGTATCGATAGGTAGTGCCAACCGACGAGATGTCCAAGAACTCATTCTCATCCTATATTTATTTATGTAGACAGTCATGGTACTTGAGTACCAAATGTCGCTCATAATACTTGATACCCAAATTTGTGCAAAGGGTATGAA
Organism: Pinus albicaulis; assembly: GCA_034641835.2. Lineage (NCBI taxonomy): Eukaryota > Viridiplantae > Streptophyta > Pinopsida > Pinales > Pinaceae > Pinus > Pinus albicaulis. The sequence continues at coordinate 803,149,963 of CM076573.1, forward strand.
AAATATTTGTGAAATCTAGTACGTCTTGGTCTCTTCCCTATCATAGTGTGGTCCACTTTATGTATTTATCCTCATAGCTCCCAGCATGTTAATAATTCTCCTTGATGGCATCTTCAAAAGGATTTGAAGTGGGTGCATCTAAAAACTGTGAGGGTTCACCCTAGTCCCTCTTATCACAGTAGGTTTCCCACCATTCCTTGACGCGTGGAGTGGCTTTGAGTGTAAAATTAATCCTTTTGCGGTTGGAAAAATGATGAACCGAGAAATACCCTTATATAATATTTAACCATTTATCTACAACATAAGCATTTATATGACCTTAAAATATGGGGATGTCAAATTTAACTTGTACCTTAAAGGGAGTGACACTTGTTGCTAGAATAATATGTGTCGCATGTGGGTAGACACCAAAGGATCTCGGAAAAGTTGTCCTTCATCGCGTTCCTTTGTCACTTGAGGGATTATTCGAGAAATATTTTGAAAGGATCTCTTGGCCCCTTGTATCTACTTTATTCCGCCATAGAAGGTCATTGAGGTTTGTGAGGATGGTATTGCAAAGGTTCAACCAGTTCGAGCCCTAAATCCTTATAACCTGGCCTCGTTGGGGACATGCAAATAAAAATAGAGATAGAGCAGATCGCTATGATACCACTAATTCAAAATGAAGTAGGAATAAAAAATAAAACATATATAACCATATACATAGAGATGCAACAGAAATCAAACTTCATTTCACTAATCTCATAGAACTGAAATATTCTTACATATCGAATGGAAATAAACTAGATTGGGCAATGGTAGCTCACCTCTGAGAAGAGATGTTGCGGTTACATGCCTCTGAACTATGTTACAATGAGGATCAAGGGAATTGTTATTATTCAACAAGGGAAAACCCTAAACAACTAAAACCATAACCCTAGGAGATGGAACATCATGAGTTTGTCGGCCTCGTTGGGGTTAGTTGGGAAACCAACTTCCTCAGGTCGTAACTTGATCATATTACCTTTGTTTGGTGCATATTATACCTCATTGGAAATATATCCATGATTACTACAAGATTAGTGGTAGGCCCTTGCCTATGGCCATGGGCCTACTGCATACCTCAAAAAAAATTATGGGGTCAAAACTGCTCCAGAAGTTCAGGACTTGAAAAAATGCTAATAGTAAATCTTGTTATAAATAAGGAAATTGATGAAACTGACTAGAGGTCTATGTGGAATAGGTGTGTGGCCACCAATATCCACCTAGATCAATAAATAATGTATCATGGATCCATTTTAATATCTCCCAATGTTAAAACAATACAATTACATGTTTCCAAATGAATTTGCATGACTATTTCCTAGAAGATATATCGATTTCACCATTGAACTAAATCCTAGAATGGTGGTAGAAATCAAGGTTCCATATCACATGAGCATACAAAAACTTATGGAGTTGAAGATATAGGCAAAGGAAACTTTGGAAATGGGTTACATTCATCCTATTATATCACCCAGGGGAGCCCCATCGTTATTTGCTAGAAAGAATGATACCATGCTAGTATGAATGTGTATAGACTATAGGAAGTTATACAAGGCTATAATGAAAAAAAAGTACTCGATCCCCACGATTGATGATTTTTTTGATTGACTGATAGGGTTCATTGTGTTTTCAAAAAATTATTTATGTTTGGGATACCACCAAGTTAGGATTAAAAATGAAGATATTCAAAAAACAACCTTTGAATGAGATATGGCCATAATGAGCATAGAATTTGATTTTGATATCAAACACATCAAAGGAAAATAGAATAAGGTGTTATATACATTCAATAGGAGCTTACAATAATTTCATTTTACATCCTTGAGTACTTGCACGATAGACATACTTGAATGGATTAAAAAGGTGTTTCCCAAAGATGAACCAAGGATCCATGAGAAAAAAACACCAACTCAAGGATAATATCATACTATTATTAAAAAATATAAAGTATTTTCTTGATGTAGTCGATATAAGGAGGCTCATTGTGGATGAATTCCACAAACAACCTTACTCGGTTCATTCTAGTTACCAAAATATGATAACATCCATAAAGAAATTATTTGCCATGAATGAAGAAGGATATTGTAGAATACATTTACAAGTTCTTGGAATGACAGCAAGTGAATCCAGAATGTAAGAATATAATCAAATTATTGTAACCAATTCCAATCTAAAAGTGCCAATGGGAAGTCATATCCATGGAATTTATCATGTGATTTCGAAATATATCTAGGAAACATGATGCTATCATGGTGGTAATGGATAAATTGAGCAAGGAAACTCACTTTATAGCTATTAAATTAACTCATAAGAATTTAATATATCTCAAATCTTCATGAAAGAGATATTTAGGCTGCATGAAGTACCTCAAAAAACAATATCAGATTGAGATGGTAATTTCATGTCAAATGTTTGGAAATCATTGTTTTCTAGTTTGGGAACCTAGATAGATTTTATCACCCCCTACCATCATTAGAAAAACAACCAAATAGAGAGAGTGAAAATAATATTGGAAGAAATTTTGAGCATGTATTTCATGCATCAATCAAGGAAGTGGGAAGACTACCTACCATTGCTGGAGTTTGCATATAAAAATGGATATTAGGATTCATTGACAATCAGTCTTTTTGAGGCATTATATGACTGAAAATGCAACACTCCCATCAAATGGGATGATCCAATATCCAAATTAGTTAATGGGCCATGTATGCTAAAAGAAACTCAATAGGAAGTGATCAAGATCAAATAAAAGTTAAAGGTAGCCTAGGAAAAGCAAAAAAGTTATGTAGAACAACAGAGAATGCATAAGGAATTCCATGTGGGATAACATGTGTATCTTCACATCATACTAAGAAGGAGCTCACTAAATGTGGGGTTTTGTTCAAAGTTGGTACATATATTTTGTGGACCTTTTTAGACCCTTGAAAGAGTGGGGATATTGGGATAAATATTTTCCTTGCTTCCCACAATAAATGCACATATTTTTTTTCAAATTTCCATTCTTAAGAAATATGTACATGACACTAATTATATTGTTCATTGGTTTTTAATACAAGTGGAACACAAGGGGGAGTTCAAACTAGAACCACTGTGCATATTTGATTGGAGGAAGAACACACTCCAGAATTGAGTCATAGAGTAAGTCAGAGTGAAATGGAAGCACTTTGGACCTAATGAAGCTTCCTCGAAGATGGAAAATAAAATGAGGATGTTATAACCATTTTTTTTAATAAATAAGTAGATGTAATAAATTTTTTATAAATATAATTTATTGTTGTTGGATACTAGCAAACACCAAGGATTATATTACCTTAAGGGGGTGGGGTTTGTGACACCCTTTGTGTGGCCCTTATTTTGTAAATGGAAAATAATTATGGTACATTTCTAGCATATAGGATCATGACTAGATGAGATATTTTCTAAATGTAAAATTTAAGGAAATGTGAATGTTTGGCATGAGTAAGGGGATTTATAATTCCATGGTTCAGGGATGGTTTTAATTGGGTGAAGCTAGTGTGATATCTTTCCCTACCATCATATAGTTAGAATTGTAAGTATGGAGAGAGGAGGCATCGAGATTCCTTTGGGGGGATGAACCCATGACATGAGAGTGGGAGAAAAAAAAATGGAAATCAATGCATTATGCAAGGGGGACCGACACAAAGTAGAATGAGGGGGGAGAAGAAGGTTGTCACAAGGGGAGTGCAAGGAGTGCAAGAAAGATTCAAATTAATATTCCATTCAAAGTCACTCTTTGTGTGAATACCCAGAATTATTACATGGAAGCATCTTGACTTTGGCGTCTAATCTAAGGAGACAAACACGAGGCTTTGAGGAGGAACTGGGTGCATAGTTCTTGCCAAGGAGTGCTAAAAACCCACTTATATACTTATTTTAAGGTTGATAAACCACTAGGAAAAATGGTAGACACTTTGGTGCTTGTTGAATGGGATAATATACCACCAGGTTCTTGCTAAGAATGCTAATAAACAACCCTATACTTTCCAATTATGTTGATAAACCACCCATACCATGTGCCATCGGTTCTATAGTTCTTGTCTTGAAAATAAAGTTGATAAACCAATTATGCAGAAATGTTATGCTCCTGGAAATCTTAGGAATACCCGGTTGAATCAGAATTTTAAGCCCTAATAAATAACTTCCCTATACTGTGGATATGTATTGGGCATGGTCAGAAACAAGAAAGACTAAGTTGTAGGCAGCCTATGGTTTGGTGGAGATTTGCAGTCCCACTCTTAGTTTCCAACCATCTAGCTATTAATATAAGTAACTTGTTTGTATGACTATACCTCTCTGTGAAATGTGAATTTCGCCTTATAATGTTAGAAACCAATGTGTATGTTTGTGTGTTTCACTCTGATGGAATTTGAATAATTTTCCTATTGTGAAATACTTAATGAGTCCGATAATGGTGAGATGCTCCTAAAGGGTCATTTAGTTACATATTCATATGATTACCTTTGTTAGTGAATGTTTTGGGTTATATGCTTGAATGCAATGCATTGTAATGTAATGTATCAAGAGCCACTACCTTATTCATAAGAGCTCGATAAGTCCTGTAATGTCGATATGCTCCTGCATGGATTATTAACTATGCTCATGAATGGTTTACGTACTTATAAGTTCATCTTAATGGTTATTTGACCCTTATATTGGTTGTATGCTCATATTAATCTTCTAATCCTACGTGAGTGCTTGATTAACCTATGCAAAGGCTAAGGAGTCCTATGACTAATGTGTTAGCCATCCATAAATTCTGTTATGCCTAATGATGGCTAGATTAGTCCCTAGATTTCCAAAAAACAAGCTTTTATGAAAAACTTGTGATTTTTTGAAATCTCACTGCCTTAATTATCCTAAAAAGATATCTTGTTCACTAAAATCTTCACACAAGCCCATTCCAAGTTAACCTGTTGATTCAAAAAGAAAGCTGCCTTCAAAGCCATAATTACCACCTTTTCATCTCCTCAAAACAATCCCTTCATTTTACCTATTTTTCCATTTTATCCCTTATTTTCCTATAAATTCCCCCTTAAAACCATTTAAACCCTTTATTTGGTTAAAAACCCCCTTTTTGCACCTTATCAGAATCCTTTGAAAGGCTTTAAAACCTCCATTTTAGGCCTATTCCGCTCTTTTTAACATTAGGCCTTAAGCGCCTTTGCCTTAAGCCCTTAGCCCTTTTTCCGCCATGAGACCGAGGCCTGTGACCACCCGCTATAAGCCTTAAGCCCCCATCAACCATCGTACTTTGGCAATTCCCATTTCCTCGTTCCCAAACCCTTTCTCTACAGATGAAATCTCCACCGTTGATCTCATCATGATCCAACGGCCAGCGGGGCTCCTCCCTCTTCTCCCCCTCCATCCACCAGTTCCCTCCTACTCCTTCCCCGATTTAATCGTGATCGTTGATCCTAATGATTCAATGGCTCCCACATCTCCTCACCATTCAAACCTGCCAATGACACCTTCACTACGCGACGAATTTGCTGACGCATTCGTCAAACCCCACCACCCATTCCACTGCACAACTTTCCTCCATCGCACTTACCCACAACCGTCGATATGGATTTCCCAGATCGGACGGCCCTAAAACCTCTTCACGCCCGATTTTCTCAAACCCTCCATCATGCATATTCTATGCAAAAAGGGTGCTTTTTGGTGGTACATGTGTCAACACTGGAATCATATCGCGTTCACCCCTGCCATTACCGCTTACCATCGTGACCCAGCGTGAATAGCACCTTGGTTTTCCGCAAAACCACTTTCACTATTCCGCGCCCAAAGCCCCAGTTCAAACCCTGGTTCTCTACCTTTCCACCATGGAACCCCTCTATGCATATATCCCCTCCCGCATTGCTCCATAACACCATTCCTTGCCTTTGTTAGCGGTATTATCCAAAACGAAGGGTTTCATAATAATTTTGATGTTTATTTCTAGGTTTTTGATGGCAAATATGTTATAAAAGTAGTCCCACATTCAAAAAAGGTGACAAAGGCCGAGGGTGACAATCCTTTGAGGCCTAATTGAATGCGGAAAGGGAACCAAAGGGTTAATCTCCAAATTTAATCGATACATCATGAACATTGGTTATTCGGTCAAACCCTCCAGTGCGTGAAAGACCTGTACAATACAGAAAAAAGTAAAGATCATAGATTAGAGATTAAGGGATAAAGGTTAAGCATAAAGCAAGAAAATCAAAGTCTTAAATTGTAGATCAAAGATAAAGACACAGTTAAAGATAAGAAAATAAGGGTTCAAATCAATCAAAAAAGATTTAAGGACAACATGATGGATTATGAAGGAAAAAAGTGAGATCAAGCCTTAACACAGTTTAATGATGAAATTAAAGGAAAGATTCGGCTAAAGCAGCCTTGAACACATGAACATAGAGCAGTTATTACACAAAAGAATATATTTTGAAATGTCAAAATAGTTATTGTAAAGATAGGATAAAGCCTTAAAAGTCAATCTTTTCTCCTATCTGCCTCTCAAAAGTTAAGACAGAGTTAATAAAACAGAGAAGTAGTTGCACCTATTTCTACCTTATGCCTTGCATGGTTTTCAAGGCTAGAAATACATTTACTCCGTAATTAATAACCCTAAAACCCTAGATTAGTTCCACCTAATCATTTTCCGGCATAAATACTGCATTGGAACTCATTGTAAAAGTTGGCATCTGGTGACTCTTTGAAGTAATACATATTTCTGCTGAAGTTGAAAGAAAATTGATGTTCTGGAACCTGTGGATGTTTTGACCTGTTTGTAGATGGAGAAAGTTCTTTCATTGGATCCCTGAGCTTGGATATTGGTGAAGTACTCTAAATCTATTATTGTTATTTCATGTTTCATTATGTTTCACCATTCTCTGTTACAGTAGAGTAAAAAGTTTAGGCTAAGAAATGTATTTTGAAAGCACGTTAGTTCTGTTTACTGTTCATTGTCTTTATGTTTTCTTCTGCTAAGATATTCTAGAGAATTCTTAATTGCTCTCTAGAACCCTTGTGATTGTTTACTTCTTAAAATAGTTCAATGCAATTGGTCTCAAGAATGATTTATGGTTTTCCCTGCTTACTTGCTGCCACTTAAAAACTATTTCTGAAGTCTCCCTTCAAAGTACCATTGTCCAAATTCTGTCAAAGAGGTTTTTTTCCGATCATACCCTTTTTACTTCTGAAATAATTGTTTTGAAGGTATTTATAGATGTAATCAAATATGTCTAGGAGTTCCCTCTTCTACGAATGTAGTTATTTGTGAACCTTGAATGTTTTCTTATCCTTGAATGTGAAATCACTAGAAGTTAAATGAGTTTCTCTCCTTATATACTTCATTGGAAAAGTTTGTCTTGGAATTATTATTTGCTGAAGTGTGGTTTATATATTTTATGGTTAGCCCTGTCTATGGAATGCCTCTTCATGTTTAGATAATGTTTTAAGTCCCTTTGTTGATAAGTACATATAATTAAGGATTCTCAATTGCCCTTTGTTCTAATTTTCATTCTAAACCTTTGATGTCCATTTCGTTTCACCTGAAAGACTTTGTGGATCCACCAGCCAAGTTAGATTTTCCATTTGATACCCCTGATCCCTTTAAAAACTTGTTACAACTTCCACTTGACTCCATTTCCCAATGACTTAGATATTTCCCTTTTCTATCTATGCTGCCTATATCATCATGTCCAACCAAACAAATCAAACAAATCCATGCTTCATAACTAGCCTAAAATCAACCCTTAAAAGAAAACAAGCTCACATCTTTGCAAAAAATTGAGAGATCCCTCTCTGAGACTGGGAAGGCTAGGTTCTAGATCTCTAAAGACTGGTTTTGATGATGCCTTGTCACTTGGTATGCCAATCTGCCAAATCACAGGACTCCAACATAATGTTCAGAATTTTTTTTTATTGTCCCCATATGACTGATACAATATGTGTAAATCCCATTATTAGGACGTCATATGGTTGTAAAAATCCAATTATGGAATCCAACCGAATTTTTTTTTGATGTTATAATGAAGAAGTAAGAGGTAGACTGTGAAAATAACCAAGCGTAAGGGGATTCTTGATGAGAAGTAATCACTCCATCAAATGAGATGAAATTTCATCTCATGGTTGTAGATTCCACATAATGTGTTGTCTCATAGTGGTCTCGGTAGACAGGGGTCATGAGTTAGATAATCCCTCCATCATAGGATAATACATTTCACGTCAGTATCACGGATTAATTGCAAGGTTTTCTCTCATAGTGGTCCTAGTATAAGGGTGTTATGAGTCAGGGAATCCCTCCATCAGAGGATAGGGAATTTCATGTCATAATCATGAAACTTAGGAAGGTTGTGTGTCACATTGTTGGGTTAAGGTACTATAAAATGGAGACTCCATGTGAAGAAATCCACGGTGGACCATGGTAATTTTTATAATGGTAAGGAAATAAATTCCATGAGACCATGACTCTGGTGGGAACTAGGGTTGAGTTCATGTGGCAAGGCGATGTGGCTCAATTAGAAGCCTAAAATGACTTTTTGAGTGAAACATGGAATTATTTTAACGCACCATGTTCCATGGTGATGTCACTCTAATGTTCGCATGACATCCGTAGGGGCAAGGATTCTTGTGAAATTGTGTGACTTGTGTTAGGGGATAGGTGGCACCACAAGGGATATAGGTTGTGCATAGCGCCAATGTAGAGATGATATGGCCAGTGACCATGTCATTTTGGATCATGGAACCTGGCATATACCTACAATAGGAAAATTTAGTTGGGTGAAATAGATGAAAGCACAATATGTGATCCTTAATTGTCAATCGACATAATTATTTATGCCGCATTGTCATAGCTTGGAAATACTCACGTAACATAACATGGAATTTATTCCATGGAATGTCTCAAAATGGGTTGGATCTATGTCTTGGGAAAATGGCATAGTCATGTGGAGAAACCATGTGTTCCATATGAGTACTATCTTGTGGCCATATTTTCTAATGTAGCAAGTGAAATTAAGGTTAAGATCCTTAAATGGACATGAATTTGGATCTAGGTGTCAGATGGAGCTAAATCTTATATTGTTAAACAACTCTTTATGAGTCAGTAACGATGGTGGTATTAGTTTTGGGTTCTGAGGAAGATGAATTATGAGGAATTTTGAAGCCCCATTTCCATAATGAGATGTTGGATATCAGGTCAAATACCTCATAACACCTACCACTACCCAAGAATGACTTAATGAGATGGGAGGGCATGATATAATATAGATATTATAAAGTTTTTCCTTGGAAAATCCTCATCCATTTGTTCATTTCTAACTTCTTCTTTATTGTTACTTGTGATTCCTTTATGAATTTTTGTTTTCATGGAGGGTTCCATAATTTCATTATGAGTGCTTCTCTTTCGTGAAATAGATGTACCTTACTAATTCTTGGCATCATGTTAAGGGTCATTAGAAATTTTGAAATGAACATTCTTGGGATGATTTATCATTAGCTTAGTATATTCAAGAGAGTTGTTACTAGATGAAATGAATTTTTAATCGAGCTTCTGAGGATGATATTCATTTTATGTGCTTAGAAGATATTTATTCTTGGATGTCTCACAACTTTTCTGATAACCAAGGCTTGTTTTGATGAGATCATATCTTTGAATGATGAGAATATGATCAAGAAAATCAAACCCTTTGTGAAGTTTTAATTTTTCTTTGAGTTGTTCCAATTCCTATTTCAAAAGAAAAAAATATTTTTCTAATCATTCACAAATTTTTTCCTTCTCATTTAGTTTTTTTGATAAAAATTCCTTTATCCTTTTAGCCTGCTCTAGTTCAAACTTGAGAGCAATAATGGTTTCTTAATTTAGATCATTGACTTGAAGTTGTTGTGTGAGTTTACATTCCCTCTTTCTAAGGTTTTTATTTCTTTCAATGCAACTCTAATTTCTCCATCATAATCTATTTTTTCTTCATTTTCTTCCATTTCAGTGAAGAAAACAATTTCACCTCTTCCATCAATAGTTACACTTTCGTTGTTCTCAAAATCACTTTCTTCGTTAGAGAATTTATTCTTCTTGTCACCTCTCTTCTTCTTTTGATTCTTAAACTTGAATCATTCTTCGTCATCACTATCATTCATTTCTCATAAGGACATTTAGAGGAATAATGTTCTTATCTTCAACAGTCAAAACATTTGAAATAGATATCACCTTTAAAATTCTAGATTCATATCTTTAGCTTTCTCATTAACTTGGCTTCTTCTTCTTCATAATTATGATTGGAACGTGCTTGTTTTTTATGCTTTATCCCTTCTTTCACTGCTTGGAATGATGCTTCCTTTTTATTGATTTTTCGTCTTTTTATCCTTCACTCATATGTTGAGAGTTTTCTAGAAAGTATATTCATGTTCATTTTATCCATATGTAATAGTTATTAAAGGGATGATACCTTCATATTGAATCTTAATAGAAGATATCTAAATAATTTTTGAAAAATTAACAACATCATCCTTAACTTCTTCAATGAGACTTGCATTAGATTTGAAAATTTTGTCTGCTAAAAAAATACAAAGCAATGTCATCATATTCTTTCATTTTCAAAATTTCGAACTCAGGTTTGTAATATTGTATCTTTTATTCTTTCAACTTCTTATCCCCTTCATAACAATTTTTAATCTTGTTCCATAAATCATGGGTTAATTTTCAACGCATTACTTTGACAAACTATGTATCTGATAAATGACTCAAAATATCATGTGTAGCTACTACATCTGATGAATAAAGGGCCTTACCATATTTATCCATAGGAGTATTAGGAATTTTATTATTGGTCTCTACAATTTCCCAAGAATCATCTCCTGAGGAAATGAGATAGGTTCACATTCTTATCTCCAAAAGGCATAGTTGGATCCATCAAACAAAGGAGATTTTTCATCTTGATTTGATAGTGACCATTTTTCCTTAATGAAACCTTCTAGTAGTTAATTTTTTCTGAAGGAACACACCCTGATAACAATTTTTATACCGAAGGTCGAATTAAGAGGTGCAAGGGCGAATCTGTGTGGTGGAAAAATTATCATTTTAAAACATTTCAACAATAATTAATCATGTATAATGGATCTTAAAAATACAATTCCCGTCATAACAATAAATGAAACTATGCATCAAGAAGCCATCATGACATAAATAGTAGGGGACATAATATTTTATGTGGAAACCCTTACAGGAGAAAACCACAAGTTCTTATTCTTCTTATTCTTCTTAAATTCCTTTACATAGATTTGCAGGCATCTAACTGCTAGAGGTACCCACCCCCAATATTTGTAAGAAACTACTTTAAATAGGATATAACCCATTTGAGGAACCAACCTTAGATATGTACAAGATTTGGATTGTTGTAGGCTGCAACTTGATTGAGGCACCAACCTCAGTGGAGAAACCCACCACCTTCCTCAACTTCATGTGGACCACTTTTCACAATATTTCAGAATAGATCCACCTACTCTTCAACATAGGTCTTCAAAAAATTATCATGTTACTATTGTCACTATTTTCCCATCAACATATCATATCATATTCATACCTTGTTACAACCTCCTCATCAATCTGATCACTTAACGTTCTTCCTATAAATTTACTGCAATGAAATTTTGAAGGATTGAAGTTTATCTTAAAGTTTAAAAGCCTTGGTGAATCTTACTAGTCCCTAATATGAAAATTACAAAATTCTTGGCAATATTTGTGTAAAAATATTTATATTTATAATGATTTCATATTAGTCTAAATAAAATTTTGACGATTTTTAAGATAAAATAATTTTATACTATAAAATGTGGGTGAATAATTTAAAAAAAATAGAAATTGATGAATCCTTTTTTTGGAAAAAAAAAATTAAAAATTAACCCACCTGCCAATATTATCCCCTAGAATTTTCCATGTTGCTATGTTGATATACAGAATGCGTACTTCAACCTTCTCATAAAACTCCAAAACACATAACATTGATTTTATACATAAAAAAATATATCATCAAATCTTTTCATGCCTTTAGAAATGATCACAACTGAATATTGAACATTGTGCTTCTTCCAGAATCAAATTTGGCTTTGAATTGAGCCCATAAACTCCCAAAAACCATATAAAACTAGATAAGGCTATATCAAAATTAATTATTCAACATACTGGCACAATCCAAGTTCATTATATAAGATGACATAAATACAGGCGCAACAAAAAGTCTAGCTATTATATAGATTAGAAAATACCACCATTTTAATAACCTATTATAAAAAAATTAACCGAGCCTGGCTGGACTCACACTAGCACAAAAATGACTAATTAGTTTCTAAAAAAACAACTAAAATTTTCATATAAATGATTATTTTTCGGTCGGTGACAATAGTAGCTAATTTACATTATCTTATAATGCCACCAACTTTTAGTCGTTTTTATCTTAGTCATTAATTGGTTGTCTCAATTTCATTATGTAGTAGTATATTTAGTCATAAATTTGGTAATTAATTTAGTTATTGATTTATTCATTTATTGCCACAATTAATAACCAGATATACAAAAAAATATATTACTAAATGATCACCTGAGAAAACTAATTAATGACTAAAGAAGTATGACCAAAATCTTGGTCGTGTTATAAGATACTGTAAATTAGCTACTAATAGTCATATATATGCAAATTTTAGTCATCGTTTGAAACCAATTAATGACCAAAGAAATATGACTAAATTTTAGTCGTGTTATAAGATACTGTAAATTAGCTACTAATAGTTGTATATATGAAAAATTTAATCGTCATTTGTAATCACAAATTTATCATTTTCAATAGTCATTTATATTTTTTTTTTTTGGTAGTTTCATATTCATTATATAGATGGCTACTTTAGTAGTTTATATTCATTTCATTTACTTTCATTAACCATTATAAGAAACTAATTTAGTCATATATTTATTTTATTTGTGTTCATAATTAATCAATATAAACTACTAATTTAGTAGTTTTAGATTGATTTTATGTGTTCATTATTAATCAACATAAATTAATTAGTATGATTTTGCAACTAAATTTAAAAAAATGGCATACAATGTACATGTTCATCTAATATGCAAACACAAATTTACAAATGTTAATTATAATACTAAATAATATAAAGTGCAACTATAAATAATTTCAACCATAAAAACTATATTATATAAAATGTCAAGTATTACAATATGATTTTCCAACTTAATATTGGTTGGAGTACAATTTACACATGAAATATTATTTGATCATTTCAAAACATCATCATTGTGTTTCCAAGGCATTTCAGGTGAATTCATCAACCCTGAAGACTTCACCATCAATATTTGTGTGTGTCTTATGCAGGATATTGGCTCTACATGTATCGCTAGACCAATTTTCTTATCTCTCTTTATTTTCATTTTGTCATTCTAGTGTTATTGTTATCTTATTTCTTCAATTCCTATTTCTTACCAGTAATATTGAGTTCCTTTTATGAAAAAGAAAGAAGATACAATGCAAAGTATAGGAGATGAAAGTCAAATAATAGAATATGAAATAAAGTAGACAATAAATGATTTATATGATATATACCTCAACTTCAGCAATATTTCCAATGCAATTTTCCCCCATAAAAGTAAGAAACTCGAACAAGTTTTCTCCAGTTGGACAATAGTGTTCAGATGGCATGTATAAACAAAGAAAATAAAATGTCACCATAGAAAATAGAACTTTAGTAAATTTAGTATTCAAACTTCAAGGAAATCTTAGGCACAATCATGCCAACTAAGTTACATGCTAAAAAGCTCAAGTTGTAGTTTATTTATACAATGTGGGAGTGCAAACAAATCTCTTAGAAAATGTCAAAGCTAATACTAGAATAAGATGAAATGAAGTTATAAGGATACAATAATATGATAGCCTTGTATACATGTGTATAACCAGATAATGTATAAGGCTAACTGAATAATTCCTATACTGGAGGTCAATGATGTCCAAAATGTGCAAGTTTGATGAGAATTTCTTCAGAGAAGAACTAATATTTCGGTCCATTATCACATACGAATAAGCCAACTAATCTATATCAAATTATTAATTCATTGCTTATGTGTATGTATCACTACAATATAAGTGGATTAATTTCAAAGAAAATTCCATTCACATTGTGTTCCTGACCCATGGTACAATATATTAGCTATGATTTGGATAAAATTTAAAACACTAAAAGTATGTAGCAATCACCACTAGTAATCCCCCAGACTAGATTACTTTGGAATGTAACTTTCAAATTCCAGTTGCTATATGATTTTTGAATGGAAAATACACACTGAATTCCAACACCAAACTTCCAATTTGAGGGAACACCTATGGCTATCATCAATCAGTCAAACTCAAAACATCAATGATGTTTATAATGAAAATATAAGATAAGAGTAGTTTTGATCGGTTTGGCATATTTACATGTAAAGCACCAATAGTTTTCCCATATTTACCATACTTTTAATTTCCAAGATATAAGCTAGAGTTTGATATTTTACAACAAATACTTGATTCAATACAAACAAGAATTTAACATATTACAACAATACCTCCAATGTTTGATCCTCACCTAGTTCAAACTAGTTAGCACAAAAACTTCGAGAAAGAGCAACAAGTAGAAATAAAAATTCCATCAATTAATAAGAAATAAAAAAAGGATAAGTTTTTTGCTTAAGATTGATAAACGACTATAAATTATATTGAAAATCCACTGCAAATATAAAAACCTATAAATTTGTGACACTCCATTTTTTATAATATATAAAAACTATAAACAACCATAAATTTGTTAGAATATGAAATGAATGCTCATTATGTGAATTAAATCATATATACCAAAGGACAAGAAACTTTGAAGAATAGCATCAGAGACATAAAAATTGCAGGGCTCTAGAAAATAAAGTTATAACTAGAAAGACTACACATAATGCAACATTACAATATTTCCAACTAGAAATGTAGCGTTTAAATCGTGGTTTGTATGGCCTCTAAAGAAACCAGGAATTGGAATGTACACAAACAAATAAGGAAACATCTATACTTCTACATAGTTTTCACTAACAAAAGTGCCACAAAGGAACAAAGCTTCTAAATTCAACCCAATCTCATACGCTTTGTTGTTTAATTCCTCACAATTCTTGTAGGAATTGAAGTACAATAAGCGGTGTCTTCCTAGTACCTTTTTTCTAGCTTGATTCCCAAACACATTTATTTTAGTAATTAGATATGAAGCATTAATCAGAAATAACTTACACCAAATCTTGGCATATGGCTTATCAATTTGTGGGTTTTCATGGATTTATTTCAAAATAGGTTTTTAACCTATCTTCATGGAATTTCTTCATGCATGCTTTGAATAATCCTACTAAGGTATATCCAAGTTCTTGTTTGTACATAGAAGTGGCATAAGATCAACAAACACCATTTAAAGGTCACAATCTTGCACACCTCTAGCCAAATTCCTTGGAGTTACTAGACAACAATCACTGATAGTGCATTGATTTCCTTCAAAAGAAACTATATAAAGAAAATATATCATAGAAGAAATTGAAAATAAAACCAAGATTAAATAAAATATCGTTCAAATCAACCATTGGTCTCTAGAATGAAATGGGGCCCACTTCTTTCATAGGATATGTAGTGTCATCACCCAACTTCACTGAGGTTCAGTTTTCCTACTCCTAAACCATGTTGAAGAGTGCAAGTAATGTCTCAATACCCACTAATAGGTTCTTATATGGCTATGAATATAGGTTCAAAGCCTATTGTGAAATCAGTGATTGATTGATGGGTTATGTTCTACTCCCAAGAAAACCAAGTGTTTACATATGCGTAACTCAGGACACTCCCCCTTGGTATATCGTTTTCAAGAAATAAACAACAATGAATGAGAAACTCAAGTCTTCCTCCTCATCTCTCTCTTTGATGCAATTGTTCTTCCAATGGAACAAACACCACCTACTCATTTCACTAGCCTTTGATTATTATTAGGTTTTATTGCATGGGATATTGTGTACTATAAATGATATGTTTCCAAGGAAGGAATATCTTCCCCAACAACACAATTTTCCTTAACCAAATAAAATAGCTAAATGTGGAGGCATGTCACCCTCCTCATAGCACATTTTTCTCTCTCCAAATGGGTGCAAGAATATTATAATTCCCTTTACAAAGACATTGGGAGGATGACATTAAGCTATTTAGTTACGTAGAAAATCTTGAAGGCTCAATTTTCTAGGGAATATGAGGCTTCATTGGAAGGCTTTCAAACCTAAATTCACCATATATATGGCTTCTACATGGCCTTTTTCAAATGGTTTCACAAAATCAAGAAATTTAGACATGAAAATTCAAGGTTTTGAACTCTCTTTTAGTGAGAGATAAATTCTGGCTATGACGTTTCTCTTAGTCAAATAAATGTTTTCCATTAGACCCATCTACATATACATATATTAATATATGTAACTAGAAAAAAGGCATGGAAAAATAATACATATGAGGCAATAAATGACTTCATCCTAATGTTTTAAATTGTTGTAATTATGGTATGTCATACAAAATCAAGAAAGGTAACCCCGGGCTATAAAATCATATCCCAAAGGACATGTTAAAGACCAAAATTTATGGCCTAATTATCAATTTTTCAAGTGTCATATTGTATGGATTTTAAGGCCAAGGTTTTCCATAATGTAGAGACACCAATCTTGACATGATCGCCACCCATACCATAACATGGAAGCCCCATTTACAGGAAGAAAACTTGTATAAAAATTGATAGGTAATATCCTTCATGTAGTTGAATCATGAATAATAATAATGTATATTTATTTCCCTTATACCATACTAGATTTAATGAATTCTCCATTACAACTAAATCAACCTCACACAAATTCTAGGTAACTCATCAGTCCACTTCAAGGTTGTTCAGAAATTTTATTCACTAGGTTAAGAAGGTTATCAAGTCAAATACCCTTATTTTTACCTTGTTAATACATCCCTCCTCAACTCTCACTCTACTAAGAAAATCCAATGGTAAGGTATATATAACCATACTTCCCATGAAGGGAATTCTTGGCACCGTCAGCCATTATTGCAACAAAGGGATGTTCTTTATACATGAATATGTACAATTATATGTGCATATCTTATGTGAGAGTGCACCCATACTAATAATGGATATTAAGCCACTCTTTTTCATGGCCTATCCACCTAGAATACAAGTTTTAATTCATATATATTAAATCATACGATTGAGTAGTAAAATTACCACTCGAAAAATATTGAATAATAAAGTTGGAAATGCATTCCATGTTGGTTCAAAAATGGAGGGTTTGGAGATGCCATTATCAAGGATGCAAGATTCAACTTTACTCAAGCTCAAAATATGGGTAATAATTATTCTTTGAAGGAAGAAGAAACATTAAGACGTTAACGCTTAGGACAATTTAGAAGTTTTCCTTGAAACCTATACTCCATATGTAGAGAACAAGGAAAAATCAATGAGATGTGAATTTGAGTGACCCTTAATCCTCATTATTGCATAGTCCAAAAATCTCACCTTTCAAGCCAACCACAATGCAATGCAATTGCTAATCAATCCAAGTCTATGTCTGGATAGAGAATGGGATGGAAGAAGAATACTTAAATTTTTTAATGAGTTTAATCGATTAAGTATTACTCCCAAGAAACCCAAGGGTCTATATATGCAAAATCAAGATTTACACACCATCTTGGTATATTATTTTCAAGCAAATAGGGAACACCAACGAATGAGGAAGTCCCTAAATTCTTCATCCTCATAATTTCTCACTGTATGCAAGAATTTTTAGCCTCATCAAGAGGCCTTGAAGCCTATCACTCAGATGTAAGGGTTGAGAGCTCAAGCTCACCACTAGACTAGATTCTTAGGGATAATATATTTATAAATGAATATTACAAATCTTACTTTTAGTTGTTTTTTGAAGAATAACGTCACTTAGACTTATTTATAAATTTTTGAAAATTAACATATGAAACTTGTTACTAAGACAATATGAGACAACCTACCCCTATGCAAGCCTGCCTAAGGCCCATATCCTTATCCACCAAGGAGAGGCTTGACAAGTGTCTCTTCACCAACCAACTTTCATGTTAGCTTAAAGGTGAAGTCCATTCACCCTAGCCTCCTAGTTGATGTATCACAACTAGGAATTTGTTAAGGACCTTCCATCAAGAGTGTCATGATTACAAGATGCCAAATTTATCATTAACATCATCATCATTATTTCTCCACTCGTGGATTCATCCATACAACTACCAATAATTATCCAATCACTATCATTCATCCATACAACCACCAATAATTATCCATTCATGATAATTATACTAATGCATTCATCCATACAACCACCAAATAATTATCCAATAATGGTGCTGGAGGATCCACTTACTCATGTGGATTAATGCTCGCATACAAAGGATATTGTGTTGAGAAAATATTCAAATTCATAATAGTGGAGATTATGTATGAATTTCTGAAATTGGAAGCAATAAGCAGAGCCATCCATCACAAAAAATCATTTTTATTCCTTCTCACCTTTAAATTTGCAACAAATCATGCCCTGATTGAAATAACACTATATTTCAAAGATATAAGAAAAATTCAAGCTAGAAATTTCCCTATGAATACAAAGGAAAAACCTACCTACCTACCCTAACTGAGATAAAATTTTATTGAATAGGAAACATGAGATCACCAATGGAGTTGAGTCAACAACTTGTTCAATGTATGCTATTGAATCACGCATTTGATTACTAGGAAACATGCACATCAAGGGATAAAGTGTAGAATGAATGGATAATACATACATTCCACTTATAAAAACTACCTCGAAAGGTACAAAAATACTTATTAAGGCCTTAACTTAAATGACTCCAAAAATGACCAAATAGGATCAATGAAAACACAATAGTGGTGTGGGTGAACAACATAAATAAAGAGTGAAGATATGTTTACCTAAGATTTCGTTGGTGTTCTTGTATGAAAACGTGTTTTCCTTTCCCTCTATTCTTGCAAGTGAATGGATGATAGGTATGTTGTTGTCCCAGAATAGGAGAAGCCTCCACAAGTATCTCATTCATGGAGTGGATGTTTCCTTGACCCAGAACCTCAGGGAAACTAATCACTGAATCTAATGTTCGGATGGGATTGTGGAGATAACAACCTCTTCATTCCTTTCGAAGATTGGCACCATTTTTCCACAATGAATCAGATTGCAATTTCAGTTGCCCTCTTTTACATTACTCTATATCATTTTCATAAAAGAGATATATCAAGATGAAAATCAGTAACTCCATTTTCCAAAGTTGGGGAAAGGTTAATAGTCACAAGTTAAAACTTCTAGGATATTCCCAAAAATATTTTGATTCAACTGTTGGATCATGAACAACATGATTTTCTCATAATTCAACACTATTTTCCAACATTTGAGAAATAATCTTTACCCTAATCTTCAGCCTGGTATATACTTCTGAGATTATTAACAACCATACCCTTAGCATAAAAATCATACACAGGTTCTCTAACTATGTTTGATAATGGCCACTCTTTCTCTTCTTCCTATTAAATCCTTGGGTTTATTCTTAGCTATCATTATTTTATTTTTGATCATCATCCACATTAAAAAAAATGATTAGATATAAAAAATGAGGGTTTATTCTAAAGGTATATTGGGTCAATGAAATTTTAGGTTTATTAATCTCCACATATTCATCGGCTTCATTCATTTGTGCTTGAGAAGATTCCTCAACCATGTCACAGGGAGGGATGAAACCCATTGGCTTAATGCTAACTCTAAGGGAATATATAAATGAAAATTGTAAATATATACCCCCTTTGCAATAAATTAGAAATTTGATTCTTACAATCCCCCTTTTTCTTCAAGAGAGCTCTATTCTCATTCTCCTTCTTATTACCATTTAGACAACCATATGGCCCTCATTTACACATTAAACATGTTCCTCTATTTACTATTGTGTCTTAAGTAAATAGCAAACAAGAGTAAGGTTGTTGCAATTGACGTCATCCTTATATCGTATATGTGGTATTGCAGAAGGAGGCCTTACAACTTGGTCTTTCTTCTGAATCATTTCTTCATCATAATGCTCAATTTGGTAGAATGTTTATATAATATTGAAATTTGAGGGTGGGAAGTCTTAACTCTTTGGCATATTCATCCTCATTCTCAGCAAGGCTAGTAGTTTAATGGTCTTAAAGTACTCATAAAGCATGTAACTATTTAGATCTGCAAAAGAATCTTCTAAAGAAACACCACCTTTATAAGAACATGTTTGGGAAAGATTTTATTTTCTTTAAAATTCTTGAATTTATTTCATGAGAAGAAGCTTTTGACCCTTCATTTCATTAATTATTTTCCCCAAGTCAATTTACTAAACTTTTTAAGGAGAGGAAGATGCTACAACTTCATCTTCTTCAAGAACACCATCGTTCTCATGAAAATAATAGATGTTTTCAGTAAGTTAATTTTGTTCAGATCCTTGAGTCTCCTCCTCAAAAAGAGAATTTGGCCCTCTAATTAATGCATCATTTGTATTAACTCAAAATAATGCATCTCATTCTTGAGAAAATGAAATTGAGTTGTTTTCTCCTCACATTAATCCATTAGGGAAATTTTGAGGATTAAAATGGGCCTCCTAAGGAAATCATAAAATAATAGTGGAAATAATAAAATAAGATTTGATGACATCATCAAATTTTAGACAGAAAAAAGAGAAAACTACCTTTTTAACTCATATTTTTAGATTATCTCCCAAAGTTTTTACTCAAATTTTGAGCATGAGTACTCATTGGATGAAAAATTTAATTCCTCGTCCAATGAGTACCCATGTTGCATACTTTCAATGGGTCATGCTACACAAAAAATAAGAAATACATGAAAAACGTTATTGTAATCACGTTTTTTATGTATTTCTCATTTTTCGTGTAGCAAAGTCCATCAAAAGTATGCAACATGGGTACTCCTTGGATGAGGAATTAAATTTTGCATCCAATGAGTACTCCTGCTCGAAATTTGAGTAAAAACTTTGGGAGATAAGTTGAAAATAAGAGTTGAAAAAAGTAGTTTTATTATTTTATTATTTTTTAATATTTTTACCCTTTTACTTAAAAAATGGTGAATCATCCCCCATGGCTGACATCATCATATTGAAACCTATTGGTTCTTATAAATTTTATTTTTGTTGTACATTTTTCTTAGAAGGCCCATTTTAGACCTCAAAATTCACCTAATGCCCCCATGCACTCTTCTTGGTTAGGAATGGATGGCAACTCACAAACCATTTTTAATGGTTCCTGATTCCAACAATTTTGGAGTTACCATATGAGACTTCCTTGCCTTAATTCTATTTTTTTTCTCACCACAAGCCGTAGGATATTGCATTCAACACAAAAAAAGGATTTGTTCCTTGGTGGAGTTGACATGAAATATTTAGTTGTGTTTCCCAAAATATATTAAGGTTAGACACATAACAGGAAACAAGAATAGCATGAGAATTATCTCCTTTCCCTCAAGACTGTTCGATAACTATTGTTATCTTCCCAAGTAGAAAAACTATCCCTCAAAGCAATTGCAATTTAGATGTTTCCCATCTATATTTTTTCTCCAATGCTTGCTCAAGTGATTTTTAAGAAAAATCTAGCTCAAGAATTAAGATGATTTCTCTAGTAAAGAAGGAAATCCAACTCCAAATATTTCACTTGGTTAACTGGTCTATTTTCTAGGAACCAAAATAACATGGTGGGTTTGGAATAAAGGATTCTAGTTATGGGCACTAAACTCCTAAGAAAGCTAGTATCGTGGAAGTATGAATGGTAGAAAACGTTTTTTTAGTTGCACAAACAATATTTCATCCGGGAAAGAAATAGTCTCTAGAAAATAATATCCAAGCGAGAGGATGGCCATCCATTTGGAGACTTATGAAATCTGCCATTCAATAATAATGGATCAGTTTACCTGGATTTTAGGAAATGGTATAAATATCAATACATGGAAGAATAGCATCATGGGTCACCAGCTCCTTGAATCTCATGGATCTCACTCCTTTAATGATATGATTACACAGCAAGGAGAAAATTCCCTCTTTGACATTTCTTCATGGGACAAATTTTTAGGATTATTGAGAGGGTGGGACTTTCGATACACCTTCACACTTGTTTCATTTGGTGGCCTCAATGGAACATAAATTGCATGTTTTTTCCCTTAAAAATCTCAAGGAATCAAACTCTAGATCATTTGATAAGTGCACTGCACCACCTTTACCACACTTTCAATGATTCTCGTGTTGTGCCCAGGTCCCATACTTGTGCATAATTTCTACAAGGCTTCTAGGATTTTTTATAGAGTGGCAGTTGTTTAATATTATCTTGTGTGGCACATTATAAAGGATGCATCCTCTAGTCCTCAGATAATATTTTCTTCCATGATACCCCATGTAGTAATGATAGGAAAAACTCAATGCTCCTTAGTATTGTTATTTTCATCACAAACATTTAGACAACCTTCAATTGTATCTCCATGTCGAACATTTCTTGAGTGAACCAAAGAATTTATATCCTTCCATAATTTATGTAGCATAGGACTAGTGTATGAGCATGTGGTTGATATTCTCATCATTTTCTTTACATATCAAGTATCATCCAGGTCCACACTTATTCCTCTTTTGAAGCTAATCCAAGGATAGGACCTTGCTCTTCTAAGGAAATTATGTAAATTTGCAATTTTTTAATGGGAAATTGTATTTTCATAAATTCCTTCACCACCATATAGGATCCTCCTTAATTTCATCTTCAAATGGTGCCTTGTACCAAATTTTGGGTGTGTATGTGCCCCTGATTATATTTTTACTACATTTATTATGTCCTCTTACTCCATGATTTCTACATGACTAGGCTTCAACTTGACAATATACTCCTAGTGCTCACTTAACACACTACAAGAAAAAAGCACATTGGTGAGGGGCGAAAATGGTCACCATAAGCTCATTAGTGAGGGTCAAAAGAGCCTTCGTCACCAAAAACTGAACGTCACCAAAGGTGGCGTCGCCGAAAGTATAGGTGTTGTTGTGACATTCAAGGTCCGTCACCAATAATGATTTATAGTGACAAATAGTGATCATCACCATTTAATATGAGAAATGGGGATGGAAAATAGCCTCCGTCACCAAAAAACTGAACGTCACCAAAGGTGGCGTCATCGAAAGTATAGGTGTTGTGGTGAAATTCAAGGTATGTCACCAATAATGATTTATAGTGACGGATAGTGACTGTCACCATTTCATATGGGCAATGGTGACGGACAATAGCCTCTGTCACCAAAAAACTGAACGTCACCAAAGGTGGCGTCGCCGAAAGTATGTGTTGTGGTGACATTCAAGGTCCGTCACGAATATTGATTATAATGGTGGATAGTGATCATCACCATTTCATATGAACAACAACAATATTTTGTGATGGACCTTTCGTGGCCGTCACTATTGGTGCATATATATGGCGACGTTCATTGACCGTCACCATAAACGCATTGGTGACATCAAGGTCCGTCATGAATAATGACTATAATGACAAACAGTGACCCTCACCATTTCTTATCAACAACAACGATTTATGGTGACGGACCTTTAATGGTTGTCACTATTGATGCATATATATGGTGGTGTTCGTTGATCGTCACCATTTCATATTTTGTTGAGGGTCGGAAAATGTCACCATAAGCTCATTGGTGATGGTCAAAAGAGCATCCGTCACCAAAAACTGATCTTCGTCATTCCCTATATATGAATATCAGGGCACGATGGAATTGAACCACCAACCTCCTGCTTGTAAATCAGGTGCTCTTCCATTGAGCTAGTGCCCTTTAAAGAATTATACTTTTAAAAATTATATCTTGAAACTTCATAGATTGCAAATTCTACAACTTTCAATAAATTAAAGTCTCGACAATCTTTTACTAAACAAAAAAAACACCATCGACATTGTAGGTACCTACCTAATGGTTATGGAAGTTATGAAAAGTAGGTGAAGGGAAGAATTATACTTTTAAAAATGATACATGGACTACCACCACAAGAATCCCCCAAGAGATATCCAGTGGGAGAATCTCTTGGATAAGATTCAATGGAAAATGAATGACTAGATGAAAGAGAAAGGCCTCAGCAGGATGGGGAATCCACCACCTCGAGTCAAGGAATAGAAGATGTCCTCGGAAATTCTTACAACACTTTGAAATAGAGCTAAGGGTAGAATATCTACTTAAGATATACTTATGAAGATTTCTTATGTAAAATAACTCAAATAGACAAGCAAATCCACAAGTATAAAGTGATTATTTGGCATTTCAATCACTAATTTCAGGGCCAAAAACATAAATAACCTAAAACACTCAAATATCCCAAAACAACGTGTGAAATAAAGACAAAGAAAAAGAGAATATGTTCTTGAACAATAATACAAAACAAAGACAAAGAGAATATGTTCTAGAACAATAATACAGAACACATCCAACATTTTGAAGTATTTGACTTGTCTTGGTGAACATGCGTCCTTAGCAAATACAATGTAGCAATACCTTCCCCACAAAAGAGAAGACATGTCAGAATATTATGTTTGACACGGACAATCATAAATATGCCACAATAGCTACTCCATTCAACACATGCGTAGGAAATACAACTTAGATGTTGATGGCAAAGTATGGGATAGAAACAAATATCCTAGATGCTAGTTGTCTCACAACAATTAATTCAGATTTTACATATTGGTATGATGTTGTGGTGAAGTTCCCAGTTTCTAACCAAAAGAAAAAGTAATAGATCAACATAACATACACTACCAACATGTAACCTAACCAATGGCTTCATCATATGCCTTATGCCAGGAATTGGATTTTGCATACTAAACCAGTGATAGTTAGGTTCTAAATTTCAACTTGATTATTTCAGACAGCGTATGAGCAGCAGTAGAGAAGTCATATAATAGAAATTCCATCACATTTTAGTGATTTTGTTGTAGCATTTGTTTTAGTTTTAGGGCTCATGTTTCAAACAATTTTAACATGGTTTTAAGGTTCCAAAAATATCATGGGAAAGTCTCCCTTATTGCAGTATTTGCAGTATTTGGTGGTAGCCTCTATGAACAGTTTGACATCAGTAATCTTGTTATAATACAACCGTTTTTAGTAGCATGTTGTCATCCTCCATGGTCTCCAAACAAAGCAAATAGATCACCATCCAAGCATAAATATAACTCGGCATATAAGATCAACTTTTGCTGGGAGGATGTGAGGTCATGTAACATACTCTTGTAGGATTATGAGGCAATATGAAGATGATATATAGAAGAAAATGACCGCAGATTCGATGGCAGCATGTGAAGAGCCCTAAATAAAAGATACAACAGTAGATATATCCTTTTATTGGTGGTTCTCTAGAATCCAATAGTGTTGGTCTTTCCAATGGTTGATACCTCCAACTGTGGTAAATTTTCACCAACAAATAGAACTAGGGTTAATGACAGCACGATTATGGCTCTGATACCAATGTTTGGATAGATAGAGCAGCATGAAAACAAGTATAAAAATACCGGTGTAATCAACAAATGTTTCCAACAATGATGTGGGGTTTTTTGGAAGCTTGTTGTGTGATAATTTGAGGGATTTCAGACAACTTTTCAGCCTTGTGAACAACAATAATCTTTATTACTTTTTTGTGACTACATCTCGGGTCATTGTAAGAAAATTATAGCCAACAATAAAACTCTAAATACCCATCAATCAGAACAGTTCATCTTTCCTTCAAGCAGGAACCAATTTAAATCTTCATGTGTCTTCACCTTACAGAAATTTTGTGGCAAAAATGGTGGTGGTAAAAATTATCATAATGGCTGTTAATATCTAGTGAAAGTTTTTTTTTTTGAAACCCATGGAAACATACAACGAACCCTTGAACAAAGGCACTAGAACCTCCGTGAAATCCTTAGGTAGCATTTGAATTGGACATCAATATGTCATTATAAACATTGGAGTGCTTTGGTATTCAGAGGCATTTCAAGAGCCCTTTTCATATCTTACTTGGAGTGGTTTGTGGATATACCTCTCGTTGTTGGGTGTTCCTAGACTAGATCCTAGCAATCTAAAGCATGTATGAGATCCTAGTAATCTGTTGGGTGTTCCTAGTAACTTGTTGGTTGTATCAGATCCTAGACCAGCAGGTGTTCCTCCTTGGCAACATACATTCCTTAATTCATAGAAAATAACGTGAGGAAAAGGAGACCTTGAACCACATGTATATGCATAAACTTATGTTTGATCATTAGCTTGAGTACAACAGCCTGAAATAGGTCCAGCCTCCTCATCTTAGATATTATCTAGGCTTTACTCAGACAGTGCAGTTGATAAATGGGTTTCAACTGACCAACATTTTACACCCAAAACCGCAATTTGAACTTAGTTCAGGCTAGCAATGGAAAAATTGGATCTTCTCATCATCCAAAAGGTTATAGAATTTCAACATTCTAATTGCCCCATGGCCAGGAAAAGCCAATTCTTTGAGTGTAGGAACCTCTTTTTTTTATAAAAAGGCAAGGTTATACAGGTGATAGAAAATTACTTGGTTATATAGGTGGTAGAAATGTCAGAAAGGAATTTGGCCAGCCCAACTTTAGAAATGGCATCCACAAAACCATGTTGCATTAGTTTAGGTCATTCAATCTACAAACAACAAAAATGTACTGGACTAGGGTTTTTTCAAGGTGTTGAATCCATATATGTAGTCAAAATTCCATTTTAAATAACAAAATTAAGATTTGGCCAAAAACAAATTTGGGGTAATAAGACAAAAACTCAAAAATGTAACATGTTTAGATTCCAAAGATTACATTTTTTGGTAGCCACAGTGTATGGGTTGTCTATAGTTGCACACAATCCATGTTATGTCTTACACCATGACCTTATCTTAAGGCATACGGACACACCCTAGTCTAGTATTGACTATGTGAGTCTCTCTATATATATCATTGAATGTTTTGCTTTAGCTTATCCATCCATCCCTTGATCAGTCAATCAATCGATGATGGTGAAAGTGTCATCCATTCTCTTGCATTTTTAGTGCATTCAGGTTTTCATTCACCTCTACAAATTCCATGCTAGCAGTCAAGGGCACAAATGGGAATTGAATCCAAGAAATTTGGAAGGGAAAGGCAAGTTGGCTCATTATGGTCATCCCTATAGAAAGATCAATGCCCCAAGTTTCTTTCAACTTCATAGAGGCGATCTGTGTATAAATATAACCAACTGGGGAGCTACCCTCATCTCCCTCGCTCTCCTTGATGCTAAAGGTAATCATCCCTAAACCCTACCCTTCAACTGCTTTACCATCATTTACTCAGAGGGAGCTAGCTCATTAAGTATTGGTATTTATGCATTCAGGCCATCTAGCAGATGTACTTCTTGGCTATGACAATATTGCCTCATACATAGTATGTATTTGTATTTCCCTTTGGAAATTAGTACTGCCATCATATGCTAGAATTTTAAGATAAATTTACAGTTTCTACTGACATATTGGAATGGATCTCAAATGTATGTGTTACCATGGGGAATATGAGATTGTTTATTAATGCAGAACATGAGCTCCAGTAGACCTTACTTTGGTGCCTTGGTGATTCATGTAGCCAACCGTATCAAGGATGGAGAATTCACACTAAATGGGAAAACATATCAGTTGTCTAAGAATAATGGCAACAATACACTCCATGGTGAAAATCTGCCTTTTCTATTCTGCATGCATGTTTTATCCAGCTAACTAGAGCCCTATAATGACCACTACTCAGGAATAAAATCTCTCTTTTTCTGTATATGTATGTTTTTTGTGGAGGTCTAAAGAAGTACTATTTCAGGTAACATATGTGTAGTTTGGTGATTTGAATGAATGCAGGAGGGCTGAGAGGCTTTGACAATGTCCTGTGGGAAATGAAGGAGCAGAGAGGCTTTGACATGCAGAATTTTGTATGACAAAAAGATTCTTTGAGCCACAAAGGAGGGATCTAACATAATTTTGTTGATCCCCTACAACTATCAAGTATTCAACAAAGGAGGTGTTAGAATAGGTCGGCACTACAGTAGAAGATACAATAAGTACCGCTATATTGTATGGTGTTCCTATCAAGCGCTGAGGCCCAGACTTAACCATAAAATTGCCCCCCTGTATCAGTCTTAAAATTGGTTTAAATAAATGCCAAAAATGATGCACAGGTCGGCTCAAATCAGTATGTCGGCTCCTTAATCAAAAGACACGCCTGTTTAGTTCATACACAAACAACTATAAATAACTAGTCATGCTCATCATTTTGGAATGAAAATTTCGGTGAAAAATACAGTGAGAATTCAGAGATAAAACAGGAGGCCAAGGAAATTAAAAGGGACATCATAATTACAACGTTTCGGGCTAGAAGGATATATCTCTTGCAGACCTATTTGTACCTGTGGAAATAAAATTTTTGGAACTGAATTCAAGCTTGAAATTTTGACCCTAACAAGCCTGTAACTTTGGCCTTTCCAGAAGCTCGGACCTGAGACTCTTCTTTGCAACTCAGACCCTTCTAATTTGGACCTGTAGTGAAATATGTGACCTTGCAACAGTCTTGGAATTCGGATCTATAGTGGCAGTTTTGAAGACAAATTCAGACCTGCAGATCTCTGTTTTTGGAATAAAATTACAAAGAAGTCTTGAGAGGAATAGTATTGAGTTTATTTTATAGTGAATATATCTAGCAGACCTATTGAAGAACATCTATTTCACACGACGTCCGTTTGACTTCGTTCAAGCATCGTTGGAAGGTCTTGTTGGAAGGTCTTGCAATTTGGACATGTTTGGAAGGTTTTGTTGTTGAATTCTTGATTATTTCTTGAATTACCACCATGGAATCTCCAATTACCACCAATTTTTTGACCTGCCTTGCACACAACATAGGACCTTAAAACAATGCTAGGGTTTTAGTGTGATTTTTGGATGTCTCTCCCAATCCCCCAGCATAAGTAAATTATTGTGGTCCTCTAGGGTTGTAAATAGCCACCCCTACACCTACCACTCCTAAGTCACTATGGTGACTTTATTTCACATCAAAATTTATATTCTAGCACTATTGTACTGTCCATAGACTCTAAGTGATAACATTCAAGTGACCATCCTTTTGGAAACGAATCGATGGCTTTTAAATTTTAATGGTTAGTAAGAATTTCTGTTAGTTGTCCAAGTCTGTTACTCTGTCTTAATAATCTACTATGGGTGAAATATTTTTCCATTTTCATGACCTCCTTATGAGCAACACTTTACATATTGTATGTTGTCTCTGATTTGGAAAGGAAGTCAGTGTTGAAATAAAAGGACACTGAAAATGGAATTTTTTAAGAGACCACTTTCAAGCTTTGGGCATATATGGGACAATATTCCATTATGCTATGAATCCTACTTTATTCCATCACTATGGTGACTTTATTCCACATCAAAATTTATATTCTAGCACTACTGTTCTATCCACAGACTCTAAGTGATAACATTCAAGTGACCATCCTTTTGGAAATGAATCGATGGCTTTTAAATTTTAATGCTTAGTGAGAATTTCTTTTGGTTGTCCAAGTCTGTTACTCTGTCTTGATAATCTACTATGGGTGAAATTTTTTGCCATTTTTCATGATTCTGAAACCAATTATGTACATGCATCTATTCTTCTGCATACTAGGATAACATATATTTCCATTTATCAAATTAGTATAGATTAGTTATTTCGATTTCTATCATTTAACTTAGCCTTTCTTTCTCTGCAGTTAATATAGTTTGTGATGATATGATCTGGTGAATTCAGAATAATCTTGTTTGCTAAACCATAGCCTGTTTTATTTGATATCGTTCACAGTAGAGTGCTTTGAAGCTTGAATTAGTCAATTGTATTTATCTCAACCATTAAAACCCATTGAAGTTGGTTGTCAACGATTAAATCTTGTTGCTGTTTGACAAGAAATTTTCCCCTATCAATAGGGCATATTACCAATCCATTAAGAAATAAATGAGTCCAAGGAGATACCCAACCTTATCCAAATTTAGCAATATCTAAAACTTAAATCAATCATAATATATGCCTGAGCTCCTTCCATCTAGTCAAATATAACACCTACCAACAAAACGGATTTCCACTCTTGATATTTATCTCATTTAGTTGATAACAACCACAGGATATCTTATTTCTTCATAGCATACAATATTAAAGCTCCCTACAAAGACATATGGGGTAAGACAGATCTCTTATTTAACCAATGGTTCTTATAGTGGCATCTTTAGTTTAACTAGTTTTAAAGTAGCCATTCAATAATTTGTTTTAGAAGCTAGCTACAATATACATGTTAATTCAGCTATAATTTACTTGGTTTAAAAGTAATCTTGACAACCTTTTAGAAATACATTTTGAACTTCAAGCACTATTGGATAATCTTCACAATGATGTAGACTACAAATTAGGTAGATGGAATGTAGAAATACCAAAGTAATTCATAAACAAACGAAACAAATAAATAACAGACTTTAATAGATGGTCATCTTACTGATTGTTGCTCAGACAATGCAAAATTTTGACAGCACAATAGGAAATTTTGACTACAACATAAGGTGTTATAAACCTAGTAGGTTGGGCAATTGAAAACCATGCAAGCCAAGGAATTAGCCTACCAAAATACTGTGTAAATAAATTATTGTGGACAATTTTGTGAGCATGGTTATTAATCATAAGGCTAAAAAGGGGATTGGCAATGGGTGGCAGCAAGAGGCAAAGGTTTCTCCCAATCCACAGTTTCTTCAACTACTCATCCATGGTACTAGAATTTCATTTCCAGTCATTTCAAACTAAAATCCAGTCATTTTGTTTGAGATCTTTTGGCTTCTCCCATTTGGCAAGTGTTTCTAAAAACCCACAGGAAAACCTCTTTGAGTGCCTGTCAATAGCTAAGAAAGAAGAAAAAACCCCCACTCAAGACGGAGGAGTTTTTACATCTTTCCTAATAAACAAGGTGAAGACGTCTACAAATGCGCAGCCTATGGAGGATTCATGTTCACAAGCTCCTAATTTGGGCTCTCCATAAATGGTTGTTTAGAGAGGGGTGCAATGAATAACAGTGGCTTCAAAGACAACAGTGGCTTGTTGAGTCAATGATTGTGGAGTTTTAATATTTCTCCCACAAGTTTGAAGCCTCTCCAACGATACACTTCTACTTGTGCTCATCCTCGTGTTTGTGCCAATGCAAGTGAAAACAGTTGGAGTTGGGCATTGGGTAACATTGCCGAAAATAGATACCCCTCATTCATGGCTACTTGGCCAACAGAAGCTTGAGTAGTTGAATGTTGTAATCTGACTTTGATTTGACAAATAATTTTCTTATATCTAAAAGGTGCATGCTTGCCACATTAGGATAGAAGAAGCATTTATCAAAAAAAATCTCATCAACAACTAGCATTTTTCTTGTAGCAATCGGTATGGTGCATGGCATGAGAAGGGGCCCTATTGAGCCCCATGTTGAAGGCTTCGTAAATTTCTCAACACATTCAAGGTCATTTAGAGATGTGGACAATCATAGTGAAGGCCATTCTCACCTTTGAAAGTCGTCTAAAAATGTGTCTTCCAAAAGAAGTTTTACGACAATTGTATATTCAAACAGTGTTCACATTCTGGGCCACTGGTAGGCCACAGGCCTATTTTCTCCTGATCAGATAAGTGGATGACGTGCCAAAGGGCTATCTTCTAGCCTACGCTGGCAGCAAAGTTGAACCGTAATAATTGAAGGAAATATGCAGTGATTAAGGAGGTCTGGGTATGAAGAAAAGAGGGTTGTATTCAGCTGATAGCAAACCATTAATCGTGATAATTATTTCATATTGATTGTTTCAAATTGGCAAGTCATTCTTATTGTACTCTCTCTCTTTCTCTGTTGGACATTTTATTTTAATAATAAGAAGAATTGATGAAGGGTTTTCCCCACCTTGGGGTTTTTCCCTGGCTTGTGCCACATACTTGTGTTCTCTTGTCTCAGCTTGTCTTCTAAATCAATCATACATGTTCTTTCTTAAGTTTCTATCAATGGAAAATGATTCAGTGCTAATAAAAGTATAATGGGCTTATATGAAATTTTAAGTTATTGTGTTAAGCAAGAACATGTTAATCTAAATTAGCATGGTATAAGAGCTAGGAGAGGACAAGCCCAAGCAATAGTGGAAAAAGAAAGAAATCGCTGGAAGAACTTTGTTGACTAGACTTTATGGATTGTGGAATGTTACACAAGAAGGGGATCTCGAAATATTCAGACCAGAAATAGGGAGAAAACCCTTTAATTTTAATATCCCTAATCAGAGACTCAATTTTAGTCCAATGTGTAAAGGATTAGTTCCGCATTAGTTGAGCTCTTTATTCATGATTTGGATGGCAAATGTGATCTGAGGATTCAGATGACAATCAGGTCTCTTTGTTTCAAGTTTGGTTTATTGACGCTAATCTCTATTCACTCCCAGTCAGTATACAAGCCTCACTCGACTTCGAAATTCTGCCACAAGTCTCTCGTTCCCTATTTACTGGTATCTCTCTTATGGCAAGAAAATAAGCAAATTTTTTTCTGTAAATAAGATCGAAGGGCCTTCTTTTGTTATTTTGTTTTGGCTCGACCTCTTGTATTTTGTAATTTTGGTCCAGAAAAAAGAAGCCCATCATCTCTATAGCCAAAAAGGAATGATTAATGTGATTCAGCTGTTTTCTATGGGGTTTCGTTGGTGTCACTTGCACTACTTTCTTTCCTAGCTCATTAATCTTGCATGAAGGCCACTCCTATGGAATTTTCTTTGACTATTCCTGTGGCATTGAAAAATCTTTTTTTTTTGGCTTAGGGTGAGTTTTGGGGCTTCTGGGATTCATTTTGTTTTGTTACAGGGTCATTTGCCTTGAAAGAGATCGGTGGTTTGAAAGTTTTCAAATTCTAGTCTTGGTTTCAAGAGAATCTAGTCAATCGCTGGAATGAAGTGGACTTATGTTGAACTATAACTCTCCAGTTTGAAGATTTTCTACACAGAGTATCTTTGGTGACCTCATGATAATCCTTGGATCTGTGAAGCTCTGATCTGTGGCCATATGGAATTGGATCTGCAACTCTTTGTTGTTTGATCTACATCCTAGGTTAATCTGTATTAATTCAGTGGCAATCATACAAGTTTTAACAGTCCAAACTCATCTTGGCCTGTGACAGTGACATGGTTGGGTGATTAATGTGATCAAACTCATAAGGAGGCTGGTTATAACATATGTCTTTTTAAAGGCACAAATCTTGCAAATAAATCATTTGGGCTAGTATTTGTCACGTCTCAGTCCTTAAAGCTCACTTCTGGAGTTTCCAGAATCGTTTGAAATTTGTGGAAGGTTCTATATATATACTCTATGCTCGACCTCTTGTATTTTATAATTTTGGTCCAGCAAAAATAAGCCCATCATCTCTATAGCCAAAAAGGAATGATTAATGTGATTCAGTTGTTTTCTATGGGGTTTCGTTGGTGTCACTTGCACTACTTTCTTTCCCAGCTCATTAACCTTGCATGAAGGCCACTCCTGTGGAATTTTCTTTGACTATTCCTGTGGCATTGAAAAACCTTTTTTTTTGGCTTAGGCTGAGTTTTAGGGGTTCTGGGATTCATTTTGTTTTGTTACAGGGTCATTTTCCTTGAAAGAGATCGGTGGTTTGAAATTTTTCAAATTCTAGTCTTGGTTTCAAGAGAATCTAGTCAATCGTTGGAATGAAGTGGACTTATGTTGAACTATAACTCTCCAGTTTGAAGATTTTCTACACAAAGTATCTTTGGTGACCTCATGATAATTCTTGGATCTGCGAAGCTCTGATCTGTGGCCATATGGAATTGGATATGTAGCTCTTTGTTGTTCGATCTACATCCTAGGTTAATCTGTATTAATTCAGTGGAAATCATACAAGTTTTAACAGTCCAAACTCATCTTGGCCTATGACAGTGACATGGTTGGGTGACTAATGTGATCAAACTCATAAGGAGGCTGGTTAAAACATATGTCTTTTTAAAGGCACAAATCTTTCAAACAAATCATTCAGGCTAGTATTTGTCAAGTCTCAGCCCTTAAACCTCACTTCTGGAGTTTCCAGAATCGTTTGAAATTTGTGGAAGGTTCTATATATATACTCTTTCATGGTCTCATTGAAGTGGACCATTCAAGCTTCATTCTAATTTCTGACCATTTCAAGGACTGACAAAATTCTTGTGTTGAAGGAATTGTGGAATTTTCTTTGACTATTCCTGCGGCATTGAAAAAGCTTTTGGCTTAGGGTGAGTTTTGGGGCTTCTGGGATTCATTCTATTTTGTTACAGGGTCATTTTCCTTAAAAGAGATTGGTGGTTTGAAAGTTTTCAAATTCTAGTCTTGGTTTCAAGAGAATCTGGTCAATCGCTGGAATGAAGTGGACTTCTGTTGAACTATAACTCTCCAGTTTGAAGATTTTCTACACAATGTATCTTTGGTGACCTTGTGATAATTCTTGGATCTGCGAAGCTCTGATCTGTGGCCATATGGAATTGGATCTGCATCTCTTTTTTGTTTGATCTACATCCTAGGTTAATCTGTATTAATTCAGTGGAAATCATACAAGTTTTAACAGTCCAAACTCATCTTGGCCTGTGACAGAGACATGATTGGGTGACTAATGTGATCAAACTCATAAGGAGGCCAGTTATAACATATGTCTTTTTAAAGGCACGAATCTTGCAAATAAATCACTGAGGCTAGTATTTGTCAAGTCTCAGTCCTTAAAGCTCACTTCTGGAGTTTCCAGAGTCGTTTGAAATTTATGGAAGGTTCTATATATATACTCTGTCACAGTCTCATTGAAGTGGACCATTCAAGCTTCATTCCAATTTCTGACCGTTTCAAGGACTGAAAAAATTATTGTGTTGAAGTAATTTGATTACAGTGCATTGTAATCTCTCACTAATAAAGGAGTACCTTCAATGCTAATAAATTTTAATATCATGTGCATTGACAGAATTTCCTTGACAGCAAAGTATGAAAATATCACTATGTATCATGACAGTTTATCTCCTTGACACTGATGACTACAGTGTAAATATGATCTTGACTTAGAGGAACACAGTATGAACCTTTTGGTTAGTACATGTATGGTGATATCTATGTATTTACAATATCTCTAAGCATTGTCTTGGGACTCTACGAGTACCAAGCTCAAAATGACAATAAATCTAGGTTGTGGTCCACATGGCACAAGCTTGTGATTGACAATGATATGCTTGCAAAGATATTATTTGGGTACACTGCTCATTTTATCTAGAATTACAGTGAGATAGTTGTCCGATAGTTGGTCATATTACAGTAGGAACGTCATCAATATGGGAAATCTAGTTTTTGACTGAAAATGAGAGCAGGGCATAAGGAAAATCATTGCCACAAGGTAAAACTATGATTGACAACTTCTTATTGAAATGTATATTATTTGGAGTTAAATACAAACTATGATTATTTGTGGTAATGCTATGGATGTTGGAGAATAGACATTCAAGAAAGTTTGTCACTATAACACGTCTACAATGTAGCTGTAGATCCTTTTTCACCTTGGTTTCTATTTTCTGCAATGGCTTGTAGTGGTAGCATGATGCATGCATTAGATATTTGCTTCCAATGTTCTAGTGAGCTTGGTATTTTCAAGAGGCTCATAACCTGATAGGAAAGAACTCATTT
Source organism: Pinus albicaulis (assembly GCA_034641835.2). Classification (NCBI taxonomy): domain Eukaryota; kingdom Viridiplantae; phylum Streptophyta; class Pinopsida; order Pinales; family Pinaceae; genus Pinus; species Pinus albicaulis. The sequence goes on from CM076573.1 coordinate 803,185,885, forward strand.
TTTCATAAGAGGCATTCCTAGAAAAAATTGGTCAAGAGGCCAATCTGCAAGACAAAATTATAATATATACTGTGACTTCTCCAAAGCTTGAAACTTTTTCACTGGTTGATACTTCACTAGTCATTCAATAATGCAGCAGTCTTCAGAAACCAAAACACAGTGGTGAATTTCAGGTCATGTTTGCATTATGCTAGTAAAAGCTTAGTCTATTCAGAGGCCTACCATATGCAACAAAAGAGATTTGCAGAGAAGCTTTCCATGTGCACTATTGGAATTGTAGGACAAATGAAATAGTTATTTTATATATCTTCAGCGATTTTGAATTAGGAAAGAAGCCCTTAAAATGTTGACCTTTTGGGAAACTATGCAATGATGAGTGCTTTCTATGTCCAAGATTATAATGATGCATTTTAGATGAATTTCTTAGCTTTCACTGTCTTCATATTTTTGAATATTAATCTTAATAGAAATTGTAAGTTAAAGGTAATTTTTATTGAAAAATCTAGCACCCCTATGGCATCATAGGTATGGGCACCTCAGCTTGACCTATCTCTCTCATTTTCCATGAGAGAAACTAGTAGATGGACTTCCGAACATTCTGTAGAAGATCCACAGAGTTTGCAGAGCTTGTCAGGCAGGGAAGCTACATTGAATACCATTTTATGAAGGACGATATTGGAGAGCATAGAAGGTCCTTCAGTTGGTACTTTTAGACATATGTGGACCAATGAACATGACATAAACCACTAGTGCTAGGTACTTCCTTCCATTTTTTTTATTATTTCAGTAGAAAAATGTGGGTATATTTTCTATAATTAAAATATGATGTGTTTAATCAATTTCAAAAGTTCAAAGCATTAATAGAGAAACAGTTAGGTTGTCATATTGCCTCTCTTAGATATGATACTAGTGGGGAATTCTACTTAAAATATTTCAATAAATTTTGTGCTAAACATGGGATCCAAAGACAATATACTACACCTTACACTCCAAAACAAAATGTATTGGTTGAGAGGCAAAACTTTACTATCACAAAGATGGCTAGGTGTAAGTTGCAGAGGAAGTCTATTCCAAATAGGTTTTGAGTTGAGGTAATGTTCACAATAGTATATTGGCTGGTGAAATGAAATATGACACTTTGGTCTCAAGTTGGAGGACCAATTCCTGTAGTTGCAATGCCAGGATATGCACCTATGAGGCAAAAATATCCATTTTTTTTATTGTTCCCCAGACATTCTCCAGTGTATGGCAAGGGCAATACATTTCTTCATTCCATGTATATATATATATAGGCCACCTACTATATTTTTGTCATCTACAACTGCAACATTTTCATATCCAATGCAGTCACCCTGTTTTTTGTACACTGGGCACCTCTCTGGATGTAGCTCTACCTATTTTCCTACTGTGTTTGCTCCTTTCTCGGACTCTTCAAGTTCACTCCAAGTAATTCTCAGATTTTGACCTCTGGTGCAATTCTTCCTCCGCATATCCGACATCCTTAATGGGATTGACAAAATTTCCAACTCCCAATAATGATAGAATCTGGTCTAGGCTAAACTTAGATTTGAATTCTGGCACAGAGACTTTTGAGGCAAAGGGTAAAGAAGAAAGAGCAGGATCAAAACATGCATTAGTTTTGGAAGGTCCTTTGATAACAGATGGGCAAACTAGAGTCATCCAACAATCATCAGCATCAACAGACTCTTTTAAATAAGGTGGGATTTAAATAGATTTGAAAACAAAAAAGAGATATAAATATAGGCAGGTTCTGTAGGTGTTGGTAGCTTTTTTCTCATTGGGTCTGTCTCACTGAAAGGGTGTTGCTTATTGGGCACATTAAGTTGTACTTGAATCCCAATGTGATGTTGGTAGAGTTGTTTAATCCCAAATGGCTTAAGCTATAGATAAAGATGTACTGGATTGAATTTGAGATTGATACAAGGCCATAATTGCTCATGCAGATTGAAATTCCCATATCACTAATTTGCCTCTTTTCGAGCGATCCTGCTGCACTTTTTACATGTATGCTTATTGTAGAAGTATGAACGGCACAAGACAGGTGTTTGAAAAAATTCCCAAGCAAAATGTTACTGCATGGAATGTTATTATTAGAGGTTGTGTTAGGGATGGACACTTCCAGGAAGCCCTCAAGCTATATTACCAAACACAAGAGGGGGGACTTAGTGGAGACACACCTTTCCAATTGTCCTCAAGGCACGCGCTGAGATTGTGGCCCTAGAGCAGGGCAGGGAAATCCACAGTTACATGGAACACCATGACTACAGGATATTTCAAAATTAGAAATTGTGAAGAGGAAGGAAAGGTACTTGACGAAATGTAGCTGGGAAGGTCAAAACCCAATGTGATAAATTGGAGCATGATGATATCCAAGTATGAGTTGAATGGTCACAACAATGGTGTAGTGATATCTTTTCTAAATGTAGCTGGCTGGAGTGAAATCCAATTCAGTCTCTATTTTCTAGTGCTCTCGCTTCTTGTGCAAAATTAGCAGTGCTGCAACAAAAAAAATGGATGATGCATATGAAGTGCTTTTCAATATGCCAAAGAGGGATCTGATTTCATGGAATGCAGTAATTTCTTATTATGCATTGAATGAATATTTTGATGAGGTGTTGGCGCTCTTTTATCAACTTCAAAATGACAGGAATGAACCCAGATGTAATTAAATGGAGTGCAGATATTGTAAGGTATACTCAATTTGGTCATAGTGTTGAATCCATGGAAATATGTAGTTGAATGCATGTTGTAGAGGTGAAGCCTAACTCTATTACCATAGCAATTATTTTTCCTTCATGTGCTGATTAGTAGCTCTGTAGTGTGGGTATCAAATGCATGGGCATGAGGAAGATGCCCTGACACTCTTTTATGAAATACAAGAAGCAGGCATTAAAGTAGGCCATATCACCTTCATTGCTATTTTATCTACCTGCGGCCATGCAGAACCAGTAGATGAAGGCTAGCATCATTTCAATCGAATTAGTAGAAAGTTTGAAGTGAAGCCTAGAGTGGAGCATCATGCATGAATGGTTGAACTCCTTGGCCACTCGAGATGCTTTAATGGAGCATATGTGACATTGTCAAAAATCTATGCTACTTCTATGGGATGATGTAGTCAATGTGAGAAAGCTAATGTTAGATAAGGGAATTGAAAAAAAAGGAACTAACATCTCATTTCCACAGACAATTGCAGCTGCTGCTAACTTAGGAGTTTTTGAAATATATCATAGAAACTCTTCAACAATGTTCTCGAGTTTCAATGATAATACACCCTCTTCATTTGAATTTTGCCTCTCCAAAACCATGGAGAGGAGAGACATGGAGGAGTTCCAACCATGCATACTTCCTTAACAACCCTTAAGGTGGCTGGAAATAGATAATCATGACAAGATCCAAGCATTGGACAAGTCTTGGTTGAGGCCTTATGTTGTAAAAGACAAATCCATCAGGCAAGTCTTGGGCCAACTTTGGGACTCCGTTGAGGATTTTTGACGCATTTCGAAATTAACTCAAGTTTTTCTACAGTGCTTGGTTATAGAAAATCAGTGGAGCAAAAAAAAAAAAAAACATTTTCAGGGAAACATGCCTACCTATCAGAGGCCAAAAGTTGGGTCACTGGTTTGAAAACAGGAATTTCTTTGTCAAGCAAATTGGATGGAGCAGCCAGCAAGGGAACATGACAAGTTGCTGCCTCAGACTTGCATATTTTTGTGGGCTTGTTTGTCTATATTCAAGGTGGTTTTGTGGTCAGAGAAACCTAGAGGAGTGCGTGATTTGGTCCTACAACACATTTTGGGAGGAACTATAATTTTTTTAGGTGGGATTCTTTCTTATTCGGTTGAGGACTATGCGATGACAAGACTCATCTGAGAAGGAAATGAATTCCATGGATGTTATAGGGATTCAAATAGAGGCTGGGAAGGTATAGTAGACTATGGAAGTGAAAATATGCTTTTTATTGATACTTCAATAAAAATGGAGACCTCGTGCACCTCTAGAAAGTAGTTCTACGCTGCCTCACATCTATTGTAGTTATTGCAAAACTCTCATATATTCTTGAACATGGGAGGAACACGATCACAAATTACAATATTATTTTCTTTCCATTTATTCTCTTCCTCTATGAATTTCATGGAAATTGAAATCATCACTTTCTTCTGTTATTTGAGCTTTATATGGAAGACTTCATGTAGTTGTTTCACAAGGTGCCATAATTTATTTTCAAGAGACGACTATTCAACAAACCTTGATTTATGAGTCCTACTGGATCCTGTTACAACTAATACTTGAATATAATTCCAGAAATTCTCCTCCTTCGAGATTGTAAATCATCATATCTTTTCCCAAGACAAGAGTAGGTGACTGATTTCATAAGAAAGGTATTTCAGATGCTAGTTGGAGCATTTAGAAAGCTTCAAGTATTAGAAAGGTTCTTCCACAATTGAAACAAGGTGTATAGGTGTTGTCGACAATTATTGTCTACCCTAGAGACAGCCTAGAGTTGCTATAGACCAGTGCCTAGGACATCTTAACATAGCAAGGAGCTCATAATATAGCTTGGGTTGTCAATCCAAAAGCTCTCTTACTATCTCTTGCAAAACAAGGAAATTAGTTTAAATGGAACCAAACTCTCTCAGTAACTGATACAAAGATAAGAATAATGTAGGAACAACATGCAAAACTCAAATACAAAAGCATCAGATAGTTAAGAGACAGCTTACTGCAAAGAGGGCCAGTTCAAATAATATGCCACAGAAATCAGATATCAGAAAGTGGATGCAGTGAAGAAACATGAAGAAGATACTAGTTAGCATGAGGTTGATACCCAAATACACAACAAAACCACATATGGGCTTATCCAACTAAGAATCCATACATGACAATGGAATTTTTAAAGCACCCTCCTCAAGTAACTAATATAGCAGAAAATATGGATGAAAAGAACATGGAACAGTATATCATGACTAGGCCTATTTAAAGTGCTTCACTAATCCAAGTATGGGCACCAAATAGGATGAATCCTTACTTAAGACCAGTGAGTCACTCGCATTCTAGAACATGAAACAAGAAGATAAATAGCATGAAATGAGGTATGATATTAACACATAAGAAAAGATTACATACTGTGGGATACCAAAGACCAGAATCCTCATTACAGTTATAACTCCTCCTCACTAAAACCCTACGAGCTTTGAGCCTTCATACAGAAACTTTACAAGATTTACACAAAACCTTTCACTGCACAGTTTGCTAATATAAATATGGAACCCTTTCAATGTCTTTTTTCTTGGATTTTATAGGAAAGACAGAAAACTATAGAGAATGAGGTAGGTGATATACATTTAATGATCTAATTTAAAACAAATTTGAAAGAAAAACTCACCTATGTTTTTTGGCGGTGCTGAACTGGTGTGAGTACTCTGCTGCTGTTTTATGAAATAAATGCTGAGGATGAAAATCTCCTCATAAACAAGACATAAATAATAAAATATACAAATGTTTTGTACTTGGATGAAAGAGAAAAATCTGCTGCAATAAAACCTTGAGGTTATTGATGTTTGTGCATGGTACTCTCGGCCCCTTTAGCCCTGAATTGGAATTTGTATTTTTCAATGCTAGACACTGAGCTCCTCGATCTTCTGTTGATATTCTTTGTAACCTCATTTATGTTTTCAGCTACCAAAATCTGCCCCCTTTAAATTTCTCTGAGGAATTTGATAAATATCCATCTTTCTTCATTAAATGAAAGTCCTATCTGTATATCTCTTCAGATCTTTGTTCTACAATTCTACGTCTACTGAATAATCCTTTGGAGTGCACTCGACTTCTGCAATGGAGGCTGCAGATTATTACCATCCTTCATCATTATAAACCCTGCAAAATTCCAAGAACACGTTAAGGAAAACAAGCATAGGGATGGTGAATGCGGCTATGACCATGGAGTGGTGATGTAGACTGGGAAAAACCATAAGAAGAAGCAGGGTGGCAACAGGAAATACAGTGGAATAGTGAAAAATGGATTGGTGGAGGTTTATAACACAAATTCATTACAATGCGACGAATGAATAGAATATATAAACAGTGGAGGTAGGAGGTGATGAACACATGGACACATGACGAGGATGCACGTAAGGCCAGTGGGGGGATGATGTGAAGGTGGACTCGGGCGGTCAGCGGGACGTGCGAATGATTTCGGTCCACACGATCAGAAACAAAATCAATGGTTAAAAATCAGTCAGAGGGTGATGGAATGGTGGACTCGAAGTACGATTGGCTTGGGTTAAGTCGTGTGCAACTCCGGAGGATAACCACCGTTTGATGAAAGGCGCATGATCGGATGACGATGATTGATTCCGCTGCACATCCTTTGGCTGAAATTTAATGCGCGGGGAGAGTGGAGGCCTAAGATAAAGCGTGTGCATCTTCGAGGCATGATGGCCGTCGGATGGAGGCCCCGAGATCTGACGGTCACCATTTATTCCGCTACCCGACCTTTGACTGAACATTAACATGCGAAATGGGAGCAGTTTCAGACCCATACAAAAGACACGTGGCACACATTCAATGGGATCGCTAGCCCCGCGAAGAATACCGCCCTTTCGGCAATGGTGGTGAGAAATGAAACCGTCGGTTTTTGCGATGCGCGCGAGTGCGGGGACCACCACGGAAAACCAACTCCGCTCCGTCGATTGGATTTGATCGGATGGCTCCAAACGTGCCCGAAAACTTTAACGATAGGCTCCTTTCCATCTGGCGCTTGGTCTAGCACCTAAGTCGTATGGGGAACAAAACAAAGGGGCTGGAACTGCAGGGGCTAGGCCTGATAAATTCTATACTATGATTTTTAGCCTTTGTACAGTGTATTTTTTGGGCAGAAAGGGTAACGACAAGAAGAATATGGAGGTTTTTGGCCACAGTAGCAGGTTTGAAAGGTTTATATGGGGCAGTAGGCCAAAAATTTGAATGGAGGGGTTGACATGCACAACATCGGCTCCATCTGGGGATGGCATGTTCATCCTTGGACATGTCGAGAACTTGCAGACCCTTGATCATCTTGTATGTAGATTCCGCTCTTCAGCCCTTTTTCTTTTTCTTCAAAACTCATTAGCACACATCCCTTATTAAAATAAAAACTGAAACAAAGTCTATATACAATAAAATACAACAGGCATACTCTGCCCGAATCAAAATTGAAATTAGGGCTTTAGGAATTGGCCGTTTACGGGGGCATCTAACAAGTCCCCCTGCAAATTCTCTAAAATAAATGTATTATTGCCTTTTAACTCCATAATCTTAAATGGGCCAAACCAAAGTGGATCAAATTTAGCATGTTTTCCCTTTTCAGCCCTCCGGATGTCCCATCTGAGAACCAGATCACCAATTTGAAATTTCTTGTCTTTTGTATGCTGATCAAAGATGTTTTTCATTTTCTCTTGATACTCCGCTAATCTCTGATTCACTTGGCTCCGTGTTTCCTCCAATTCTACCAGTTGGTTAATTCTTCTGACCATGTCATCTAGTTCTTCCTGAGTTTCCTTCATGAAAAGTGCCACTGGCAAAGCCAATTGCATAGGAAAACAACCACCTGATTATAACCGGAAAACCCATCCATCATTGACATTCTGGAGGCTCCGATCACTTTTTGTAGAATGTGGTCCATCTTAGGCAATGGATAATTATCTTTTAAAGATGCTCTATTTAAATTCCGGAAATCCACACATAATCTTATTTCTCCATTTTTCTTTCAAACAGGAACAAGGTTTTCTACCCATTCTGAGTATCTCAATGGCACAATTATTTTGGCCTTCAGCAGCTTCTTGATTTCTTTTTCAATAGAGGGAAGCAGCAGAGGATTTATCTGTCTGAGCTTCTGCTTATAAGGCTTCGCACCTTCCCTCACAGGAATTTTAAGCTGCATTATATTAATATCAAAAGTTTTTAGGTCCTAGTAGGACCATGCAAATACATCTTTATAAGATCAAAATAACTCCAGATATTTCTCTTTATATTCTTTTAGGACCTTCTTAGATAATTTTACGATTTTGGGCTCAGCATCAGTGCCCAAATTCAAGTCTTCTACTTGATTTTCTTCTATTACTTTACTGTGATGCAATGGAACATCATCTTTGTTAAATAATCTTTCTAGAGGTACCAGACCTCTAGGTATAACATTTCCTTTCAACTGCAGTACTTTATTACCTGCTATTTTTTCTTCCCATATGTTTTCTGCAATATTCTCATTTTCCTCTTCCTCACAGTCATCAATCTCCATATTAGAGAATTCTCCCACTGTTTCTAGGAATCTCTTCATCTGTTCTTCATCTTCGAATACCTTCCAGTGCTTAATATTATCTGGGATGGATGGTCTATATCGTACCTCAACTTCATACCTCAAAAGTGGGTTTTGAGGAGGATGGAAAGTGCTGGCAGCTATAACAAGAGAATTTGCTATTCTGTTATGTTCCTGAGGCATGAAATGTATGTTAAATGCTAAGAAAAAATTCTCCACCATGTCCCATACTTCATTCCTATATGCATTCAGCCGAGGGTGTTTTGTTTGGCATTGATTTCTGACCTGTCTAACAACCAATTCAGAGTCTCCCAAAACTTTTAAATTCTTTATATTCATATTCCTGGCTGTTTGCAGTCCCAATAGTAGTGCTTCATATTCATCCACATTATTATTAGCCTCATTTTACAATTTAAAGACAGGGGGATCCATCTACCTATAGGAGAGATTAATAATACCCCAGCTCCATTTCCTTCCCTTGAATTTGCTCCATCAAAATGTAAAGTCCAGATTTTTGCCTCCTTATCTTCTGAAGGCTGCTCAGCTTGGATTTGACAAAATGAGGGCTCATGAGCATAAATTTTATCTTCTTCTAACATCAAACATGAGAAGTCTCCTTCCTTACCATATACTGGGGAATTTTCTGAGCAGTCAGCCTTAGTTACCATTTTAACAAATCTAGTTTCCCTGTATAACCTCCTCTCTTGACCTCCAAAGACTGGTACAGTAGCATATGTTAAGTCCATTTTAATTGACCCACCAATTTTTGTACCCCAGGACCTTGACAGCAACATCCCGAAGAGGGCTGTAATATCAGCAACCACAATGTCCATGACCACACATTTTGCTGGAATTTGGGCCAAATTGACCACTAAATCTTTAATCATCCCCAAGAATTTAACCCTTTTAGAATCAAATGAATACAGGTCTTTGTATGGGCGTGTGATTTTCATTCATTTTTTTCCATGACGGACAAAGGCATAAGATTATGGGAAGCCCCATAATCTAACATACAATTGTGTAACAACAGGTCATGAATAACTAAAGACACGTAAAAATGAGGAGTAGAAGGGTCTATCTCTTCGACATGTGGGCCAAAGACTACCAGGGGTCTTTCTTCTTGGAGGTTAAGACTATCTGGAATTATTGGTACTTCAGGAGGGAGTATGAAGGACGTAACTTGAGATTGATATACAGGCTGTTTTAACAGCTCAGTCAGGGGGACTGGAATTTTAATTTTTTCCAGCTCTTTTTGCAGACTAAAAGCAGAAGGGGAATTATCTATTATAACGTCTTTTGACTCTTTATTTTCAGCTGAGGATTTAACTTCTTTGGACACAGACTCAACATTGGGAGGACTGACTATTTTTGAAAAAGAAGAGGCTTGGTCATTAGACTGTGAAGGCTTGTTCAAAGGACTCTTACCTTTTTCTATAGCTTTTTGTACTGATGGTTCTCTCTGAGTAGGTTCCCCCTTTTGAAGTGGTCCTGTTCTTCATCTTGAGTCTGGGTCCTCTTCCTTGAAGATCTGAGATCATATTTTACAATGAATTGTGCTTGCATGAAATCAGCAAATTGTTTACAATAATGATCAATCTCTGCTTCTTCTTCTTCTTGCAATGGGAATTCTATATCATCATTGTTTGAAAAACCAATATTTGATTCTTCTAATTGATAAGCACCATCTCCAGTGGAGTCATCTACTGGACCTTCCAGGTACAAGGGATGTGGTACCTGATCTTGCTGCTCCTTTTCTTCCCTTGGCAATATTTGCAATGGTGGTCTCTTATACTGGGGATTATATCCTCTGTTCGAAGCATTATAAAAATTCTTGGGGGCTGAAATCTTGGCCTCCAATTCAAGTTTAACCATCTTCTTTATCATTTTTCTTATTTCCTCCATTTTATCTGCATCCTTATCTTGATTAGAGGTGGAAACCTCTTCTTTGCCTCTCCTCCTAGTTTCCTGTTCAACTTTTCCTTTTGATTTCCTAGTGGAAGCAAAAGTTGCTTCCAACTCCATAGAATCTGACTGAGCATCATCTAAAGTGGCAGGTTTTCTTTCCCTCAAGGAGAAGCCAAAATTTGAATCAAAGGCTGCTATGAAAACCACTTTAGCAGCATTCTGGTGAGGCTTCATTTCAGGAGGCAGGCTCAAATATAACTTGTTAAATATTTTAATAAAATCTGACACTCCTTCATTATGTTTCTTCTTAATAGTATTGAATTCAGTAAGACATTGTCCATGATATTTCTTTTCTCCCCATTTTCTGAGAAAATTATTCTCCATGTCATCCCAGGTGGTTACTGAATGGTTTCCCAATGTCTTGAACCATTTTCTGGCTTCACCATCCAAAGATTGCACAAACAATCTCAAGACCACATCTAAATGTTCAACATTTAAGTTTTCTGCAAAAGAGCAGAAAGTCTCAAGGTGTTTTTGAGCACCAATTTCATTTTCTCCAATAAACCTAGGTAGAATATTCAAATAATCCTGTGGCATATCATTTAGCACTTGGGGTAAGGCCAGTGGAGCGTATTTGTTCAATAGGAAAGCCGGAACATTAGCCATTGGAGGAGGTGGGGGTTGTGCAACAATTTGATGTACAAATGAAGGAAGGGGAGGAGGAGGAAGTGGAGTATGTATAACAATGGGAATAAATTGCACAGAAGCCTGAGGTGTAGATGGGAATAGTTCACGGTTAACAACAGCTACTTCTGTGACTTCTTTAACTTCTTCAGCCTCAGGGGTAGGATGAGGGTTATCTTTGGTTCTAGCACTTCCCCTGGGTGGGCTATCTGAGTAATATTCAGGATTTTCCTCAGTGGAGTCGGGATTTTCCACTGGGATTTCCTAAGAAGAAGAGGATGGATGATCTTCTACAGAATATTCAGGGACTTCAGCACGGGCTGATTGTCTTTCTTTCCAACTTCTTCTATGAATAATATTCTCTGGGTCAGATACAGAGGATGTCTTTAACTTAGAGGAATCTGACCTCAAATGTGGCTTTCGAGGAGCCAGGCCTACCAATAGATTTATCAAATAAAGAACAGTGGATTCGCCAAGGTGAGAGATAAGCAACTCTTCAACTCTCTGTGCTCACCTGATTAGAGAGTGAAAACGATTTGTCGAGGCCCAGGGAAACTGATATTCTTATATTTGTCCCCGGCAACGGCGCCAGAAAGATGTTGTCGACAATTATTGTCTCTCCTAGAGACAGCCTAGAGTTGCTATAGACCAGTGCATAGGACATCTTAACATAGAAAGGATCTCATAAAATAGCTTGGGTTGTCAATCAAAAAGCTCTCTTACGATCTCTTGCAAAACAAGGAAATTAGTTTAAATGGAACCAAAATCTCTCAGAAGCTGATACAAAGATAAGAATAATGTAGGAACAGCATGCAAAACTCCAATAGAAAAGCATCAGACAGTTAAGAGACAACTTACTGCAAAGAGGGCCAGTTCAAATAATATGCCACAGAAATCAAATATCAGAAAGTGGATGCAGTGAAGAAACATGAAGAAGATACTAGTTAGCATGAGGCTGATACCTAGATACACAAAAAAACCACATATGGGCTTATCCAACTAAGAATCCATACATGAAAATGGCGTTTTAAAAGCACCCTCCTCAAGTAACTAATATAGCAGAAAATATGGATGAAATGAACATGGAACAGTATATCATGACTAGGCCTATTTAAAGCGCTTGACTAATCCAAGTATGGGCACCAACTAGGATGAATCCTTACTTAAGACCAGTGAGCCACTCGCATTCTAGAACATGATACAAGAAGATAAATAGCATGAAATGAGGTATTATATTAACACATAAGAAAATATTACATACTGTGGGATACCAAAGACCAAAATCCTCATTACAGTTATAACTCCTCCTCACTAAAACCCTACGGGCGATGAGCCTTCATACAGAAACTTTACAAGATGTACACAAAACCTTTCACTGCACAGTTTGATGATAGAAATCTGGAACCCTTTCTATGTCTTTTTTCTTGGCTTTTATAGGAAAGACAGAAAACTCTAGAGAATGAGGTAGGTGATATACATTTAATGATCTAATTTAAAACAAATTTGAAAGAAAACCCTGCCTATGCTGTTTGGCGGTGCTGAACTGGTGTGAGTACTCTGCTGCTGTTTTATGAAATAAATGCTGAGGATGAAAATATCCTCATAAACAAGACATAAAGAATAAAATATACAAATGTTCTGTACTTGGATGAAAGAGAAAAATATGCTGCAATAAAACCTTGAGGTTATTGATGTTTATGCATGGTACTCTCGGCCCCTTTAGCCCTGAACTGGAATTTGTATTTTTCAATGCCGGACACTGAACTCCTCGCTCTTCTGTTGATATTCTTTGTAACCTCATTTATGTTTTCAGCTACCAGAATCTGCCCCCTTTAAATTGCTCTGAGGAATTTGATAAATATCCATCTCGCTTCATTAAATGAAAGTCCTATCTGTATATCTCTTCAGATCCTTGTTCTGCAATTCTACGTCTGCTGAATAATCCTTTGGAGTGCATTTGGCTTCTGCAATGGAGGCTGCAGATTATTATCATCATTCATCATTAGAAACCCTGAAAAATTCCACTAACACATTAAGGAAAACAAGAATAGGGATGGTGAATGCGGCTATGATCATGGAGTGGTGATGTAGATTGGGAGAAACCATAAGAAGAAGCAGGGTGGCAACAGTAAATACAGTGGAATAGCGAAAAATGAATTGGCGGAGGTTTATAACACAAAGTCGTTACAATGCGACGAATGAATAGAATATATAAATGGTGGAGGTAGGAGGTGATGAACACACGGACACATGACGAGGATGCACATAAGACCGATGGGGGGATGACGTGAAGGTGGACTCGGGTGGTCAGCGGGACGTGCGAATGATTTCGGTCCACACGATCAGAAATGAAATCAATGGTTAAAAATTAGTCAAAGGCCAATGGAATGGTGGACCTGAAGTACGATTGGCTTAGGTTAAGTCGTGTGCAACTCCGGAGGATAACCACTGTTGGATGAAAGGCATAGGATTGGACGATGATGATTGATTCCACTGCACATCCTTTGGCCGAAATTTAATGCATGGGGAGAGTGGAGGCCTGAGATAAAGCGCGTGCATCTTCGAGGCATAATGGCCGTTGGATGGAGGCCCCGAGATCTGACGGTCACCATTTATATCGCTACCCGACCTTTGACTAAACATTAACGTGCGAAATGGGAGCGGTTTCGGGCTCGTACAAAAGACACATTGTGCACATTCAATGGGATCGCTGGCCCCGCGGAGAATACTGCCCTCTCGGTAATGGTGGTGCTGAATGAAACTATCAGTTTTTGCGATGCGTGCTGGTGCGGAGACCACCACGGAAAACCAACTCCGCTCCGTCAATTGGATTTGATCGGACGGCTCCAGACGCGCCCGAAAACTTTAACAATAGGCTCCTTTCCATCTGGCGCTTGTTCTAGCACCTGAGTCATATGGGGAACAAAACAAAGGGGCTGGAACTGCAGGGGCTAGGCTTGATAAATTCTATACTACGATTTTTATCCTTTGTACAGTGTATTTTTTGGGCGGAAAGGGTAACGACAAGCAGCATATGGATGTTTTTGGCCACGGTAGCAGGTTTGAAAGGTTTATATGGGGCGGTAGGCCAAAAATTTGAATGGAGGGGTTGACATGCACAACAACAAGGATGCTTGATATACTAGAAGACTTCTTGAACTTCTTATATTTTGTATATTGTCGAATGGATGGGAGCACTTCAACATTAGAGAAGCAACATTGAATAAAGAACTTCAGTATCCCAGATAATGAAATTTTTTCTTTTCCTATTTCAACTGAGGCAGTGGGGTGGCAGGTGTTGGAATCAATTTTCCAAGTGCAGATACAGTTTATTATATATGGTCTATATTTCAGTCATTTTTTTCTTTTATGATCTTAATCATGATCTCATAGTATAGGCCAAGACAAACCAATGATTGCATATCAGTTGATAATAAAGTGTATTGTTGAGGAGAGAATATTGCATCGGTGTACAAAGATGGATTTGGAGAATCTGGTGATGAATCTTTGTAAAAATGAAAGTTTAAAGAGTTATCTAGATCAAAAAGAACCTATATATAGTGCTTTTCAAAATGAATTTAATGCTATTTTTTTGGTTTTCTCTCATTTTACTGTCCTGTAAATTTGTTACTGTTATGTTTATTATCTAGCATGCATATTCCCATACAATGACCTCTTGCCATAACTACAAAAATAAAATCTCTAGTACCTATATCCAATTACTGTAGTTGCTGGAAAAAAGAAATTCAGAATAATTTAATACGAAAAGAACCTATTTTACACATACTTCTCCTTTGTGAGTTTCACAACACCTCAAGTGCCCAAGTAGGAACTTTAAATTTCACTCTAACAACCCCACAATGCATCATTTTATGGAAACTTACACTGCATACCAGGATTGGATACAAACATGACAAGATTTCTCATTTCCAATATGGTGCCAACAAAATTTTGGCCATCTCAATGGTTCAACATTTTTTGTAATACAAGACCCAACCAAGTTTCATTAGTTTAGTCTGTTAACCAAACTAGGTTTCATGAGTCTAAAAAGTACATATGACATTATAATAGCTCACTGCGTGTGTTTGTACTACCTATTTCTTCTACTCAAGGAAATAGGTATAGCAAATATAAATCTGATAATAGATCAAAAAATAGGTGGCGGGCCCTCTTAAAAGTGAGGAGTATTTGGGAATAAACACTCATTTACAATTGACAAGCTCCAGGAGTCCATTTTGAAAAATGGGAAATAATGCTCTGACAGGTGCATTGGCCAGAATGTTTGAAGTATTTCTACATCATTTATTTATACTCCTAGTGAGTGTGTTAAACAACATATTCAAATTGATTTATGGTATTGCAACAACTGGTATGTCTATTGGAAGTGGAGTATCCATTGCCAGAAATGGATCTCCAACAGCAAGAAAGTAACATCAAGACAACATTTACCACTTGAGTAGATTAGAATGGACCAGAAATGAATAAAATTCAATGCCATGTTCCAAAAATTGTTAAGTGGTGAGCAATAGAATAGGAAGGAATGCTTTTATTTACTTGGCATCATCATGTTGTGCTAGATGAAGACTTCTATTACATGATCAACTGGGCAAGAGTTGGCACAGGTATCAATTTTTATCAGACTACAGGTATCATTTTGTTAATTTTGGGCAACTAGGTCCAAAATCCATGTTGCATTGCTCATATGATGATGATGATATTTTTGTTGGATTCCTCTTTTGGAGAGGTGCAAGATTGATCTAAAGATCATCTTGTTTGGATGAGAAGAACTTATATTTTGATTTTATTTTCCACAGATGTGCAAATTCTCAAGGTCGACCAGAACTGTAATGAAGGCTTGCAAGCCCAATAGATGTGTCACACACCCTCATTGATGGATATAAATTGGAGAGAGATGATGTCCATTTCATCATCAACTCACCACACATTTCCTCTTGTGATCTGATTGGTTCATTCAGCCTTTGGAGGCCTCTCTCTCTCACATGTGTGGATCTGAAGCGGAAGGAGTGCGAACTGTTTTTAGGGCTCTTTGTTGGTGCATTGACTATTGTTGACCGTGGGTCAAAGCTTGGATTTTGACCTCCATTCTTGTGCAGAAAATCCAATCTCTTGAGGCAGCATTAGAGAGAAAAAAGATCGAGGAGAAGGGTGAACTTTGACCACAACCCTATACTGCAGCATTTAATTTCTGCATTCAATTTTTCTGTTGACCAGTGTTGACCTTTTTGGAGCTGTCTTTGAGGGGGGTGTGTGTGACACTTGGAGGATTGGCTGATCCAACTATGTATAATCTTGAGCAAAAAAATTTTGTTGAAAGGAAGATTAGAACCATTGTGGAAGTTGCCCGTGCCATTGTGTATGTTCAAAATAGATTCCCCCATTCCACATTGGACTCCAAGACTCCCGAAGAAGTCTTCTCTAGTAAGAAGCCTGATGCCTCCCACTTTAGGGTTTTTGGAAGTCCTGTTTATTTTCATGTGCCGAAAGAAAAGAGAAGCAAGTTGGATTCTTCTGGAAAGAAGGGAATGTTTGTGGGCTGCAGTGAAACTTCGAAGGCATATAGAATCTATGTGCCTGGTCAAAGAGAAGTGGAGATATGCCATGATGTCACTTTCGATTAGGATGTTTCCCTCAAGAAATTTAGGATTCTTCCTAGCTCAAAGGAATACAAAGAAGAAGAAGAAGCAGGGAAGCAGGAAGAGACGAAGGATGAACCTATGCCCGATGTTGAAGGACCAATGGATCCTATTGATCCACCTCCTTCAAATAAGAGAAGACCTTCATGGCTCAGGGACACTCTCGAATATGCTAAGAGACATATTGCCCCAAGGGGGACATTCCGTGAAAGCAAGAAGCCAAATAGGTACCAAGGGTACCTAGCAGTCATGAGTACAATTGTACAATCTAAGCTTGGATCATTAGAAGAAGTCATAAAGCATAAATTTTGGAAGGATGCTATGCATGAAGAATATGAGTCCATTATGAAGAATGATTTCTGGGAAGTGGTCTCGAGACCAGAGGACAAATCTGTTGTCACCTCGAAACGACTCTTCAAGATCAAGCATGGAGCCGATGGAAGTGCTGAAAAGTACAAGGCAAGATTTGTTGCCCGAGGCTTCTCTCGAAAATAAGGCATAGATTATGATGATTTAACTGCACCCAGAGAGTCGGGTCAACCTAATAACCACCTCTTTTGGGTCAGGATGTAAGGGGGTGTGTTACAATATCATGGCTATTATTAATTATTTCACAATGTATCGAAGCTCTACTTTTATCTAGTTTATTTGGTCAAGGGAAGATCAGGCGGAAGAGAAGTCCTCCTTGAGGTTACAAACCCTAACCAACATAGCAAGGCACTTACTCATTAAGAAGAATTTGGTTTGTGAATCTTCTAGGGTTTGTTTGAGGACAACAAAGGTGCAATTGAGGCTCATTCCAGGTACAGTGAGAAAAAAACAAAGGACCGAAATTAGTCTGAGATTGTTTTGAAGGAAACAGCCTAGGAGGGATGTGGATAACCACATTAGGGAAACCACACCCTATAACAGACAACTGCTCCATTCCGACAGTCATTCTATAACTATATATTGTACAGAGAGTTGATCAGGCTACCCATCTGGGCTGCAGGTACCCACAGGAAAGGCAATCGGGCTCCTATTCTCTAAGCCTGTGGATTATCTTCAGACTTCAGTACAGTCAAACTCCTATGCATAAAGCTAGAATAACACAGTAGATATTGGATTAATATAGTTCACCTAGTTTTTATTGACATATCATAATTGCAGTTGGATCTGGTTTCCTAAATTGCTGATATTGTAAATAAATCTATACTGGTGAACATATTACATGGTTTCATTGAGCAGTCAACCCTATTATTGTGGTTTTGAGAAGAATTGTATTGTTTTTGTCAATCTTTATATTATTCATGCATATATACTGTTTATGAGTGTGTAACACTAATTTATTGAAAAAACCTAGACCTAATAGAAACCCTAAGAGAAAATTTACCCTAGAGAATTACAGTTTGTACCAGATGTGGGTCATCAGCAAGGCAAAAGGATTGCAAGTACTTAATGTCTACTTCTTAGAGCATTATTTCATTGTAAATTCTACCTAATTTACTTAATTTCTTAGATATGACGAGTTACTTGATGGATTTAAAGGAATGTATATATATATATATATATATATAACACCCTTCCAACCAGCCATGTTGGCAATACTCCTACAGTAAAAAACCGTGCGCATGAATAAAGGTTATTTATAGAAACTATAGGTCAAACTACGAAATGAGGTGTATTATAGATGTCAGCTCTCAGAATGTCAAATTTTAACCGTTTATTACCCATTAGCAGCAAAAGCAATAGGAAGTTATATTGATTAGGAAAACAAAATCTTTTTTCTTTTATTTTATTTGTTCCTTATTCAATTGGACTTTTAATTGGTACTGTGGAAAGTGGCAATTGCCAATATACCAGTATCATTTTCAAATTGCAGAACTTCCAAGCCACAATGAGTATGTGGTGCCTTGGTGCCTAATAGTAAGAATTTATGTTTTAGCCCTCAAATCCGATGGCTCAAAATTAAAAATTTGTGGAGCTATATAATTGCAGGTTCAAATTGGCCAATAAGAGTAAGACACTAAGTTTAAATGCATGCCCCTATCTTATTCATTGACCCAAGATCGAGAATACAAGATTGGGAATACACACTCATTCCACCCTAATAAAGCCGCCCTAAAATTTCAAGGTCATTTGAAGATTGGGGGCATTTGGGTTTGCAGCTGAATCAAAGGAACAATATGCCATCTTGGTGGCAAGCAGGCCATCATGATAAGGAATTGATGAAGGGTGTATTGGCACATGGTTTTTGGAATTGGGAGGCTATCTTCAAAGACAATAAACTAAACTTCAGAGTTTTTGATTCTTTTTCAGAGGCTGGTAATCACCCAGATCCTAAATATTGAATAAAGAACCTCAGATTTATTGGAAGTCATCTGCGTCGTCGCCTTCGTAAGCTCAAGGCTCAGCGTAAGCGACATTTTTTTTATGACAAGGAGAACGAAATCTCCACAGAGCCTAGACGTTCCGAGTGTTCTCGTCCTAGCATTCCACGAACTCCAAATAGGAGGCCTATTCTTCACCTTGCTCTAACAAAAGTTCTTACCATTGTGGATCTTGGGACAATTGAATATAAATGTGTTGGATTTCATACAGACTGACACATATTCCCTATTGGCTATAAATCTATAAGAAACTATGCCAATATGGTGGAAAAGGATGGACGGACTACATACACCTGTAGAATTCTTTACGGTGGAAGTGCAGGTCCTATTTTTCATGTAGTTCTGGATGACATCCCTGAAAATGTCATTGAAAGAGATTATGCATCTAGTGCATTGGTTGTTCTTTGTGGAACTGGCAGAACACAGCAAGATCACCATTAGCGGGACAGAGATGTTCAGTCTCTCACATCCTACAGTTATTCAATTACTACGTGAGCTGCTTGTAGCAGAGTATTGTTCTACCTTCTTATCTGACTAGCCTAATTTTGGATCTCACTCTTGAAAATAATCAATTATTACCCCAGTTATTTCTTCTGTTCAAGATGGTTCTGAATTTAGAGAAACCCAAAAGCCAATGAGTAGCTTTGGAGATCAGTCAGAGAAATCATTATCTGACTCATCTGAAGAAATAGACATCAGCAATTCATCTGATGAAGTGGATGGTTCTTCTCAGGGTGTCACTTCAGATAAGATGGCTGAAGATGAAAGTTTCACTAGAAGAAACATGTTAGTTCATTCAGGTGTTGTTTCCTGATTTTGTTTTATGGTGAATTTTCCAGACAACTAGAGTGTTTGGAAGTGAGATTCTGTTGGGAATTTTTTGAATACCAGTGTGATAATTTAGGATCATTGCTTATGGCTACCAGAACCTTGGTGTTACTTTCATTTAAGCATTGGGGTATTAGACTGGCTTATAAAACCAAACCAGATAACTATTCATCACCCTGAAAATTCTTTTTGGGTGGTGGTGTTTATTGTTTATGGAGATTTCTCCTAATGTTATACTTAATCTGTGCTCTGATGATTCATTCTAAACAGGTGTTAGAAATTGTGGGGAAAATTTCAACAGATTTCTATCACATTTGATTTAAGAAATTTCCTATATTGTAATCAAAACAATGTGTATCATTACGATCTATTAAAACTCCATTTAGTCTAGCTTCTAACTAGCTAGATTCGAGGTTCATGCTGAAGACTCTTGCCGATTGGCAAAACACTGGTCATACAAAAAATGGAATTCAAATAAAGAAATACCACATTTATCCTAAGTCCCAAAATGCCTCGAAACTGAGCAGCCTGTAACTACAACATTCAACAATGAAAAGGCTGCTCAATCATCAAAAAAATCGAGTAATTGAAAAGAAAATCTACGAAACCATGAGAAAGCCCTGAAAAGCACTTGCATAAAATTGAGGATAGCTAATCTTGACCTTTTTCTGAGCCAATTTGTGCAACTTTGGAATCTCTTCATGCAATCTGGCCTTAAGTGCATTGAATTTCAGCATTCAGGGTTGTGACCACTGCCCTGTTCTTCTACTTTGTGACATCTTCGACTTTCTAGTACCAAAAAAGCCAACAAAATTTAGCAGTTTTTCCGGGCGTTTTAAAGACTGATCCAGGAGAAATGGAGGGTTTACTAACCTACTTAGCAGTGTCAGTGTCGGACTTGACAATGGTATAAAGCCTCATGAAGGCGTCGCTGCCGGAGATCTGATTCTCCCTCTGTTTGTCAATGTCGTACTTTTCATACTGGCTTCCTAGCTGGAACCAAATCAATCTTTATCACCGTAATGGATGAACCAATGGGAGAGGAAAAATGAAAATTATAAGGTTTTTTGAATCTGTCAGTCTATGTAACCTTCCCCTACTTGTGTCAGAATCATGTGAACAAATGTGACTAAAGCATCAACATTAACATGTAATATCCTAGCGAATAGTTTCCTATAAATGATACACAATGCCCATGAATAACTGGCTACGATTGGTCCTGAACGCAACAGGTTCTTGCCTCATGGGTTCGATCAACTCTCGGTTCTTCGACCAGCCAGTTTTGTTTCCTCTCAAATCCATCCCGCCAATTCATTATTCTTGTAGATGGCGTCCACCCGTGTGAGGATGTTGACTATGCTCATCTGCACAATGATCAGATCAGAGAATGTCCATGATGCTCATCTGCACAATGAGATATTGAGCGCGTGAAAATGTCGATTATGCTCATCTGCACAATGATCAGAGAATGTCCATAATTCTCATCTGCATAATGAGATATTTTGTGCTGGATTCCTGGTTTTCCGGATTGTGTTTTCCCTCCGAATTCCTTCCTAAAATTGATTAAAAAAATTTGACTAAAAATTTGACTAAACAACCTTGATTGAAAGTTCGTATAGTGATTATTAAGGTACAACAAATTGTAGGAAGAGATAGCACATCGTTAGATGGTCATTGTGAGTAGGTTCACTTAGAAGTGATATTGAACTCATTCAAATTTCAACTCTCCTTGAAATTAGTAAATTAGTAGTGGTGTGTAGGAATTTGGAATTGCAGGTTCAATAAAGTTGTGGTTGTACATGGGAATTTTTTGTTATGGACTCACAAATTTGGTGTAATGTGATCTTACTATAGTTTCTAGTGTTGTTATAAATGAATAGAAATACAAGTGACTTCCTAAAAAGATGAATGTCATCTTACTATGGTTTGTAATGTTGTTAGAAATGGAGAAATACAAGTGACGTCCTTAAAAAAATGCAATGTCATCTTACTATGGTTTTTAATGTTGTTATAAATGAAGAAAAAATAATGGTGTGGACATTTAACATGTCATTATGCTATGATATGATTAGTAATGGTTTAATTCATCTTATATATATATATATATATATATATATATATATATATATATATATATATATATATATTATTTTATTTATTACTTTTTCACTATCGTGGCTGATAGGTGTAACTATAAGCTTATTATTTTCTTTTGAAGTGTGAGTGGACTAGGTTATTCTAACCTGTGATGAATGAATAAATTGAATGTATTAACTTGTATTTCCTTATGTGAGAGTACTATCAAATACAACGTGTTTATTGTTCCCCTTGCATGGCAATCCATTCTCCTCTATGTGGTGGTTAGGTTATTCATTTGTTCGAGATTCGTAAACTAAGCTTGGGGAACTCCAACTGAACACCTCATATGTCTTCTTTAAGGTCCAACATAGAGACATCAAGCAACTCGCCCTATAGTCAATAGGCCATTTCCTTTATAGAGTGCGAAGTCCTTTACTTGTTGCTTTGCTTGTCCCTACACTCTTCGCTAGTTCTTATGCTCGATGCTAAGTGTAGGCCTTTGCCATAATCTTCACTAAGCACAATGATTCATCTTGTCATTGAGCACATTCACCAAGTAAAGCAAGTTTTCTCACTATGTCTAGATTTGGGAAAATTTCTTCTCTTTAATTCCATTTGCTTGATAATGCACCTTTCTTTTCTTAGTGATATTGTACTTAACTATAATTATCTTGTCATTCTACAATGAAATGCACAATAGGATGAAAGATGTGGTTGAGATACTCCTTTAAATGCAATATATTTCACATTAATGTAGAGATGAAATAAGCATTGTTGGTCCATTTGTTGAATAGGATGATGTGTTAGTGCATGAATTTGTCTCCTACATTTTAAAGCCCCAATTTCAATAAAATTCATTGTCCATTGGTCTTTTCCCCATTAACAACACAAAAAAAGAAGGAATGTCCAATGACCTTTGACAATGGACCCTAGAGTGGTATCAAATTCTTGTGATGTTAAAATCCTTAATGACAAAGAAAAATGAATGAGTTATTTGCCCCCATATTTGTGGTGAAATCCCCTAGGTTCAAGTAAATCATAGACGAAGGTGTGAGCCCCAAAAAAGTGTTGGAAGAGTAATAGAGGAAAGTGGTAAGTATAAGGCATGGAGCAAAGGTTATGTGTTTAGTGCCCTTACTCACCAAGTACCCAAAGTGTGTGCTTAGTGGGTGAGGAAGCATAGGTTATTGAGTACAAATTATTAGGTACCCAAGCAAGGGGATCAAGACAAGCACTAAGCAAAAGATGACCATGAAAGGCATAAATTAATTATCCCATTGAGCAAAAAATTCATTGCTCATGGATATTGCTTAACAATGAGTACATGGCTGGTGGTCTAAAAATTGAAGAGAAATGCGAGATATAATGCAACATGAACAAGCAAGTTAGGTAGTCTAATTAAAAGTTATGAGCTCCATCATTGTTGAACATGCATGTTTGTCAAAGAAGTGGTTAAGTATGCCATTGATTGAAGCTCCTATGATACTTTGTTTAGCTCAAAGAAGGCCACAAAGGAGGGTTAAAAAGCTAAATGAAGGACGCTAAAAGTCATCATAATAAAACAAAAAGAAAGGCCATGGATTGAAGATCAAAGTAAGAGGAAATTCTTTTGAGAATTCGACAAGTAAATGCATAAAATGGATGAATCAATCATAGAGTGGAGGAAATGCAATATTTGAGCACACAGGAGAAAAATTAAAATATATCATGTGTTTAAATATATGAATCTCTGGAAAAGGGGCATATACTTCGTGGTCATCTTCTCAACAAAAATGGTTTTGAAGGCTCATTCCACTGCATTGAGGAAAGGAACTCCACATCAACAAAGAAGGGATTCTTGGTTTCCCTAGCAAAGTGGAAGGGCCACAAAGGAAAGGAAATTAATGAGAAAAAGGAAACCAAGTAAAGGCCCACTTTCTTGATGAACCTATGTTGAATGAATAAGAAACAATGGGTATCATTCCGTTGGGAATCACGATTTTCGTTAAACTAAAACCCGCAGGTGTTAGTAAACAATCACATCGCTAGAGATAAGGATCCACGAAAGGAATTTATTCTGTGTTGTGAAACACACGGGGAGCATTGGTTTATCCAATGTCCAACAATATCCCCCCCAATGCGAGTCGGTTGTGTATCGAACTCGTGACCTACGCTTTGATACCACTTGCTGGGAAACATAGTTGTCGTCAAAACAAAACCCGCATGTATTAGTCAGCGATCACATCACCAGAGATAAGGATCCATGGGAGGCAGTTAGTCCATGTCGCGAAACACACGGGACAACCATCAACCAGGATATCTCTCTCTCTCTCTTCTTTATCTAGAGACAACCATCATCCATATTATAGCCAATGAGCCCTCAAAGGATCTTGTTCTCTAGCATTGGCATTAATATTGCTATAGTCCCGGAGATGTTAAATACTTGTGCCTCC
This sequence comes from Pinus albicaulis, assembly GCA_034641835.2. Lineage (NCBI taxonomy): Eukaryota > Viridiplantae > Streptophyta > Pinopsida > Pinales > Pinaceae > Pinus > Pinus albicaulis. The sequence goes on from CM076573.1 coordinate 803,210,147, forward strand.
ACTGTTGCAATCTCTCTTCTGAGTCATTCCTTTGACTACCATTTTACTTTTTCATTTCTAGGATTTGAGATTGTCTCCTTGTCTAACTTGTGCCCATCTTTGGATCTTGCAATATTCCACTGAATCCTTAATATACATTAGAATATCTAATAGTTTGTGTATACCCATGAAGATTTCAGGGGAGTAGAGGCTCGACAAGAATAACCATTGGAGTCATGTGATGATAAATCCTTTGAAGGGTGAATGCATCAAAAGTAGTGGTTGCCAATAAGTATTACGTAAACATTTGGCTTAGCCCCATAAGAATATTTTTGGGGCATTTAGTATTTACTCAAATGACAGGTCAACAAACCAATTCCATACTTCTTGTTAATGTGTCTTTTTAATTCATGACATTTATAGCACAGGAACAATTTACAATTGGGAAAAAGTTATTTTTCCTAGCTTTATCCCGACAAATATTAGACTTTAAAATTTCCAAGGCCATGTGTGTTGGCTTCTACATTATTTTTTCCCTAGAAAATTGTATTGAGTTTATTGGCTTTCCCTGAAAATGATATAATACTTGGCTACAAGTATTGTTTTGGAGAATTTCAATCACATCCTCTGTATTGAACTATCTTCATCTTTGAGATCTAATTTGTCATGCTTTTCAGCCATTGGACACAACAAGTTTATTTTCCTTAGCCAGAATTATGGTTGCGGGGTTGTCTATGAAGACACTTGCTGTAAGACTAACTAGAAACAACAACTTAAGGTCATACAACACAAAAATGCAACCTGTTGATTCATGATTGTCAATTCTAACATGTGAATTGTGATACACAAGTCTGCACTCAAAGATAATATAAATATGAGATAATGTCCAATGACCAAACATATACAACAGTGTGAATACAATGGGAGTGTGAATTGAGATTGCTAAGTACTGCTCCTATAAAATAAAATAAAAGATCAATTAAGTAAAAAGCAGATATAAACTAAACTATACAAGAAATGATTTTTGTATTATAGTAGAATGAAATGGAAGAGATGAGTTGTGATGCAAAAATATGCAAATACTATTGAAAACAAGAGAATACCCTTAGATAATTAAAAAATCCTAACAGCAGGACTGAACTTTAGTATCTGCCTATCAAAATTTTAGTTTTGTTCGAGCAAAAATTGAAGGATGTAAATTCAAGAGTGCAAACACAACATGTACAGTGGATTAAAACAACAAATATATTAGGCCCAATCTACACAAATCTGCAATCTAAGCTCATACTACAACCTACAAGCTAACAGTAATCACTCTTATTATCTATTTCTACAAATTTTTAACTAGTGTGCCCATCCTTTTCATTTATAAGTTAAGAGAAGGTGTTGTTAGAAAACAGGCTAATGATACCGTTAATGGTGCATCTCCCTTGAGCATGAGAAACTCCCTATTAACTTTGCCTTGTATGCAAGGCTTTTCTTTTAGAGTAGTGCATTATCATTGTAGATATAACTCCTCTCCTAAAGATGCCTCATTCCATAAGTGTGCACTCATGAATGCACCTGAGATGATGGTTTTAATCTCCTCAACTAGTGTGCCATACTTGGTGGGTGTGACCCAACAACTAATTATTCTATCCTCGAAGGTGTCATTATAAGCTTCTAGCTATATTTAAGAATCTTTCTGACTGGTGTACCACAATCTAGCTCTGCAATCCTGGCGCTGCTCAACTTCTCAAGGCTGAGGTGAGACCAACTCGGACCAACTAGGTATTCTAACACTCTTGAGATATATATATATATATATATTTAATTCTACAATTTTCCTGTGCCAACAATTATACAACATTTTAACCTCATGAACTATTCTCCTCTGTTCTCTTAGCTAATTCTATAAGCACTTATTGCTGTTGTCAAAGCTTGTACTCTCTAGTCCCATTGAGCTATTTCAGTTATTTGTGGACATTGATCTATTTTCATTTCATTTCTTCAATTTTTTTGACTGTTATGCATTACCTTTGGCCAGTGCCTTCTTTCTTACCTATGCGTTTTTTTCTTAAGCATTCCAGCCAGCCAGAGCCCAGCAGGGGCAGCACAGAGGTAGCAGGAGCCATGCAGGGCTGATGCAGGCCCAGTCAGGGCAGCGCAGGGGAAGTGTAAGCCCTTCAGGTGTGATGCAGACCCTTACTAAGCAACGCAGAGGCTAATGCAGGCCAGTTAGGATGATGTAGAGGGATTCGTAGCAGTGTATTACTGTCGTTTTTATTTCTCTGTTGAGTGAACCAGTTTTTGTGCCCAGGATTGTTGTACTTAGATTCTACATAATAATGAAAACCGTCCAGATCTAGTTGCACCAGTTTTCCCACATTGGGTTTTTTCTGGGGATATTTTTCCAGAAAATCCGTGTGTCACTTTGTCTATGAGCATGTTATTCAGTATTTGATTTGTATGTGTAGGTTGCTAGTTGTATTTACTATTTACTTCGGTAATTTATTGAATATTTCAGAAATTAACTTGTAACTTAATTCAAGTAGGATAAATAAATCAAGATACTGCAATAGGGTTTCTTAGATTAAGAAATTTTTACATTCCCTAGGTCTATCCTCATTAGGTCACCTAGGGCAACAATTTCCCAGGAATCTAGCTAGAGAAAATCTTCTATCTCCTAGAGGCAGTTGCGTTGTTGTCTGCCCTCACTCTCCTCATAACTTGGGCCAATTTCGACGGTGGAATCTCCAGATACCTCAAGCCCTAGCTCTAGGATCAAGTTTTTCCTAGGTGTTCCCAAGGATAGAACCTAGTAGGATCAATTTGACCTATCGAAGTAAAAAATCTTGTCTGATCCTTTCCCATCACCTTGTCCAGGATAGGAACATCATTGGTTGCTAAATTCCATCCCCGAACATGGGCTGGGTCCACTTGGCCCCTTGTGGTCCCATTTGGTGTCAAAGGCCTTTCATCAAGGACCATTTGGGAATCCAAGTTCCCAAAGGATTTTAGTGATTGAGAACTTCCTTCATAAGTCTTATTCTTCTCCCTCAACCCTTCAATCCCCCTCCTCTCTCCCTAGAAGATAATTCCCTTGCTTAAAAGGAAAGCAAGTCCCACTCTTTATTTTATCTTAGGGAAAGGTTTTCGAGGGTCACTTCCCACCTATTCATTGAATTATACTCTACAAGTGACTTCCTAAACTACTGGGACTCCAGCCATCGGTGAAAGTCCGTGAAGAGCAAGGAGCCTTAGCTGTGGTGACAATGGGCTAAGCCTCCATCATTTCCCTTGTCCTAATAGTTGCCCTCTTAGGAACCCCTTTTAGATCCACTACTAGTTTGAGTGGTCACAAGTTGCTCACAATTTCATTTGTGAACAACTCTTTTGTAGGCCCACTTTTGCCATACTACAGCACCAAGATGACAAGTCCAAGGCTATGGAGGCTGCCCTTCTTCTCATTGAATCAATCCTCTACAATATAGTGAACTAGGGCTAGTTGGTTGGCCCACTTGACTATTACTTTATTCCTTCAAAGTATGCACATCCTTAGGCCCTATACACTTGCCCTTCTACCAATTTTGTTGTCCTTCACCAAAACAAGAGTCAGGGCTCTTCTTTGACAGTAACCTAACAACCCTCCAACTGTACTTGTCCTACCATCAATCTACCCAGCCACAGTCAATTATTTTTTCTAATCTAGGGCCCACAATATTGTCTTCATCTAGGGCTCTTCAAATCTTCCACCTAACAATGGTTTGAGTCCTCTCAAGATCATTGCTCTTGTGTAACGACAATTTGATCTTTTTTTTCCAATCTATGAAAAAATATGAACTACTCTTCTTATCACACTTCTAACAATTTGTAGATGACTGAACTAGGGTCACAAATCAGCTACGTCTAAAAGTCCATTTACTAATTTTTTATAGGTTTCTTCAAGTCTTTGTCTAAAAATGTATGGAAAGTCCACCAAAATCAACTCCTCTGCATATCAATTCATTCTTCATATGGCACATTTCTTCTGCATGCTCAATATTCTACTCAGGTTCTACCCTCCTTTGGATTTGTTGTCTCCACGCATACTGAATCTGCAAACCATCTTCCAGATCTACGATCTTTATTCTAGAAATAAACCTCGCTCTAAGGGTTACAACCCATCTTCTTCTACGCAAATTTTTCACAGTCTTAAGGTCATACCTTATGAACTAAACATGCTAGGAAATTGTCCTAACTAGGGCATTATACTTATGTACTTCTAATTTTTGTAGAACAAACCCTATCCACACATAGAAAAAACACGACTCTTGCCTCCATAAGAGACTCTACCTAGCTCATATGGATCCATATATTCTGGGCATTTCTTTGACTGAATCTTGAAATGAACTTCAAATCTCAATGTCGACCATCAAACTAGGGTTAACTCAGTCAATATTATGCCTGCGTTGACTTCTGTTATGGCTCTAAATTACAGTGCAAGCCTTGGTAAATCGCACAACACAAGATGTATCTCGGAAAGCAACTGCTCAAAACCCTCTATCTCTATTTTTTATTAAGTCAAGGAATCATGAAACAATACAATGCTTAATCTCTCTTGAGATTCTCCAGCACTCTGCCAATTTTCTCCAGCTGATCTAGGAAAAATTGGTCTAGTACTTAGCCAATTCTCAACCTTCCTTCAGCCTGCCTTGCTCACACAATTCCTATGGAATTATCTCCATATTAATTAGGAAAAACAACCTTCCTTTATTGCGCAATCCATCATGGCATCCCAATGACTTTATAATTGCACATGGGAAATTTTCTATAAATACAACTGATAGTTATGTTCCTCTGAACTGTGTTACAATAAGGATCAAGGGTCTTTTTATTATTTAAAATAAGAGAAAACCCTAAACAAACAAAACCCTAACTCGAGGAGATGTAACACCAAGATTTTATGGGCCCCGTTGGGGTTAGTTGGGCAGCCAACTTCTCGGGGTCGTAAATTGGTCATATGATCTTCGTTTGACGCACATGATACCGTGTTAGAAAGATCTCTCAGAGGACTACAACTACTAATATGATTTGTATGAAATAACCAAACCTTTCATGCCCAAAAAACATCGTTTGGGGCCTCAAAATGACTCTGAAAGTTCAGGACCGAAAAAATGACAAAAATAGTAAATTGTGCTATAATTAAGGAAACTGAAAAACTGAAAGAGACAATGGCGAGGGCCCAAGTGGAATAGGCGGGTGGCCACCAATATCCACCTCAATCACCTTAAATCGAATTTCTTGAGCTAACTCAATCATCATGACTTAGTTAATTGACACAAGTTGTTATGAGATGAAATTACAATTTATTTAAGGGAAAAATAAATTAGACGCCTCACATTCCTCACTCCTGGTATATCAAAATTCCTCACAAGTGTGGGTGCAGTTTTTTTGTCCTTTCTAGTCGCCAATTTCACTGTTTCTTGTTGTAAATTTCAACACTCTCTCTCAACAAGAAAGGAATTCAATATGTCCCCATCTGGTACCTTTGGAATGTTCTACATGCTACACTTCTCTAGTGTTGTTTGCACCTGCAAATCCTGAAACTGAATAGCCTCTGAACAACTGAATCAGTATAATGCATCTGTCATCAGAGTCTTCTGACTGCTACTAGCTACTGCACCTGTCTAGTACTGGATTCTCTGCACTGCTATTGACATCTGCATATGTGCCCTTTGAACTGTTGCTAACTCTATTTGTGCTCCAGTGTTTTACATCTGTCACTCTGATTTTTGTTTTGCTAACATCTAACTACATCAATCTAACTGATCCTTCCTACTACTGTTGTACTGTGGGCTCCTCGTAGCCAGGTTCGATCGATGAGACACACCATCTCAATGGACCTTGCCCAAATTTCTTATCTTGGGATAATGTCTACACGTAACCCCACCTTACACCTCGAGGTATGGCTGCTCCCTCTTCCCATCTAGCTCGAAATTTCGTTCTCATGGAGGTCTCTGCTTGAGTGGGCGCTTCCACTCAGTCTCCTCTCTACTTCTTCAATTGTGGCAGCTACTCCACAATCTTCTGAGACTGCTTCTCATGAGGATGCATGTTGAGAGGTAATTTATTCTCCCTCTAAACCACCAAGTCTCTAACTTCTTCCTTTCTCCTCAAAGCTTTGCATGCATCTGGTACCTCAAGTGCATATAGGTTCTTGACTTGCACATAGTGTAATTGTCCTGAAGTTACAAAAATTTTATAAAAAAGAGTTGATTTTAAATCGGTGATATCTCCCTCATCTGAGCTCTGATTTGACCGGATTTTTTTTCCATTTGGGTAGATTTTTGCAAGGAATCCAAATATTCTATTTGTTTTCAAAAAATTTACACCAAAATCTTCAGATATTCTCTACAAACTCGTCGCCCAAAAAATTCTTGCTCTGATACCATGTAGAAAATCTAACCAACGAGACTCAATATGATCTTGTAATCTACTAAAACAAGATATTGAATCCTTCCTACAATTTACAGAAACAAAACAGGTTCGCACAATCACATATAAGTAAGAGAAATAAATTATCAATTGCAAAACAACATGATGTATTTGGGGAAAGCAACTAATCAAAACCCCTCTATCTCTATTGTGTATTAAGTGAAGGAATCATGAAACAATACAATTCTTAATCTCTCATGAGATTCTCCAGCACTCTGTCAATTGTCTCCCATTGATCTATGCAAACTCGGTCTAGTACTTAGCCAATTCTCATCCTTACTTCAACCTGCCTTGCTCATGCAATTTCTAGGGAATTAAATCCTTATTAATTAGGAAAATCAGTCTTCCTTGATTGCGCAATCCATCATGGCATCCAAATGACTTTATAATTGCACATGGGAAATTTTCTCTGAATACAACTAATAGTTGTGTTCCATTTAACCTCTGTCTCAAATGGGTATTCCTCGAAACTGACATGCATGCAACTATTAATAGTGAATTATCAGTTATCTGATTGATCACTCATTGTGACTTAAATATAATTTAATTCACTGGACCTCTCACTAGCTCATCACTCAGTTAGAACTAGTTAAACTAATTTTAACTCATTTAATTGAGTTAATTACACTTGCACCCCACTAATGCATCAACTTCAATTGGACCCCAAAAATATTAGAATCCCTCTAGATGCCTCATATTAGACCCTCAACTCGAATTTCTTGAGCTAACTCAGTCATCATGACTTAATTAACTGATACAAGTTGTTATGAGATGAAATTACAATTTATTGTCCAATTTATTTAAGGGAAAAATAAATTAGACGCCCCACATTCCTCACTCCTGGTGCATCAAAATTCCTCACCAGTGTGGGTGCATTTTTTTTTGTCCTTTCTGGTTTCCAATCTCACTGTTTCTTGTTGCAAATTTCAACATTTCAGAATTTGATGCGACCTTCACACAAAGACACCATTGAAATAACATGCCCAGATTCTCATGAGAAACCTCTCTTAAGCTCGATCTGCCAGAAGAGAACCAACAATATGTCATCCTACTTCCTAGCGCAAACCGACCCTTAAGGTATGTAACATTCTTCTGAACACTCACATGATGATCTTGCTCTTGGAGGATTATCATGACCTCCCTTTAGCAACCCTTACTCGCCCTCGTACTCGACCTACTTTAGGACTACATCTCTCTTCACCCCCTTGATGTGCCAGATAGTGGGAATACATTTCAAACATGCTAATATGTGCTAAGTGATAAGGCATGCCAAGATGTGCAAGGGTGTGTCAATGCATGTCAGGGAATGTCAAGACAACAAAAGGGAGAAAAAATTTAAACTACAAGGAAATGAACACATAAGAGGGTTAATAAGTCATCAATTTACCTTTTCCAAGAGGGGCATGCTAGGCACACCAACACTAGGCGGCAATAGGTGCCAAGTGAAAAGTCTTAGTGCATTCTAAGTGCCAAGTATTCCTTTGTTGCTTCTCATCTACTTTCCAACAATTGATCATCACAAATAAATTTAATATTAAACCACACTAAATCATACCAAGGCATCTCAACGTATTCCATACATGATAAGACTTTCCAAGCGCCAACTCGTGCCAAGCGCCAATATGTTTCAGGGACTAGTGTTATGCATGTTATGAAGTGGAAGAGAATGTTGAAGAGTGCTAAGGTGTGCTAGAGAGTGATAATGCATGTTGATGAGTGTTAAGGAGTACTAGGAAAAAACATTAAGGGAGAACTAGGTAAAAATTCATGGAAGTTAATGAATATGAGGAACATGTACTGCCAGAGACTAGTGTTAATGGTCAGTGTTAGTTGTCATGCCAAGGAGGGAGTGACAAGGTATGCTAAGCATTAGTAAGGCATGCTAGGGAATATCAAGGCATGTTAATAATTCCCAAAGTGTGCTAATTATATCATGTACCAATCAATAGTGCCAAGATATTCCAATACATGCTAGGTGCTAAGGATGTGGTAGAGGGTGCTAGGGTATGTCAATATGTGTCAAGGCAACAAAAGGAAGAACCAATAAGAGGGTTAATAAGTCAGGACTTTATATTTTTGAAAAGGGGCATGCTAGGCACACTAATAATAGGTCCCAATACATGCCAAGTGGCTTTGTGTGCCAAGTGCTAATGTATGTCAATGCATTCAACCAAGGTGTTCCAGGGCATGCTAGGGACTATATGCAACATGCAAATACATGCTAGGAGAATTCCGTGTTGTGCTAGCACATGCCACCATGTGCTTGGGCGTCAGTGTCATCACAATATGTTCTAGGTACAAAGATGTTCCAAGACATGTGGGGTGCTAAGAAATGTTAGTGTGTGCCAAAGCATTAATTTAAGGTGTGCCCAGATTGTTGAGGATTGGTAGGTCTTTCTCATTAATAGAATTGTCAGAGCTCGATTATGTATTAAATAATATATTCCCTACACACAATAGTGGAACTTTATCTAAATGGAATTTTCTAGATAATAAACTTAATAGATATGAATCATGTGTTGACTCGTAGGAAATCTCTATTCGACTAGTCATTACTTGAGGGAAATGATACACGCTTATTACTTCTTAAAAAATTGACTGACCCTAACCACTATGGCCTTGGACATATTATACAAAATGCTCCACAATAATGGTATTAAATCATTATATTTTGACAAAAAATATATCAACAGGCACATAGCGTCATCAAAAACTCATTGGAATGATCAATGATGACGGACATTTTTTGATCGTAACCAAAAGTAACAAAAAGAGTGTTGGTGAGGGTCATTAAAAGTTCGTCACTAGAAGTGTCACCAAAGAGAGAATTAGTGATGGGCCTTTAACGACCCTCTCCAAAAGTGAAATGTCTTTGGTGACGGACCATAAAGGACCATCACTATATACACTTACAGTGACGGTTTTTAGTAATCAATGATGGCGGACATTTTTTGACTGTCACCAAAAGTAACAAAAAGAGCATTGGTGAGGGTCATTAAAAGTTCGTCACTAGAAGTGTCACCAAAGAGAGAATTAGTGATGGGTCTTTAACGACCCTCACCAAAAGTGTCATTGAAAATGTCTTTGGTGACAGACCATAAAGGACCATCACTATATACACTTACAGTGACGGTTTTTTAATAACCGTCACCATATGTGACATTGGTGACGGAGCTTAAAGGTCCGTCACAAGCATGACCCTCACCAATGTGCTTTTTTCTTGTAGTGTATGCGACCATTATGGTCATTATACCCACCATTTCTTAGAGATTCCATGCACAGGGATGCCCTGTAGGCCCTAAAGAAATATTACCAACAGGACCCCTCAAATCCACCCATGTAAATGGATGATGGAGAGCCTATAATCATATTGTACCTAGAAGAGGAGCCTACATCTTGCATGTACGTAGTCACTCAACTAGAGAAAATAAGGAAAATAAAGGCCACTCAACCGGCCCTAGTTTGTGGACTATGCGACGAGCCTGGCCACTTAGTCACATAGTGTCGCGAATTAAGGGCATTTACCTGTTGGTACCAAATCCCTCACATTTCGTAAAGAAAATTAGTTTGACGTCGATGAAATACATGTCATATTTGTCGAAGAAACCATCACATGCACTATTTTCCCCACATCAATAGGTTTTGGTCTATGTTGGATTTCAAGCAATGATTCATCCCTGAAAATTCCGAGTTAGCCAGATCAAACATGGAATCCATGAAGATCACTACCATTCCAAGGATGGATGCAACAAGGACCATATTATATGTTTCTAAGGAGAGGTAGTCACTTGAATGACCATCTCCCCCTTTTTATCACCCTTAAGATCCTCTCTAGCTCTACGCACTATGTGATGAACGATATCACTTCATCACTAACTATGCATCCCTAGAGCTATTTCAGACATGGTATCCTATCAACCCCATATACTATGACAACTTACAAGAAGTCTAGTATTCGTGTCAAGTGTGTTCAGGAAACCACCAAGTTCGTTGATGTCCTTACATCCACTGATTCCATTCGGTGTTAATTTTTTTACGCCAAGCCGTAATATGCCTCGCCGCAGTAGACAAATCAAAATCAAAATTTGTGGAGAGTTTTACAACTCAAGAAAATGTTTCAATTAGGTCCATTTTCTTCATATCAGCAAAAATATGGCCAAAGGGGCACATCATCACCCCCAAAAGCCCTCCACGGATAAGACCAACCTACGCATTATGCGACGCAGGCAACCACTCGGTCACCTAATGCCCAAACCTAGAATCATTCCTCAAATGGTACTCGATCACTCTAGTATTCCAAAGGAAATGAAGTACCAAGGAAATGCATTCTTGTTTGGTTTTTCAAGGCAACCATCAGACTTGACACTGTACTTACATCACCCAGGTATGCCCCTTGTTAGATACCATATGCTTTTTGGTTACTCAATACCCAGATATAACTAGTCTAGATCCAAGGTAGCCTAAAGCAAGGCAGCCTGCTCTGAGGTAGCCTGCACCCCATCATTATTTGGAAATTCCATGGCTTAGCTCCGCTATCATAGAGCATCAAATTGACACCTATCCTGACATTCCATGAGTGTGCCAGAAAAAAGGTCAATTGCACCCACTAAGGCAAAAGCGATTGAGCAAGAGATTGATAAGCTCCATAAAGTCAGGTTCATCTACCTAATCACTTACACATCATGGGTTTCCAACCCTATCCTCGTCATGAAAAATCAGGGAACCATTTGGCTCTGCATCAAATTTCGCAATTTGAACAAATATTGTCCTGAGGACAACTACCTTACCTAATTTATTGAGAAAGTGATTGATGCTTTTGCTAGTCATGAGGCCCTATCCTTTATGTATGGATTCTCACGGTATAACCAAATTCAATTCCAACACACACATAGGTACAAGAGAAAATTCACTACCCCTTGCACCAGATTCACATGCCAAGTTATTCCATTCGTTTTAAAAACACTGGAGCCACCTTCCAGCGAGCCATGAATTATATCCTCCATGAGCTAGCTCACCTACTCTTAGCTTACTTGGATGGCCTCACTATTTGATACAAGAAACAAAGTGATCATTTGTAAGATTTATGGTTAGTATTCCAAAGATGTCGACATTACAACCTATGCTTGAACCCTCTCAAGTGCATCTTCTACATAAATGCAGGTCAACTATTAGGATTTATCGTATCCAAACAAGGGATCAAAGTGGACCCCCTAAAGGTCTAGGAAATCAAAGAGGTGCCACCAGCAAAAACCCTTAAGCAACTCCAAATCTTACATGGGAAAGCCTATTTTTGGAAATGTTTTTTCCCATACTACGTCACTTGTGCACAAGGATTACACGACAGGATATCCCATTTATTTTGGATGAATAATCTCAACAATAATTTGAGGCACTAAAAGATACATTATCTCCAACCCCCTTGATCAGCCCACCCAACTATGAAAAATACTACACCCTATACCTCTCTGCATCAGAGATTGCCATAATAGGGGTGTTAGTCCAAGATAGACCATATGATAAAGAACATGTAATCTATTACATCATTAAAAAAATATGTGGCGCCAATTTAAGATATGAAGCTGAACAAAAAACTTTCCTATCCCTTGCACATGCAGTAAAAAAATTCCAACATTACATCATCCTGCGGACTACAACAGTCATACAAGCTACCAACCCCATGGGATACCTGCTAACTCGTTGTGTGATGAACCACAAATACACTCATTGGGTAGTCATACTATAAGAATTCGACTTGTAGTTTGGCTCCCCCAAGAGAAAAAAATATTTAACCTTAACTGAGTTCACCAATGACCTCCCAAGTCAGACTAAATTTTCCGAGTCAACGATTCACTACCATATGAACATTTAATTTTAGTGATGAATGACGATCCTTGTTATGGTGATATCCTCTTATTTTTACAAACCCAAAAGTTTAACCCCAATATCACTCATGATGATCGAAGGCACATATTCCATCAGGTTGCCCGATACCTCCTCATGGGGGACATCTTGTATCGACAAGGTTTTGATACCATCCTACGCCGATGCCTCACACATGACCAAGATGAGTAAGCCCTAAATGACTATCATAGTGGGGCTTGTGGCGGACACCTCTTCGAGATGGATACCACCCAAAAAGTTCAATGGGTAGCAGGGAAAATTTTAGGGGCGAATTTTAGCCCAAAGGCGAATTTTAAGGGGTTTTAGATTTTGAAGGGGCGAATTTTTTATAAAAAACCCATTTTATATAGTTTTATATAATTATCCCTATATTTATTTTAAAAATAATTAATTATTCCATGTTAGCCAAAATAAATAAATGCGGATAAACATTAAAAGGATGGATTCACCCCCCGATTTTTTGGTTTGGAGCAGATTTGAATCACATTCGCCACGATTTACTGGGTAAGACGAGCATTGGATTTACATTCACCCCATTTTTTACTGGTTGGGGCTTTGGGGATTTACTGGTTGGGATTTCAATGCGTGGGTATTGACTCTTCTGCAACCTCGCGTAGGTGGCCCATTTCATCTCCTTCAAAAAAATTGTGCAGTGCGATTCGGCCTTGGTTTCTATTTCTCCCTTTGCTGCTTTAGTGCAGACGTCTTCGCATACGTCTTCATGAAGCTCTCTTCTGTTTCTGTCATTTTAGCTCGGCCGCGTGATTTTTTTCTACACTTAACCGTGATTATTTCAACTCTTTCGAGGGGTATTTTCAGGGTTTCAAGGGTTTCAACCAGTGACAATGAGGGAGTGCATTTCGATCCACATTGGCCAGGCCGATATTCAAGTCGGAAATGCCTGTTGGGAGCTTTACTGTCTTGAACATGGCATCCAGCCTGATGGAAAAATGTTGAGTGACAAGACCGTTGGTGGTGGAGATGATTCATTCAACACATTTTTCAGTGAGACAGGTGCTGGTAAGCATGTTCCCCATGCCATGTTTCTGGATCTGGAGCCAACTGTCATAGATGAAGTTCGAACTGGCACATATCGACCGCTGTTTCACCCAGAGAAGCTGATTAGTAGCAAAGAAGATGCTGCCAACAACTTTGCTCGGGGCCATTGGTTTCCTGTCTTCCATGCTGTGGGAGGTGGTACTAGATCTGGTCTAAGGTCCCTTCTATTGGAGAGGATTTCTATAGATTATAGAAAAAAATCCAAGTTGGGTTTCATTGTGTATCCATCTCCACAAGTCTCCACATCTATAGTTGAGCCCTACAACAGTGTGTTGTCAACACACTCGCTGTTAGAGCATACTAATGTAGTTGTGTTTTTGGATAATGAGGCCATCTTGTTCCCTGGACATTGAGCGTACTACATACACTAACCTTAATAGACTTGTGTCTCAGGTCATATCTTCCCTGACTGCCTCTCTTCGCTTTGATGGTGCTCTAAATGTTGACGTGACTGAGTTCCAGACAAACTTGGTGCCCTATCCTCATATTCATTTCATGCTTTCTTCATATGCTCCTATGATATCTACTGAGAAGGCCTACCATGAGCAACTGTCGGTGGCCGAGATCACCAACAGTGCTTTCAAGCCATCTTACATGATGGCTAAATGTGATCCATGCCATGGTAAGTACTAAAGTGATGGAGAGTATGGGAATTCAGATTGAGAGTTATCTTGCTGAAAGTCACTTTTCAGAGCTAAAAAAATTTTCATGGCCCAAGTCAGCAGTATTCCTTGATAAGTGTTTTTTCTATGGTAATATTTACAGGTTAGGAATTGATAGTAATATCAAAGTTAATAGGATTGAATTAAGCTGGATTAAATTTATGAATCAGGCACATTTATGTTAAATTCAATGAGATTGCAATAATGGGTATTGTCCAACACCTTCCTAGTAATACGAACAGGCTGCTCATTCCCACTTCGGTCAGGATGCACTCAGATATGTTGCATTACAGCATCTTAGTGTTGTCTCTGAGTTTCTTTCCCACTCTCTCTTTATACCTGCACTGGATGTACTCTTTTTGTTCCATTGACCTACATTTGTGGTCATTTCCTGGACATTGAGGAAAATTTTTCTTATTTTATCTTATCAGAAGATTGGGCACTTAATGGAGCAATATTGCATATATTCTTCATCTACCCTGACTTTGGCTATGTTTCCTCTATCTTTGCTTGGCCACGACCTTCATTGATGCTCTGTTCGTATGAGTTTTGAGACTGGGTTGTCATTGTTTCAACATTCCAAACATAACTCCCAATTGGCCTCATCTATCTTCTGTTGCATTACTCTGCCTAGCAACGAGGTTTTCTCCCCCAAATCCTCCAGTCCACCCAAATTTTCTTCGATAATTCGAACAATTAAGTCCTTTAATCTCGATTGCAAGTCCATCTATGCTTTACCAAAAAAATTTCTACCCTTAGCTGTCTTGGGTCTGGTGGTTTATATTCCCTGGTTTTCCAACCGATTTCAAATTTTCCTTATCTTGGCCTTCTCTAACCCAATATTTGTTGATAGGCTCTCTTTTAGTTTAGAACAAAGGATAAAATTTTGTAACAAGTTGTCTTCCAGTTTAGAACAAAGGATTAAAAAGGTAAATTTACCATAGTATTGTATGAATTTTTATGAATCTACACTACAGCCTACTAGAAGCTGCATAGATTCACCTCTATCTGAATTGCCCTCCCTTGTCTCTTGGTTGCTCAACTGCTCACCTGTGTGTGAAAACCTCTGTCTTGACATGTCTTTATACTTTCAGCTGAGACCAAAACCTTAACCTATTTTTGAGTTTACTTCTAGTCTAAGTCATGTATGCATGAGATACAATGTCTTAAAACCTAAATATAATACTTTCACTATTTTACTGAAGTGAATTACAAAATGGAATTATTTTTTCAAAAATCACTTTTTGAAAATATCTCAAACTTCTTCTCACATGTTCACACTGAACCTATGTGGAAGTTTTTTTTCAAGCTACATTTCTCAACAAAAACTATATAGAGACTCCCCCAACCCCCCATTTGCCTCACACCCTTTTCATTGAGCATTTGTGAGTATTTGGAGTTTTGGAGCAGCAATGAAGATTAGTGATTTAAAGTGAGCTTGGAGTTGGTTTGTTGGGTTCTTTGCAGTCGATTTGGCATCTGAATGAGGAGGCTACAACCCATATTCAAGCTTGGAGGAGTTGTGGACTAGATCCTTGTGTCCTCTGCCCATTCTTCTCATTTTCAGGTATGTTAACAGTAAATGTTAAATTTGTCCCTGTTTTTTTCGTCTTTAAATTGCATATTTGAAATGTCTTTAAAGTTTTGTACTTTCAACCTTCTACTAGTTTGAAGTTTGCATATGAAGATGGGGTTTGCAATGTTGCATATTTGAATTTTACCATGGCCACAAGAGGCAAATACCTTGCATGGATCCTTGTTGATGAGGAAATGTATTGCAAATATTGCAAGAAACACAGAAATGTTGGTTGGGGTGGGGCAAGGGATTCATAGTTTGAAAAAACACTTAGATGGTATAAGAGGTCAAGTTGGCACCATGTATGGCACCATTAGATGAGATCAGACAGTTTAGATTAGAATTGCAAAATCAGTGTGTGAAATTTGGAGAAGACAAGGCTAGCAAAAGGAGATGCTTGTAGGATCTTTTTTGGACTATAGAGGCTATTTAGAGCCTTATTCATTACGGATTTTTTTGCTGATATGTATTTCCATCAGTGACATTTTGATATATTCACCCTTACATGGTATATACATGAACAGACTTAGCATATTTTTTCTCTAATAGTTTGGAATTTTTTTAAAATATATTTTTCTTTACAAATTAATATTTTATGCAACTTTTAGTAAACTAAGTTCTTGAAATGAGATCGGTCTGAGTCATTCTAAGTCTGATTTTTGACCCTCGTTTGATTTTGAGTCTGAGTCCAAGTTTTAGAACTTTGAAATAAACTGCATGTATAAAGAGTAAAGAATGGTATAAAAATATGCCATGAAAATAAATAGAATTGGAAGTGATGTATCATGTATTGATTGGAAGATCTAGAACTTCCAAATTGAGGAAAAATTAGAAAGCTGAAGTTAAATCATTTCTCGTGTTCTCTGCATGATCACCAAGGTGGAAAGAATTACATTCATGTTTGCTATATTTGCAACACATAAAAGCATGGATAATATACAACTGTATGTCTTCAGGGCCTAATTTGAAATCAGATATTATAACTTAAATATAATAAGAATTTTCCTGTTAGTTGGGGCTCCAATACCATTGTTATGATATTAAATTGATCACAGCTGATGAAGAGAGCAAGAGTATGCAAAATTAGGCAAAATTCTAAGCTACTACCAAATTTGGAAAATTCTTAAAATACTTAAGTAGAAACATGTAACTGCATGCAAGGCCATGTTATTGTGAAAGTGGAACAGTATAGCAGATTTCTAATATTGCAGCAACCAACTCATGGTGTTAACACATTGCTAGCAATTAAGGAACTTGAAATGCCCTAGCAGTATAAATTGTCAGAGACTAAAATAGAAAATTTGTAATTACAGGAACTTTTCCAACCATATATGGACATAATTACTTTCCAGAGAAGTTATGGATGCCAACCTAAGCCAACTCCAACAGCAGTGTGGGCATTTGGCCAAAGAGATTGCCTCTCAAGACTGGCTACAAAAAAAAATTCCAACAACATGGCCTCTCTTGGGTCTTGTGATCCTATTTTATAACTTCCTTCTCCCTCTTACATTTTTTTTTCTTTGCATGTTGGTAGATGGCTTAGCCTGCATGCATTTTCTTTTAGTATTTTCCCACCTGGCATGATTCCTATTACCACTAGTTTATTTTAGTAACTCCCACCTAACAGGACTCTTATTGTGACTTGTGGGTTTATTTTGCTGACACCCACCACACAAGACTCTTATTGAAACCTTTAAATCAATTCAGTTTGTAATTTACACTAGCACGAGTTGTGGCAATAAATGCCCAAAATATTACAACTAATATTAAACCCCTAAGATTAACATTTAGTACACCTACTAAAAACTCTAATAGCTAACATTAAGTACTGATGAGCACATAATTGACACGAAGTGCACAAGGTACATTAGTTTTTAGCATTGTAATAGTGCCCCCTCCTTGAATCACTTTACCTTTGAGAATCCTAAGGCAATTGAAGCATTTCTAAACCCTGATTCCAACTTGTTGGTAGTCTTGGAGGCCGGTCGTGGAATACATCTTCAAGATCATCAATTAACTGTTGCTGGCCATTTAGAGAATTACATTGGAAGATGAAGCATACTAAGCAAGTTGTTGTCAAATTTGCTTACCATGATAATTCAATTAACACCTAGTTGCAACCTTCTGATTGTGAGCTATTGATGTCCTTGTTCATGTTTCATGTCCAGTTCATCAAGATTCGTGCAAAATTCATCCATGGAATTCAACCATTGCGCCCCGATGACAATATCAGCCCATGCCAAGGCTACAACTTAAAAATTTGAACTCAATTTGTACTTATTAACTGTAATTTATTTCTTTGATAATCCCCTTGCTGCCCATCATAGTGTCATCTATGGACTTTTGATGATCAGGAAGTGATCGATACATTGGATTTTTTTAAGGATTTGGGTACAAATGTGGGCATCATTGCCGGTCTCATTAATGAGTTCTGTGCACCATGGGTACTTCTCTCTATGGGTTCGCCACTGAACCTTACTGGATATCTCATGATTTGGCTCTTTGTCACTGGCAGAGTTGCAAAGCCTGCAATGTGGCAGATGTGCATGTATCAGTGCATAGGAGGGAGCTCCATGAAATTCGTTAATACGGGAATAATTGTGACTTGTTTCAAAAATTTCCCAAGAGGCAGAGGACTTGCATTGGGCTGCTCAAGGGATTTGCAGGTCTCAGTGGTGCTATTATCACTCAGATCTACAGAGTTGTCAATAAAGATGAAAATCCTAGCTTTCTCATAATCCTGGCTACTACTCTTCCCACTTTTTTAGTGCTACTATTGATGCCTTTCATTAGGCCTATGGAAGTTCCAAAGAGAATAATGAGATGAATAATTTTTATACTTTTCTTGTCATGGCTCTGGTGCTGGCTAGTTTGCTTATGGCCTTTATTTTGCTGGAAAACTTGCTGGTTCTTCCACAGACTGTGATTCGGTTGTTTGCTGCAATAATTCTGATAATCTTCTTGCCATTGCTAATAGTCATACGCTTAGAGCTTCAAAAGTCAGAAAAATCTGTTCAAGGGGATCATAACGATGCATTCCCAAATTGAGGGAAGTCTAAGATTGAACTAGAAAACTGCTGCAATGATATCAAATCTGCCTCCATCGAGATATTTGCAGTTGTAATAGAAGGCACATTTGCTGAGAGTAGCAACGAAGCAGTAGGCCCTGATGATGAGAAGAAATTTAATAAAGGCAAATGGCCTCAAAGAGGTGAAGACCATAAAATTACTCAAGCGCTAATGAGCTTAGACTTGTGGATAATTTTCTTCGCAACCACATGTGGATTGGGATCTACAATTACTGCAATTGACAACATGGGGCAAATTGGAAAATCCTTGCAATACTCTTCTTTGAGTATAAGCACTTTTGTTTCACTTCTGAGCATCTGGAATTTTTTAGGCCGGGTTGCGGCAGGCTTCATCTCTAAAATACTTCTCCACAAGTATTCAATTCCAAGGCCCTTTTTGATAAGCCTAGTGCTATTAGTTGCATCCATAGGTTATCTCCTCGTTGCTTCGGGACTCTATGGATCTCTTTACATGGCTTCCATTCTGATCGGGATGTGCTTCAGTGCGCAGTGGCCTCTGCTGTTCTCTATCATCTCCGAACTGTTTGGGCTTCGCCATTTTGCAATTTTGTATAACATTGGAGCAAGTGCCAGCCCTTTGGGGGCCTATTTGTTCTTTGTCAGGGTTGCAGGATACTTCTACCATAGGCAAACAAAACTTGAAATGTCAACTAGTAGTGTTCCAACCGCATCAAATGAGATGATGTGCATTGGGAAGTCTTACTTTGAGATAACATTTATCATAATGGCAGTAGTTAGCATTGTTGGTTCAGCCATTCCAGCTGTTCTGGTGTACAGAACTAGGCAATTCAAACAGCAAGACATTTACGAGAAATTCAGTATAGAGGCCCATGACTCGTCATTGTTTGATCATCAAAAGTCTCAATGTATTGTTTAAACGGGGAGAAGCAGCGAGAATTGGGAATGATAAATTGCTTGATGTGTTACTACCATTTCAGAGTTGGTTGTGTTAAAAATTGTAATTGTTAGTTTCACTTGTGTACATTGATCCTACAGGACGTGAATGGGTAATCTGACTCTAGTTATTCTTATGTTCTGTTCATAAAGAAGCGAATGTTGTAATTTCATAAAGAAGTGAATGCTGTAATTTTTAGAATGACATTTAATGGAATAGAATGTGATACCTATGGTTAATTTTCCTTATTTCTTTTTAAAATTGAGATTTGGAAATATTTTGGAAATGCAATTTAATTAATTAATATATTATAATATAAGTTGGTTGAAGTTAATCAAAATTTTGAAATATGTAATCCAATCCAGATCAAGTCTTATTATTTATTTGTAAATAGAAAAAACTTTCTCGCTAAGAAATTATTATTTATATGTAAATAGAAAAAGCTTTCCTTTTGATCTATGGAATATTCTGCCATACGAAGTTACATTAACCACTATTTTATATGGACAAAAGTGGAAAATTATGGAGAATACAACTATTTTACATTAACGAAAGTTGAAAATTATGGAGGAGACAATTAATCTTCTCAATATTACAAATCAATTAACTAATATTACATTAGAGATATTAACATTAAATGACTTAAGTGAAAACTAAGACAGTTGGAGTAGCCTCTAAATTGTTTCATCTTTTTCTTCTTGTTGTATTCTTTAATCCTTAGTTTCTTCATTTGTTGGTGCATGTCTTCCATTGTTCTAGGTTGTCTAAGTATGTCCTGGAATTCTTCAAAAATCAAGTTGTATGTGGATAGTTGCCACATGTCATCTTCTGTAGTGTTATTTTCATCATCCATCTTTTTCTGCAACATAAGTCTATAATACAATTTCATCTCTTCAAGGCTCCAATACTTGAAAATTTCATTAATTTGTTCATCATTGATTTTGTCTTCAACATTCATTTTTACAACTTACAAACTTCATCACAGCATGATGTTTCAAGCCATGTTTCTAGGAAATTTAACTCTTCCTCATAATGATTATGTGTATCTACACTCTAGCGATCAATGTTAAAATTAAAAATATTTGCAGAATGACATTGGTTATGTTCTTTATGCTTTGGAGTGAAAAAGCTTTCTTTATCTACCTTTACCTTTGGCTATGTTTTCTCTGTATGAACTTCCTTCTTTGCCTCCAAAAAATAACAAAAGTGACTCTTGAAAACACTTTAACCTTTTTAATTAAGGGATTAAAACATAATATGTGACTCAATTAATTTACCATACATTGGAGCCTTTGTAGTTTTATACTAAATAAACTTCAAACAAAACGTGTGACACAAAGGAATGCGAATTCAACAATTTTTTATGTCATTTCTTGCGCAGTGAGAGATGTGCAATTGACACACTTCCTCTTCTTCACAGGCGTAGAATTCAAGTTGCTTTAGCATTTTCTCCTCGGCCTCTCACGATCTTATTTGTGAGCCCAAAAAAAATTTGAAGCGTTGCTCTTGAGTCTTATGGGTCTTCATGCTCTAAGATTATGACAAAAATTGAAAACAATGAAGAAGAAGATTGCTCTTCTTAGTATTATGAATAAAAAATTGAAAACAATGAAGTAGAAGATTTCTCTTCCTAGTATTATGAATAAATTGAATAAAATTATAGTAAAGATATCAACATTAAATCACTAGAGTGAAACTGATCTAACTAAGACAATATGACAACTAGCAAATTGGTAAAATTAAATTATCCAACATACATGACAAAGTCAACCCAATTCAGAGCTTGCCTAACAATTATATAGTTAACACCATGCCATATACCAGTCCTTACAAATCATAACCCCTACTGCTTCCTGGATTAAAAAAAAGGAGTCATCTGTAGAAATAATTCATAATGAGATGAAAGAATCTTACATAAATTTTGTTTAAACTGAAACGTTTACATGTAAAAAGATGACATTGTATTGAATAAGACAAGCAAAAGTGAATAAGACAAGCAAAAGGAAAAAAAAGATTCAAATGCCTCTCAACACTATGCGATTAATCTGTTATTTATTGCAGATGTTCAATCTCAACCATGATCATGAAATATTCCTCCAACACTCTTTTCTGCAATCGTTGAACAAAACTTAATTAAAAGATAACATAATCATTAGAAAACGGAGAATACATCTGTAGTTCAACATGCTGTAGTTCCTTTCAGAAAGTGATTAGACATGTGGAACTTCAAAGCCGTTGTATAATATTTCAAAAATTCAGATCCCATGGAGATTCATTGAGGATTTGCAAGTGGCAGAAGCTTATAGTCAAGTAAAATTTTCGTAAGTTATTTGGTATTAATTCAATACTTTCTATTCTTTATTGTAACATTGAAGCCATATTTCCTTTTTGAAATTTTTTTAAAGATTGATGTCTTGATAATTAACTATTACTTTATATCTTTCTTATATGTGATAGAAAATGAAGCAATAATTTTATGAGGTGAGGATCTATATTTTGACATAGTTAGTGTCCTTGTATTAAAGAATAAATAAATACTTTAACAAGCCTTTTACTAAGCAAGAATGGGTTCATTTCAATTAGATGAGTTTTTTTTTTGTTTTTAGCTCTAATATCTTGGTCACTCTTAATGGTTTGTTTGTTTGTTGCATTTGGATCATTTTTCCAAGTTTGAAAATTTTGGGCTTATTTTAACCGTCCTTTCCTTCTTTGATCAACTACTACAAATAATGAAAATATCATATCAGCAGCAAAATTTTCTCAAACAATCTACCTACCGATCCTATTGTCCTAAAAAAAATTCTTCAAGGTGCATTTAGGCTTGTATACCTTTTACATCATATTTTTTTATTGAAAGCAGAAAACACTAATCTAATTCTACCTTTTTTCCTCCATGAGACCAAATTATACAGTTGGCCTCATAGTTTCTCTACCTACACTAATATCTGCTAGGATTAAACTGTCTAGCAGATTTCTACTCTACATTCTAAAACCAAAAATTTAAAAATAGTTAAACCAGGATTAGATTGTCTAATTTGTTGTGGGTCCATGGCATAAAAAAAATTGCACATGAACTAAAATTTGCAGAAAATTGAAACCAAAATGTGAAGGCAGGATTTTGTGAACTTTTAGAGCATCCTTATTTTTCTTGTGACTCAGGTTTTGAGCTTATTAGAGTCACTTTTTCTTCTTCCTTTTAGCTCTGGTTTTGGGCTTGTTAGAGCTGATCCATATTCTTTCCTTTGTGACTTAGATTTTGAGTTTGTTAGAGTCACTTCTCTTCTTTATTTCAGCTCTAGTTTTGAGTTTATTAGAGCTAATTTTTCTTCTTTCTTTGCTGGTCCAGGTTTTGAGCATATTAGAACTAGCTTTCCACGTTCTTTGGCTCATGTTTTGGGCTGATTTGAGCCATTCCTTGAAACTCCAAAGGTTCAGGTGTTGAGCTTATCTGAACCCTTTCCTTTCTCTTTTTTGTATTTTTTCTTTTTTTTCAAATTGAACAAAGCAATGGTATTTACAATGGAGTGGAACCTTTAAACTCTGAATTTAGTAGTAAAAATATTTGAGCATCCTGCCATTGACAGGACCCCCAAACTGATCTGCACCATCTAACTCTTGTAGGAAGAATGCATTTGGACCCATGGTGGACTTAATAATGTAAGGAACTTGCCTCAAACTATCAAATTTGCAATGCTTACCCTTTTCTTCTCTTCTAGAATCCCACTTGAGTACCTTGTTTCCAATTTTGAAGTCACCAGCTTTAGTTCTTTTGTCAAACAAATTTTTGATATTCTCTTGTACCTTTTGAGCTCCGTTGTAGACTTCTTCCCTTGTCTGCTGGAGATGTATTGTTTGATTGATCCTTATTACCATGCTATCTTCTTCTGACTGTATTTCTTGGACCAATTTAATCACTAGTACCCATAGGCTGGTAGGAAATACTGCATCTGCTCCATAAACAAGTTGTTAAGGGGACATTCCAATGGATTTCTTTGTGGTCAATCTGTCTGCCCACAAAGCATGCACCAACTTTTTATGCCATGATTTCTTATTCTCTTCAAGCAACTTCTTTATAATGGTCACCAAACTTTTATTTGATGATTCTGCAAGCCCATTACCATGAGGGTAATAAGCAGCATAATTACCAAGAACAATATGATACCTGTGACAAAATTCAATCATATTTTTGGAACCAAAAGCAACATCATTGTCAGTAATAATCTTCCTAGGGTAGCCAAATCTAGATAGGACATGGTCTTCAAGGAATTTTATAATAACTGAATCTGTGGCATTCCTAGCAGGGATGAGCTCTATCCATTTTGTGAAGTAGTCTATGGCTGTAAGAATCCATTTTTGTTGGGAAGATGAAGCAGGATGGATTTCCCCTATGAAATATAGGCCCCACTATTGAAAAGGAGCTTCAACGGTGATTGGTTGTAATGGTAAGGGAAGAAGCTTTCTTTTTCCTTAAAAAATTTGGCACTTGTGACAGGCAACTATAATTTTATGGACATCTTGGAAGAGGGTGGGCCAGTAATAGTCAGCTCTAAGGATCTTATTGGTTGTGGTTTTCCAGGAGAGATGGCCTTCACACTCTCCTTCATGGAATTCATGCTTGATCCTGTCTGCATCAACTTCAAGAAACAATTTAAGCAATAAACCATTAGCATTTTTCCAATATAAAAATTCATTTAAAATGAAATAGTTCCTAGCTTTCAACTTCAAAAATCTTTCCTTACTCTTTGATAAATCAGGAGGAGCATTAAGATTTGTAAGCACATACAAGATGTCAGCGTACCAAGGTGAGTTTTGGAACTGCTCTTCAACAGTGGGAGCAGGAAATCCTTCATGCTCATCCAAGGCATCTACCATATTAATGGCAAGGGCTTGTAGATCAGATTCAACCATTAATTGAGCTAAGCCCTGACCTTTAATGAGTTTTGTGGGTTCGCTTTCCAAGTCATACTCTAGTATTACTGCAATCCACTTACCTCTCTTTCCATCTAGGTCTTGTGAGAAGATATCTTTCACCACTATTATAGGCACATAAGCATTGATGTGAGAATGCAGAATATATACCCTAAAGTATTTTAAGGCCTTTACTAAGGAATAGGCCTATTTTTCCATGATGTTGTATTTCAAGGGTGCATCTCTTAGTGCTTTGCTAAAGAATGCTATTGGCCGCTCATGTCCCTCTGGATTTTTCTGCAATAGGATAGCAGCCATAGTATGCTCTGATGCAAAGGAAAAAATGAGTAAATATTTTGTGAAATCTAGGCTAATTAGCACTAGTCCTCGGGTGAGTGCATGTTTCACCAATTCAAAGGATTTTTTGGCTTCTATATTCCATTTAACTCCAACTTCTTTCTTGAGCATATTAGTCATATTTCTAAGGAGCTCTGCTAAGTTTTGGATAAACCTCCTTAAGAAGTTAATTTTCCCAATGAAGGACTGCAATTCCTTTATGTTCATAGGGTGGATAATCTGTAGTATTCCCTCAACTCTTTTTGGATCTATTCTAATCCCCTTTTCTAATATAATATGGCCAAGAAGTTTACCTTCTTGCAAGCCAAATATTGTCTTCTTGGGATTTAAAGATAATCAAAATCCTCCACACTTTTCAAAGACTTTCCTTAGATGCTTGAGGTTCTCTTCATCGGTTTTAGAATAAACTGTTATGTCATCAAGGTAAATTACAATGAAGTGCCCTATTTCCTCTGCAAATGCAATGTCCATAGCTCTTTGGAAAGTGGCCCCAACAATCATTAGTCCAAAAGGCATTTTCACATACATGAAAGTGCCCCAAGGAGTTGTTAAGGTTGTCTTGAGTTGATCTTCTGGGAGTACTAAGACTTGGTTGTACCCTGAAAAGCCATCTAACAGTGAAGTCCTTTTTGAGCCAACTACCCTTTGTAGGATGTGTTCCATTTTGGGTAGAGGATAATTATCTTTTAAAGAGGCTCTGTTTCAATTTCTGAAATCAATTCACAATCTGATTTCTCCTTTCTTTTTCCTCACAGCTACCAGGTTAGATACCCAATCAGAGAACCATATAGGCAGTATGATTCCTACCTCATACATTTTCTTGATCTCCTTTTCCACTAGAGGCAGTTGTACTGGGTTAATTATGCGCAGTTTTTGCCTAAAGGGTTTATGGTTTTCTTTCAAGGGGATTTTATGCTGGATAATCTCTGTGTCATAAGATTTTAGGTCCTCATAACTCCAAGAAAACACATCAACAAACTGTTTGAATAGATCAATGTATTTTTGTTTGATATGGGCAAGTAAAGACTTATATAATTTAATCATTTTAGGCTTACCCTTGCTGCCTATGTTGCATTCTTCAACATCTAATTTAGTGTGTTCAATAGTGGGTTTCTTTGCTACATCATTGAAATCGAAAAGGTCCTCTAAGGGTGCTAATCCTCTGGGTATGTTCTTATCTTTGGACGACAGCACTTCAATGTCTTACTTAACAGATTTCGTGTATTCTTCAGTTTTTTTTTCGAATTCTTTGGTCAACAAGTTGATTTCTACATTGGGAAATGGTTTTTCTTCATCAGGGAGATCTTCATCTAAACAATTTTCATAAAATTTGGAATCTGAATTAGGTAGTTCAAATTCATTCTTGCAGAGTAGGAAATCCTCTATCTTCTTGTCACCCTCGAAGACCTGCCAATATTTCTCATTATCTGGCATTGCAGGTCTGTATTTTGTTTGGATCATGATCTGTTTGTCACTAGGTGTCTTCTGGAATGAACTAGTAGCGTAGGCCAATCCATTTGCAATTATGTTTTGATTCCTAGGAAAAAACATAAGGTCATACTCTAAAAATGTTTTCAGCAGGTCCATGGCATTATTTATGTATGCCCTTAATATAGGATGCTTTGCAGTATACTCCCCATTTAGCTATTTGAGGATCAATTCGGAATCCCCTTGGACAACTATTCTCTTGGCTCCTAGTTTTTTCAATTGGTGCAATCCTAGGATCATAGCCTCATACTCTGAAATGTTGTTTGTGCACTTAAAGTCTAGCTGGAAAGTATGGCTCTCAGTATGATTGTTTTCAGTATTACACAACCATACCCTAGCTCCTCCATTCTTTTTAGTGAAAGACCCATCAAATTTTATGCACCACAAGGGGTTGTTTGTAGGATCAACATCATTTTCACCCCTACTACCATGTTCATAATTATGTTGCATTCTGAGGTCTACACCATGTTGTGTTGTGTCTTGTTCTTTAGGATTTTCATGGATATCAGAGTGATCAGCAATCTGTTGTCTGTAGTCTTGGCTTTGTTCACTCTGGTTTTTTGTTTCAGCACACTGTTCTAAGGTTTCTCTCTTGTTTTCCTCTATATCTATAAATTCCATTATGCTAAGATCTGTGGGCTCTATTCTATTGCTTGAATCTATGTCTTCTAGCCCTGACTCATCTGTGGATTCATTGTTGTAGAGGATAAAAGAATCCAGTTCTGTATGGACAGAGTATAGAGGGGAATTTTTGGGTTTTTCATAGCTGCTAACCATAAACTTCATTTGTGCCTCTCTATATAGTCTCCTAAGCTGGCTAAAGATAGGGATTGTGGCATATGACCCATCCATCTACATTGTGCCTTGAAGTTTAGCACCCCATGATCTTGAGAACAACATGCCATACTTAGGAGGTACATCAGCCACCACAACATGCATGACCATGCACTTGGCTAGGATTTGATTCAAATTGACACAAAGGTATTTGATTAGGTCAAGGAATTTTACTTTTCTTGAGTCAAAAGAATATAAATCCTTGTAAGTTCTGGTTATTTCTAGGCCTAGCCTTTCCATGATTAATTTAGGCATCAGGTTGTGTGAATCCCCAGAATCATGCATTGCATTGTGAAGGATTTTTTTGTGGATATTTAGGCTGATATAAAAAGGAGGTACTACCCCTTCCTGAAATTTCCCTTCTATATTTGGGCCAAACAAGAGAGTTGGTTGTACATCACTCAAATTGACAGTGTCACTGTTTTCTCCCAAGTTTAAAGCTTTCAAAATTTGACTCTTATATACATCTTGGGTGGCCAACTTAGTGAGGGGGACATAAATTTTAATTTTGGCTATCTCATTCTCCAAACTGAAAGGAGACTGACTCTTTGAGGGTTTCATTTCTATCTTGTTGGGAAACGTTTTATTAGCAAGATTAGCTTGATGTTTTTCAGTATGTACAATGTTTGAAATTGTTTTATCAGGAGCATTGGCTACAATTCCAGTGTTTCTAGATTTTTGATCAGATGTGTCACTGGTTTGGATGTCCTTATCTTTGTTTTTACCAAAATTATCAGCTGCTAGTTTACTGCTTTCAGCAGCCACTTTAGGAGTCTTTTCAGGTCTCTTCTTGATGGTGATTTCAGAAGATTTTGGTTTGGAATTATCTATGTTCTTTTTGTTCTTGAAGTCATATTATTCTCAGACCTACATGATGGAATTTTTGAATCCTAACCTATAGTCCTCAGTTTCCAACCCTTCCTCATTCCAATGTGAGTATGAGGTCTGGTTTTCTTCTGCGGAAAAGGTGTGATATTGTTCATCCGCTTCCACCATGTTCATTGCAGTTCCCTCTGACTCTTCTATTATTCCTTCATCCCCATCCGAGAAATTCTCTTGGAATGGAGGTATGACTTTTTTATCAGAGTCTCTTTTTCTATTTGGGGGGTTATTTCTCCTAATGTTCTGGTTTTGGTTTTGATTTTGGTTTCTATTCTGATTTCTGACTTGGACAGTCAAATTTTCCACCAGTTTTCCTAGCCTCTCCATGGTTTTGGCAAGATTATCATATTTGGGATCAGATGAAGAAGCTTTGTTGTCATCCCTACAGGTTACCTTTTTCTTAGCACTCATCCTTGCTCTTTTCTCAGTCAATTTTGCCTCAGCACTTACTGCTCCTTTCTGCATGTATTCCAATGTCTTATAATCTCTCTCCCTAAGCTAGTAGGCCATATCAACATCAAAACCTTCAGGGTATTTCACTAAGGCCATCCCTTGGGGAGGTTTCATGTGTCGTGAAAGATCATTGTAGACACTGTTAAATCTAGTAGAGTAATCTTGGACACTCTCTCCTGGATTCCTCTTAAGATTTCTATATTCAGCTAGGATTTGGAGAGGATTACTTCTGACTTCCCATTTGTTTAAAAAAGTTTGAAGTAGTGAGGGAATATCACTGATGCTATTACGAGGTAAAATTTTAAACCACTTCTTCACTTCTCCTCCTAAACTCTAGGCAAAGATCCTCATCTCAATTGTTTCATCCTCTATTTCCATGTAATCAAAGGCATATTCCATCCTATCTACATGGTGTTGAGCTGTAGTGGATTATTTCCGAGTGAAGTGGGGAATTTTAGATTGATATTCATTGGGTAAAGGAGCTAAAGGTTGCGGTAGCACCAACGGAGCATACCCTGATGCCATGATGATGTGTTGTGGAGGTAAAGGATGGGCTTGAGCAGTAGGTATATGAGTGACAGAAAAGCTAGGACCAGCAGCAAAATATTGAGCAGATCTAGGGTGAGAGAGGCCCAAGTTTTGAATTAAGTGTATATCAGGAGGTGTGGATGGAGTGGTTCCTCTGTTACCTATATGCTGAGCACTATGAGGGAGTGAGTTTGAAGGCTCAAATTTTGTGCGATCCAAGCTACTGAATGACTTAGTTCTTGGATAATTGCTTGGTGAGTCTAAATCAAACTGAGTTTTTGATAGAGATGTAAGGTTCTTAGGAGCTAAATTATCTCTATGAATGTGTCTGACATTGGGTCCCTAGATGAAGAAGGCTTCCTAAGAATACTCTCAGGTTTGTCCACAATTTCATGGGGGTTTGGATTAGGATAAGCTCTGGTGTGGATTGTTCTTAAAGCCAGTATGTATGAAAATCTTAATGAAGAAGGTTAGCCAGATATGAAAATATTTGAGAGGAAAACTATCTCCAAAAAAAGAGGCTTAATCCTATGTGTTTCCTTCAAAATGGATGATATTGTGGGGGAAAAATGGTCTCCCAGTGGAGTCTTTTGAAAACAAAGATAATCAACAATCCTAATGATCACTAGTGGAGTCTTTTGGTCATTCAAGGACTGTGGAGTCGCGAGGTGGAGGCTTTAGAATGTTTTGAAGGAGATTTACTGTCCACCACAGTGATTTAACTACCAAACCTAAATGATTTTTGAATCAAGGGGTCTTCCTGAGATCCTAATGGTATCTAAGGTGATGTTTACTCATAAATTCCCCAGTGGAGTTGCTAGAATGTTATGTCTCTGTAATTTTCATGTTTGGCAATACAAACTGCAGAGGTAACATATGAACCACTTTGGGATTCTAGGATCTATCCCTCCCAAATCTAGAGAGGGATCTCTCTATAAATGTGTTTAAATATGTGATCTTTGAGGCTTGAAATTTTATATTAGGCTAGTTATGAAGAGTATGGGTTTTTGTTTTTGTTTATTTTTTGGTCGGGAAAGGACATGGAAGGTGAAGGAATTTCAAATAAAGGGTGAAGGTGTATGCAAGTGAAGGGATGATTCAACTGATATGAAAAGCAAAAGAAGCTTTAACCCATTGGGCTATGGAGTCATAATAGTATTTAATTGGACAACAAGGTTCAAGAGTAATCCATGTGGCAAGTCATCTATGTCAAAGGATCTCTTAAGTTGGATTTATGGAATGAAACAAATAATAAATGGAGAACAAGAAAGTGAAGAAACAAAGAGCAGCCTAAGATAAAATTAGTGCTTTGAAACTATCTTTCTTTGACATACACTTAAAGGAAAACATAAAAATATTCTGAGATTAGGTAAGTGCTTTGAAACTAGCCTACATTGAAGTAATTTCAGTTAGAAAACATTTAAAAAATAGTTAGAATAGCTTAAGATCAGGTAAGGAATTATAACCTATCATGCTTTTAGCATATTCTATAAGGAAACACAGATGATAATCACAAAGAGAAATCTAAGATGAGGCAAGTGCTTTGAAACCAACCTGCTTCAATATAATCTTAAGGAAAAATTTCAAAAGGAAGAAAACATAGAGATAGAGCTTATCACTAAGAGTAGGGTACTGTTAAGAGTAAATCCTAGCACTATATTTTTTGTTCTTTATCAAAGAAAGTGAACAGAGTGAAAACACTAGGTAAAATAACAATTCAACAATGAGAAACACGTCACCATTAACAATAGATCAGGATCCCATAAATCAACAACTTGTATTTGATGTTCAAACCAGTTACAATCAGCAAGCCTGGTGGGTCTCTACAACTTCAAACTTACCATTTCAGCTTATGTATCTTCGATGGAAAATAGAACTTCAGTAGCTTCAAAATCTATTACATGAAATCAGATATCTAGAGACCAACCCTTATAATGTGGTCCTCAAGGATAATTTATAAGAAAATCTCGAAGTAGGAGGATTTCTAAGGGTCAAGTACCATTAATTCCATCATTAATGTAATTCCTGGCCTTTGAAAACTAGGCAAGGCACAAGGCAGGAATGCATTCAATTATAAATCTGCTTCATAACTCTGTTTCTACTTTTCAAGGCTTAATGGTCGAAAAGATTGACTCCTGGGTTGTTTTTATATTTAAAATCACTTTGTTGTCAATTAGAAATAAGCTCTCTTGATTTGCATTAATTGCTTAGCTGTCTTTATGAAAATATATCTTGTTTCTTGTAGTAATTAGGCCTTCTTTGTTTTATGTGAGGCTGTAGGTGTCTTTTGGTGGCTAGAGAGGTTGGATTTTGGTGTGGGAGAGGGTTCAATTGGCCTCTGAGTGGCGGTGGAAGCTTGCTAGAACTGACAGATGTCTTTGACCTTCTCCTAAAACAACTTTAATTCACTTTTAGGTCTGTGCTTTAGGCCTAATTAGGCTTCTGGATCAATTTAAGATCTTTGAGTCATGTTTCATCCTTTAATCACTGAATTACAACCTTTAATCTTCAATATCGTGCTTTAAATCTCTTAATCCTGTCACTGATGCTCTTTTTTTCTTTCTTTGACTGTTTCTGGTGCTTCCGCAAGTTCTGGAGGTGCAGGAGGGTTTGACCAGGGTTAAACACTGATCTCTTTGATAAAACATGCCTAAAAATCCTTTCACACTGTGCTTTCATGTGTTTAGGCTATGGAAAAGCCTCTCTGCATTTTGAAAAACCTCTATATGAGACTGAGTGAGAGTGAATTTACACTATCTAGTACCTTGCAAAAACACAAACATGTTAGGAAATCCGAGGGGATTGGGGGAAGCTAATACTGTGGAGGCCCATGGAGGATGGAGATCAAGGCAAAGTGGTATGTCGCGACAGGAAATTGGTGAAAAAATGCGTTAGAATGTGAAATGGTGATCTGACGAAGGTTTGGCATGGGGGAGGTTCTAGACCATTAGATTAGATCTAACAGTGGAAATCTATGGTCCAAATTGTGCGATGGGGTTGCTTGGAGGATGAGTGAAGAAGTAATGGATAAGAATGGAATTATATCGTGACTGTAGGATTCAACAGATGAACGACAGAGATTGTTCGTCAGGGTCCTAAGGGGGACCAGGTGTAAAGGGAATGAGCGCGGTTTAGATCCGATCTGATCCGTCGGATCTCCACGATGAACGGTGGAGATTGGATATGAGAAATAAAAGCTGAGGGGAAAGGCGGTAAGGCAGAATACTAGAGTAGTTTTCACACTAGGTCTGAGGTGGTAAGCTATATTCGGAAAAATAATGTGATTCCATACATCATGCGCCACGTGGATTAGTAAAACTGCCCATTTCGCATTATTTTGGGACGTTAAGCTTCGGATGCTAAAATTTTTTGAAACTTGCTCTCATTCATCAGATCTGGTGATCTTGATTGGACGGTGCAGAGGAAACCCAATGGGGAAAGATGCATGGGGCGGGGGTCAAATCATTGGGTTGAATAGCAGCCGTAGATCTCGTTTCAACGAACAGTTGTGATTTGATCTTGGGGTGGAAAAGGAAATACAAGGCAAGGAATTGAGATTCATCATAACCATAGGATCTACACAATGGACTACTGTGATTCACTGATGGGGTGCAGTGTATTTTGAAAGGAGGGGAGGGGAATTCAATGAAGGCGTGTGATAATTGTCGATCTATGATGATCGACGGTTCTCATTCATTCAAAACAATGCATCGAGGAATGCTAGAATAAGGGAAAAGAGCTTGGACATGGTTTTTCTAAGGCTTTAGGCACTTGGTCATAGCTTTTGATTCCATGGAGTGAGGGGCTAAGCCATATAAGCCTGCAGGGGCTTAACTTTCCAATAGAGCAGATAATGTGTTTTAATGCCCTTTCAAAGGTTTTTTCAGCTTTTTCAGTGGATCTTTGGCCTTTTTAGCACCTGGTTGTGGGCTAGGGGTCATATGAACGACAAGGCTATAGAATATAATCCCTCAGGGGCTAAGGACTGATATAGTATAACTTAGGTGTTTTTATGCCAAATTTATTGCTTTTTAGGCCAAATGAAGGGTTCCGGTAAGGGGGAAAATGGATTTTTAAGCCTAACAGAGGGTGATATGAGCCTTAAAAAGGATTTTAGGAGGGAATGGAGGGTTAGTGAGGGAATTTTGTGGGATTTGGAAAGGGAGAAGGGTGATGAAAAATGGAAATTTGGAGGGGATAAAATAGGGAAAATGGGGGCCTTTTTGAGCATTTTCTTCATAGAAGAATAGCAAGCTTTCAATGGGAACAACAATGAGGATTTCTTGAGAGGGAAAAACATACATGAAGGCTTCAAGAATGCTAGGTTTTTAGTGAAAATGTTCCTCTTGAAGACTTAGAAACCATTTAGCCACCTGTTTTCTATCCCAAAAAATTATAGGTGGCTAACACAACATAATGAGGTGGATAAAAAATTGGTAAAAGCATCATTCAATCACAGCATCACCCCTCGTCTCATTTACTAAGGGAGAGTTAGTGCTCTGATACGATGTTGCAAAAGAGGAGTTAGAACACCGGAAGTTTGAAACATTATGGAAATTTCCTTACATCATACAACATTGCCTCCTAAAGGTAGCATACTTCCTATCATAACCCAATAGTACATGCCTAGCTAACTCCGTCAATGGCCTCTAACTCAAAAAATTTCACCTTTAAGGGCAGGAAGTCTCAGTCTTAGGGATAGGATGCATGTAGCATATGATTTTGAGATGATCACAATCATTGAAGAATTTTTCTAAAAAATTCTCTAATGTCACAGATGGATCATCTCCCCATCCACTATTTTGGATTCGCTGATGGAGCCTCACAATGGTCACAAAATCTAGTAGCAGTTGCCTCAGCCATATACTATCCCGCCTGATCACCATTCTTTACCAATGGAGTATGTATTAGATCAACTACCAATAATATGGCAGAATATTATGCAATCATCGAGATGTTGAGTGATGCCTCCAACCAACGCATCCGCTATATACATGTATACCTTGATTCCTAGCTAGTGGTTTCGCAGTTAAAACAATATTTTGAAGTACAAGATTCACAACTATTTAGGAATTATTTTCATTCACAATGATTAAGTCATCCGTTTTATCATATTACATTCACACATATACCAAGAAATCAAAACAAGATAGTTGATTGCATAGCTAATCACATCCTATATTGGAATGCATATTGTATAAAGAATCATCCATAGAAAACAAAAAAAAAATGAAAACATAGATATTCATCATAGGTACATAACATCCATGAATAAAATATCCATAAACACATCATAAGAGCCGCAAAAATACGCATCTTGCATATATATACCAAAAAATGTGAGTCACAATGTAAAATTTATGTCCCTAACCATAACATCAATCAAATATATATATATATACAAGTCATGAAAATATGGAAGCATCCTCATATTCAGCACTTTCCCTGATCATACAAAATCCCTAGGGATGAGCCTCGCCAGGTGGGTTTTCTAAACCCACGGCTGCACTTGGTGGCAATACACATGCAGCAACTAAAAATGCAACTACCACATGACACAATGTCAGCCGATGCGCCCTCTCTCGAGCCAATAGGGTCTCAAGCCATGTGTCATCTAGGTCTTCAAAAAAGCCTTGGGTTGGCATACCCCAGGTCAATCTCTCTAATCGACTCCATGAGTCGACTAAATCTACTCCTCAATTCACGCTGCTAGAGCCTTAGCTGCCTCAATATGGGCAAGGAGGGTAGCACCCCCTCCAGTAGCTATAACACTATATCCCTACCATGAAGGGCCAACACCATCTCCCTGCCCCCCAGCATGGGCCTGAACGACCCCACCTAGGACCCTCCACGGTGGCTGATGCCACACCAAGCAGGAAAGAGGATACCCTGCCAGCCCCACATCTGTAAGAGAAACAAGAGTAGCATTATTTTCACCCTAAAAAACATATCAATCTACACATCATAAAAATACTCAAAAAATTTAGAAAAAAAACAAAGTTCATACCTGCTAGACCCCATACATAGCCAATAGGAAGACCCATAGACGAGTTCGCCTCAAAATCCATCACTGAGTATGGATAGTATAGGAACATCTATGGATTCACCTGGAACCATGTCTCAATGGTCACTTTGCAATAACGACCATCCTCCCCTCCTCCACCACAAGGCATCACGGGCGCCCACTACTGTATCCAAGGATCCCTACAAGGACCAATGGGAATTGCCACAAAATTTCAGAGCATCGGTACCCTCTCAAACATGGCACCACATAATATGCTCACATAAGTAAAAACCCTCAAATATCCTCCCTAGAGCTTCCCTAACTATGATTCCATCCCATCGTACACATGTCATGCCCTATCATAGAAGTGAATGGCTCGGAGCCGGTGCAAGGCACTAATATGAGGTCCATACACCCTGTTGGGTGACGATAACCTCGTCAAACGAACAATAATGGCCAAGGCACCCCTCTTAGCTAAGTTTTTCACAGTGTCAACAAGGACGCAACCCAATGTGAATGGGTCAGGAGCACAATCCTCCTCAACCCAGTGAGAGATACTCACCCTCCCAGAATGGAGTGGGTGTGGTAGAGCCTCACCCTGAGGTAGTAAGCTAGTCACAAAGTAAACATATATCTCTGGATGGATAAAGAAATCACTATGCCACAACACCATCACTTTTATTTCCCTGTTCTAGAAGTAGACTAGGAAATGAAGAAGACTATCCCATGATCTCAAAATGTTTCTCTCTAAGAATTTGAGCAACCCCCACTGTGCCAAAAGCCTCCAGAAATTGGCCTCCTATGCCATAGCTATTGGAAGGTCAGTTCAATCCTACTCATGCCACAATATTCTATTACCAAATAAAAAACCAAAACTCAGTAGCTAAATTCAAGAAACCAAAAAATTTCAAAACTTTTTCCCATCATCGTTGTTGTTTTATACACTAGAATGATGAGTGCGCATCTATATGAGATACATACGTGTGCATCATTGCACAGAATTTTTTCCAAGCACAATGGCCTCATGGGAAAGCTTACTTCTCTACGAGGTCTATGCAGCTCAGCCTCGATCGCCCTCGCGGTTGAGGAAAAATATAGGTAGGTAATCTGTACAAATCATATTTTTATGGACCCCCTAGGGAAGAAATAATAGAATTGAAAAGGAAGACATTCAGGGCCCTACTTGACATCGACAATGCAAATCCCAGGTACTCATGCTGACTGTAACAACAAGAAAGGATGAACATCAAGAGCTCAACTCTGACCTAAAACTCTCAAACAACACAAATGAATTGAAATGATTCATATTGGCCCATATATCGCCATTTCTTCACTATTCAATGGCCCATAACCAGAGCTCAAAACGCCCAATTGAAAAACCACAAGAAACACAATGATCAACACCTCATCTGTTCAAAATATGCTTCATACATCCATGCCTTAGAAATATTCATTTTTTCAGTCATGACAGGTATGCCCTCCCTTACCACTTTCCATTCAACATTATTTTCAATATGTTTGAATAAAAAAGATCCTTTTTCATGGGGTATTGGTTGCAGGTATTACAAGAACGCCAAATCACTTGTTGCCCCAACCACTAGAGGTACAAGAGTAGGTATCATTCTATCCATAGCATGATATGCTCCCCAAAGAAGCTTTCGTATCCTGAAATCATTTGTCCATGGATATCAAACATAGGTTCCATCCACCTGACCATGTTTATTACCACCTCACCTCGCACGTGATAAACATTATCACAGGTTAGGGGAGCCCTACCCTCCATGAAATCCATCACTCAAGTAGACCATACACCAAATGTCTAGAGCCATGGCCATAACATCGAAGTCTAGAAAGCACTTCATGTTCGTTCATCCATCATCCATCAAGTAATTTTTTACCCATGTCATGATATAACCCATTTCCTAGACTACCATTCTCATAAGCAGATCAAATATGGACCATCGCGTCTTGCACTTGGCCTACCACATCCCCATTAGTATAGCCCATCTATGAGACTTTTCATCCTCTTCATCACTCTCACACTAAGACCAACCAATGGGGCCCCCACCCTCAGCAAAACACCCTCCTCACACCATAGTGATGGATTATTTTCATGTTTATAGGGGCACCCATCTTCATGCTTATACATCCAAACCCATTCTATATTCATTTGTAAAGTGTACAAATATTTTTTAGGAGAGAAATCCCACCCATCCATTCACATTTATCACTTGGAAGTAGTCCCTAATCACCATTGATCAGAGCTATGCATTCTTTACCACACTGTAGCATGATACTCATAACAACCACACACCCACCCTGGATTTCCTACCGACTCCAGGGATTCCCTCACCATAAATAGTTATGACTGTCTCTAGTTTCATTTACAAGCTCTGACCTCGGGCCACTAGAATACCATCATTAGTTACAACCATTTATTTTCATCATGCCTAACTTAACCTATCACATGTCGCTATGCTACATTAGATACCTTGGTCCCTTGCATCAGTACGCATCTCAGTCAGTTGGTTTTTCCTTCTTGTCAACATCAACAACCATTTTCCAAGGAGATAGTACCTTGGATGATTCCTCACTTCAATAGGGGCATCCACAAATGGCACAATCGGAATCTTCATTTCCCATTGATGTCATTGATCCTCTCGAGATTCGATTTCAAAATATATTTTCATTTCAAAGATGTTATCATACTTTAGAAAAATTTCACTTTGTCAAAATTCATCGAAGACCCGTGACCTCATAAGCATCTCTTTCAACAATTCTTAAATGAGAAGGTACATAACATTCACAAACCTGTGCATACAATGAGCACTTGTTCTAAAAAAACATTCCATACCAAGATTATGCATCTGGGCACCAAATTT
The DNA here is from genome assembly GCA_034641835.2 of Pinus albicaulis. NCBI lineage: Eukaryota > Viridiplantae > Streptophyta > Pinopsida > Pinales > Pinaceae > Pinus > Pinus albicaulis. The sequence goes on from CM076573.1 coordinate 803,248,100, forward strand.
AACCTTCTTTCAAATAAAAAATTCCCCTGAGGGCATAAACAACCGTCATCATCAACCAACATCAGGTCACTACCACAAAAATGACATAGACAGAACCACTATCTATCATATAAACTTAACTATTCAAAACATCATGAGCATGACACATGCCCAACTCATAGAAATATTATATATATTTGATCTTTTGTAGGCTTCCAAGGGAGCACGATATCTCTTTTACTAACGTTAAGGGGTCTCCAACTTCATTTTCCAAGAAAGTTACCCTCTCTCTCTCTCTCTCTCCCTCTCTCCCTCTCTCTCTCTCTCTCAAAAGGATTACACGAAAAGAAAAATATAATGTATTTAGACTATAGAGTTCTTCCTAGACCTCATACATTAGGGGAAACTATTAACACTATAAAATCGTACAAGAAAACAACATTAGAAAATGTCAAGCAGAAGGTACAAATAAACATCTTTAGGGATGAAATAAATTACAGGAGCTGAAAATTTTAACTTTTTTCTAAGGTGAAACATGAAAATTTATTGAACATCACATAGGAGGCACTGACCCCGGGCGATCATTGTGACTTTTTCTTTGATAGCCGTGAAGATCATCGCGGCTATACTCAAATAGTTGTGTTGTCCTGAGGATGTAGAAAGTCACCATCCAGGACAACTTGTCACACTTGGAGAAAAATATTCTCAGTCAAGCTAGAAAATTATAGCCGTCTTTGAGCCACCTTGAGGCTTTAGTATAGCACACAAAGGAATCAGACTGCCACTCTTCTGTCAATGTCCATCTTGTACCAAGAGAGGGAGGGAAAATTTGAAATTTATCGATAAAACCTAGGCATGGGAAGAGAAACAAGAGAGCACATTGTTATGTTGGCCAAATTTCTCAATAGCAAACCATATTGTGTTGTTGAGCAACAAGAGGAGTGGAAGGATTTAGTTGTTGGCCATCTAATACCTCAATCCAGGAGAGAATATTGCACTACGTGTCTAGTGATATATCATTCTTCTAGAGGGATGAGAGGCTTGCTAAAAGATTCAGGGGAAGATACCTCCTTGTCTTGTATATTGGAGCTCCATAGCTCTAAGGATCCACTATAAGAGATTTAGCATTCTATCTTTTACTACTACCAAAACCTAATAAAGGGATAGAGCTCTCCATTGTTGAGTTATTAGTGTGTCTTCTCGATTGAGCGTGTTTCTTGTAAATGTTGTTTTATTTTTGTTTCTTTGTTTATGTAGCATGCTATGTTTCCATTTAACTTAGCTTATTACATGTTTAAATTGTTCCACTAACGTTTGATAAAACTAATTGACCTACAAATTTCTTGTAGGAAAGAAACCTCCCTATTAAGCACATTGTATTTTGTCCACCCATGCACCAAATACACTACCAAACTAGCCAATTATATCCTACCCTTGCCTATATTAGCACAACCTATCCTCTCCTAACATTTTGTTTTCAACCCTAGCCAACTCTATCCTACACTACTCTAGACTAGCCTAATCTATCATTGCCTAGCCTAGACTACTCTCTCCTCTACTAACCTAGTCTTCTCTCTCCTCTCCTAGCCTAGCATACTATATCTTAGCCTAATTTTACATACACTAGCCAAGCCTAGATTAACCTAGCCTACTCTAGCCTACTCTTTCCTAGCATAGTGTACTTTAGCCAAGCATAGTGTAGTTTACAGTAGCCTAGATTAACCTAACCTACTCTAGCCGAGCCTGGCCTAACCTACTCTAGTTGAGGCTAGCCTAGCGTAGTCTGACCTACTCTAGCCAATCCTAGCCTAACCTACTCTAGCTCAGCCTAATCTAGCCTAGCTTACTCTAGCATAGTCTACTCTAGTATAGCCTATTCTATTGTATCCTACTCTGGCTTAGCATAACCTACTCTTTCCTACCATATTATAGCTTATCCTAGTATAACCTAGCCTAACCTACTATAACCTATCCTAGCCTACTCTACCATTCTCTAGCGTAACCTACTTTATGTTTTCCTAGCCTACTATTCCCTATCCTAGACTACTCTAGCATAGCTTACTGTATCCTAGCCTACTATATTCTACCCTAGCTTAGGCTATACTATCTTAAACTACTCTAGCCTATCTTAGCCTAGCATAGCCTAACCTACTTTATCATAGCCTAGCTTACTCTAGCCTAGGCTAGTCTACTCTTCCCTAGCCTAGCCTAGCCTAAACTTGCCTAGTCTACTATAGCCTAGGTAAGCCTAGCTTGCTCTAGCCTAGCTTTCTCTAGCCTAGATTAGCCTAACCTCCTCTAGCGTAGCCCACTCTATCCTACCCTAGCCTACTCTTTCCTTTCCTAGATTAGCCTTCTATAACCTACTCTATCATAGCCTAACCTACACCATCCTAGCCTAGCCTACTCCTTCCTAGCCTAGCCTACCCTAGCCTACTCTAGCCTACTCTAGCGTAGCCTAAACTAATGGGACCCAACATTAGGTATAATTGGAGGGGTTCATTGTTGCCTTTTTAGCCTTATTAGTCTCTCTTTCTCACATTTAATTACATTATGGTTATATGTTGCTTAGTGTAGATGGTGATTAAGGCTTGTCATACTTTGAATGCCTAATATGGGTTAAATTCATGACAATCACAAAGATATTACATTTTATTTTAAATATTGGGCAATCAAAGCTCAAAGAAGACAACAAGGAGAGATTATATGAGGGTTTTCCACCTCCTTAACTCCTAAAGGCAACCAAGGGATCCTTGATATTCCCTATGATAACTCAAAATCAAAGTCAACCAATCACGTGGAAGATCAAGTGCACCAAATCTCCACTTCTCTTACAGTCGAAGGGGACACATCACCTACCTTTAAGGGAGTTTTTGGTTGCTACCCTTTAGGTTAAATTGGGCATAGCCAGAGCTCATTAGGATTCGAATTTTTGAGGAAGCTAGTAGATTCTTAACTCTTTTGATAGAATTTTGAGACTTTCATTATTATGTAATGAGACTATTTCTACAATAAAATGAGTATTCAGTTTTTCCTTCAGTGATTCAGTTTCAAAGAGTTGATCTTGTGAGTTAGGGCCCAACCCATTCGTGTCAGTCTCTCTCTCTCTTGAGTATTTATGTTTATTTTTGTGCCATTCTAGCTAGTTTACTTCATGAGTTTTAGCTAGCTTACTTAAATTTCATTTTATTGTTTTTGGATTGCTTCCATTTCACATTTATTAAAGTTAGGCTCCTATAAATCATGGTACAGTAACATATAAACTCCAAAACCTATGTGTCAAAGTGGTACACCATTTTTTGGTTATATAACCTATTATCATTAGATGGATCCAAGTACACCATGTATGACCAATTTTACCCTAAGTAAAATTTCTTTCAGTATAAAAATAACTTAGTAAACCACCTTTATTAAGTTGTTTATGGTCTAAATAGGAAAACCTGTGAGGAAATATTAAATAAATCTACATTTTTTTATTTTCCTCAAGGAATAATTAATTAAACAACAGTTTGATTAATATTCCTGGTTATATTTAACCCAAAACAAGGAAATTAATTAGATAGATCATTATCTATCTTATTATTTCCTAAAGAATAGTTTTTTAAACCTTATTTAAATAATATTCTTTGTTAAATATGACTAAATCACCCATAAACAATTAAATAAATCATTATTTATTTGATTATTACTCAACCACATCCTTAAAATAATAAATAAATCATTTATTTATTTATTATTTACAAATAAAGGGATTTAACCGAAGTCAAATTCCTTTTCCCTCTAACAAATATAATAAAATATTCCATAAAAGTTGGATCTTAATTTGATTAATAATATTTTAACTATGCACCAATATCTAGATTAACTCAATATTTTGCTATAAATAGAACGATTTTTCCATTCATTTATCACCTTTTGTTGCCTAAATATCACTCTGGATCTATACTTTTGGTTTGACTATTGATCCACCATCATAGTCATATTTTGTCATCATTTTTGTCTCGGTTTTCTACACCATCAAGAGAGAGGAATTTTAGACCTAAAGTGCCGAGGACTAACAACAACCCATCCCATTGAGGAGAAATCAGAACACCCTCTTGTGTTTTCCTCCCAGGTGCCCCTAATACAAAATTTATTCAACATATTCTTGTCTTGTCTATTGGATGCATGGAGTAAATCTTGTTTTTTCTACTGTTTAATGTCTTCTAATGCATAGATCTAGATTTTTGCAGCATTTATCTTGATCAGCTAACTGCAGATCTGAAGATATTGGCAGTCATCTTTGCTGTCAGGGTTGTTGGTTATGCATCGCTAAAGTGGTATTTTTTCATACGCTTAGAATTAAGATTCATAATAACAACTGGTGACTCCACACGGGTTTACGATTACAACCGTTGTCGTTTTTCTGATCCTTTCATATCCAGCTACTTCAAACCCTAGTATTTCTCTTCAACCCCTTGTTTTTTTCTTTTCTTGATGTCTTTTTTAACCTATAAAACCCTAAAACAATAAAAATTATAACTTCCGCGTGTTTTCAGACCTATTGCGCAGGTGACAGACATCAGCCGCAGGTGAGACGACAAATATTTTTTAAATCTGCCGCTGAGAGTGCTAGAAGTGAAGGTCAAAATTTTTGGCCAAAAAACTGTGACCTGGACCCTCAGGATGCACCTTTCAACCCAAAAATTGTGACCTCTGCTAAAAACAAGTCAAAAACTGTGACCTAAACTTTTTGCGGGAATTTTTCGGAAAGTTTTCTGGGTTTGAATGAGCCTCTGTTCAGAGTTGTATGACCTCCGTCTCCACCTATTTTCGACCTATAATTGTTCTTTTTCTCTCAAATAAGTGGGAACCTAGCCCCGTAGGGTTTCAATACCCTGGACTTCTTGTGGAAGAGTTTTTGTTGTTGCAGGTTGTTTGGAAATTCAAAGTCTTCAGCCTTTTTTTCAGATCTGATACCTCACCTTCAGACTTGCTTCAGATCAGCTTGTTATCCATCCAAATCACCTCATTTAGGTTTTATTAGTTTTTCCTCTAGGGTTCACTCCATTTTCCTCGTGGAGATAGCCTTTCACTACCTCTTTTTACAACAAGTTTTCCTCTGATCTGTTGTTGCTTCTGCACCACTTTCTAACAACTTTTATCCTTTAGATCCCCGTCCCTCCTGATCTTAGATCTATCAGTTGTTTTAGTGTGTTTTGATTATTTTTTTACTCACTTATAGACTAGTTGTTGAGAGGCCTACCTCCTTGGGCTTAGATTCTTGCATTATTAGTTGTTTATTTTTTGTTTTTGTAGTCTTATATATTGTCATTTGCAGGTTTATTTGTAGCTATACAACACACTTTTTATTTTCTCTACAAACATTTGTGTTTAAAAATTAAAAATTTCACACTTTACACACACACCCTAAGTGAAAAAGGGCCTGGTTAACACCTCGAAGCAAAGAATGTAAAACATTGAAATCAATTGATCCTGCACCTCTCTACCCTTGTTTCTACATTGTAATCAGTTGATCCTGCACCTCCCTTCCCTTGTTAGTATCTTTTTCCTTTGTGTCGCGTTTGTGTCATCATCATTGCGCCACCAACGTGTTTATCTTGGAGACTTATTAGCCTTCATCCTCAGTTTCCTGTAGGAATAATTACTCCTCTACATAGAATTTGAGTTATTCTTCCAACGAGTCTGCACTCCAACTCTTCTTTTGGTCCTTTCGGTTCTCCTTCTCATTACGCCATCAGTTCTCCCCCTATCACCTTCACCATGTCTGGTGCAAGACCTAATGTTGGTGGTAACCTTGGCCCTCATGTTGGAAATACCACTAGTGGAACCACAACAGACACTACCCCAGTTGCGCCATTGCTCCCCTTCATGGTAGGCCTCAACCTCCCTGATTTCGACCAGTTGATAAATGACCCTATACACCATGATGCTAGTTGACCTACTATGCCAGCCAAGCTCCCTTCCAACATCCCAAACTTTGAAGGCGTTGCTAGAGAAGACCATTCAAATCATGTCCGATCTTTCCACATGTGCTCTTCGTCTAACTCCATTATCGATGACTCTGTCCGTCTTCATTTGCTCCAATGAATGCTTACAAGTGAAGCTTCTAAGTGGTATGTTGATCAGGCCCCTTCCTCCCATACCACCTTTGCAACTTTTTCTTGAGCTTTTTTGTCTTACTTCCATCTTCCCCTTCATTACAACACTAGTACCAAACTGATATAGGGTAAAATTCTTGGGTTTTTGGTTATCGAATATCCCTCTCAGGGCTTTCCGATGCCCGAGGAAGATAGTAAGATTAGCTATATATTTCACAAAGAAGATGCATATATGTTCATATCAACTTAAAACAACTTGATGGAATAAGATGGAATATTACCTCTTTTATGATCCCGAAGTCTCCTGGAGAACACAAAGCGGTGAAGCAGGGATCCTCCTTCACCAGCTCCAAATCTTGACCTTGTGATCAATCAAAGCACCGATTAATATCTATCAAAATACACATTCCTATCAATTTAAGTTAATATATAGCAAAAAATAAACAATGCACATTTAAGCCATTCATCTCATGCTATATAAGTAACTGAAAAATAATAACGATATGAACGCATAGAATGGACAAAATAGATATAGCTCTATTGATTTATAAAAAGGAGGATTACAATCGTTAGTTGTACCAAGCCCTCCTTAGCCTTCCAATCTCTGTATATCTCAATGTGGTGATGTCTTGATCAAAAAGTTCTCAATGAACCTCTTTGACCTTTGACCTTCACACTACAACAATAATCTCTGCTTCACAAGTATTAAAAACTTTGACAATCCTTCGACCTTGAACCAAGAGCCTTCAACTCCATTTTATAGCAGATGGAGAGAGCAATCATTGCCTTTCTCCTTCCACCAGTTATAAATAGAAAAAACGAAGATGTTTCCTCAACTTGCCATGCTTTTTCCTTGATAGTTTAGTTGTTTATGGCAAGGCCCAATAAGAGACTAGTGCTTTGCAATATCTTAGTGCTTTCCTACCCCCAAGAGATCATGTTTCTGATCATAGAGTAGAAAAATATCACCCTCTTGGAAAGAACGAGGCTTGACAGATTTGTCGTATTGAGCTTTGACTCGACATTCGTGAGCTTCGAGTGCTAGTGTGGAATCTCAACGAGTTTCATCCAAATGATCGAGCAAGAGAAAGTGCTCTTCCGTGGCAGTGGTGCCGGGTAGGAGTTCAACTGCGAGTTTGAGTGATGGAATTTCACACTCGATTGGAAGTACTGCCTCTAGGCTGAATGCAAGTTGAAATGGCGTCAAGCCTGTGGCAGTTTTGACTGATGTTCGATATGCCCATAACATGGAATACAACTTCCGATGCCATGTGGTTTTATGATTTTCGACTAATCGACGAATCATGGTTTTGAGGACACCATTTACAGCTTCGACTTGACCATTAGCTTGAGGATAATAAGATGAAGATTGATCTTGACGAAAACCTAGCATGGATGTTAATTTGGTCCTCATATGATTTTGAAAGTGGGATTCATGATCTGTGACAATAGATAGGGGTACGCTGAACCGACAGATTACCTGATTGAACAAGAAGAGAGCGGCGGTTTTGACATCAACCTTAAAAGTGGGAATGGCTTCTGCCCATTTCGTAAAATAGTCGACCGCAACCACGATGTACTTGTGTCCATTATCTGAAATGGGATTGCAAGTGACGAAGTCAATTCCCCACTTGGCAGAAGGACCAATGGAGATAACCAGATCTAAGGGGGTGGGATGAGCATGCATATTCTTCGTGAAAATTTGACATGGATGGAATTTCTGGACTACTGTAATGCAATCTTTAAACAAAGTGGGCCAATAATAACCAGCGCGCAAGATTTTTTGGGTAGTAGCTATGCCTGAAAGATGACCACCGGATGACCCTATGTGGCAGTCATTCAAAACACTTTTTTCTTCATCGAAAGTGAGACAACGTCGGAAAATAGTATCGACACCACGGCGATATAGCATATCATTCAGCACGAGGTAGTGATTTGCATGGTGGCAGATACGATGATGGTTGTCAGATGTGAGAGTTGGGAAGAAGTTTTGGGTTTGTAGGTATACCAGAATGTCTCCATACCATGGGTCCGAGGAATCAAGCAGGTATACAGATTCATCAGGAAATGGATCATGAGCTACTTCTCCTGGGTCGATTCTGGGAAGGTTCGATAGTAATTCGACGAAGACTAGAAATTTGTTTTCTTTGGCAGCTGTGAAGACCAAATCAAATTGTTGGAGGATTATGATCCATTTGGAATATTTTACTCCAATAATTTGGGGAGAAAAAATGTGTCGCATGGGGTTCTCCAAAGCAATAACAGTAGTTTTTCGCAGCAATATATAGTGTCGGAGTCAGGTGACGGTAAAGACTACCGCGAGAGATAGTTTCTCCACATGTGAATAACGTAGTTCAGGTCCAATCAGGCCTTTTGAATCACATGTTCATTGTCGTCGTTATGAACTTGAACCAGAACCATTCCAAGTGAGGATGGTGAGGCTGCCAGGTAGAGGATAAAGTCGCATGAGTAGTCAGGGGCACTAAGGAGTGGGGCTGAAATAAGTGCATGTTTTAAAGCATCAAATGACTTTTGAGCTTGGTCATCCCACAAATATAGTGTTACCTTCTTCAATAATTGCATGAATCCTTTCATCATCTCGGCATATTTAACAATGAATTGACGTAAAAATTTTGCCTTCCCTTGCAAACGCTGGAGTTGGAGGATGGGTTGTGGTGCCGGCAATTCAAAACTTGCTTTAACCTTACCAGGATCAACCCTAATCCCATGCTTGGAGATAATGAAACCTAACTGACGGCCGGACTTGACCATGAATATGCACTTGTAAGGATTCAGATGTATATTGTAGAATCTACACCTCGCAAAAATTTCTTTCAGATGAGCAAGGTGATCAGGTCGTTTCTTGGAATGGGCTGAAAGGTCATCCAAGTATTCCTATAAAATATGTCAAATTTTGTGGAAAGCATAGTCCATATCCCGCTGAAAAGTTGCTCCAGCATTATTCAAACTGAATGGGAGTTTACGATACGCAAATGTGCCCCAAGGACAGACGAAGGTAGTTTTATGCTGGTCTTACTTTTTAATCACAATCTGGTTATATCTCGAGAATCCATCCATGAAGGAAAAAGATTTTCATCCAGCACAATCGTTGAGAATCTGATCTATGAATGGCATAGGATAATTGTCTTTGGGACAAGCAGCATTCAGATCACGATAGTCGACACAAACTTGGATGGTGCCTTATTTTTTATCTACGAGAATTGGATTGGAAACCGATTATGTCAAAGGAATGGGATAGATGAAACCAGCATTTAAAAGGCTTTCTACCTCAGTTTTGATGGTGGTGGCTTTGCGCGGATGGATAGGCTTCAGTCGCTGTCGAATTGGTTTGGCATTGTCATAAATCTTGATTTCGTGCTCAACTATAGACGAATATATGTCGGGAATTTTGTCATAAGACCAAGCGAACACATCACGGAATTCCTTGAAAAGGGATTTGAAACATGCAATTTCGTCAGGATTTCTATCTGCTCCAATCTGAATACTTTCCATGATACCCGTTTTGACCGAGATATCAATGAGAATTGTCTTAGAAATATTACCCATGTTCGCTTCTGAATCGATATTTTTAACAATTGTGTAAGTGGAGGGAACCATCTTAGTTGGGTCAAAGGGTGGTATTTTAGTATTTATCACGTCTGAATCGATCATCGAAGTGCGATGGTGAAACTCTCCCCAAGGTCGTTCTTCTAGAGACATGATCTCTTGAATAGCTTCGTCTGTAGGCAAGATTTCATTGAGGAGACCCTTAAAGAGAACTCTGATGGGCGGGAGGTTCGTAACTTTTGTCGAAACCATAACAGTGGAGGGTTCAGATGTAATTTGGATGGGTTGGAAGGCCAACTCGTTTAGTGAGAGCGGCATCTGATCTCCATAGGAATCAATGTCTGAATGCGCCGGGAGGATCCATGGGTCGATGGATCCATGGGTCGATAGATCCATCCAAAGTGGTGGATATAATTGCAACCATATTTGGGATCTCTAGCAGCGAGAGAGGAAAAAAACCCAGTAGGGAAGATGCCTTCAGAAGATTGGTACCGATACTGACGTAAGAGTCAGGAAAGCCTCCTGTTAGGGGTACAGTGCTACTTGGTAACGTGGTATAATCAGGGGTGCAGAAGGATAACTAATCCACTATGACTATTTTCCCATCCAATGGAAATAGGATGAGTCGGAAGACCGAAGATACAATGGCGGTCATGGCATAAGATCAACTGTGACCAAGCAATAGATTATAGTCGAGATGGCGATCTATGACTTCGACATCCATAGTTATCATTTTCCCACTCAGAGTGATGGGATTGCTAGCAAGGTAACCTTTTGGATGAATTTGTAGCCATCGAAAGCTTTGAGGGAATTCGACGGCGGTGACAAGGTAGGAGAACCTAAAGCGAGCCAACAATTTTGTGACATAATGCAGGTCGAAGCACCTTCGTCTATGATAGTGTGATGGATTAGTCTCCCTTTCGACACAAACTACACCTAGAATCCGAGTTGGTGTGAGAGGCGAGTCTTATATTTTTCCATATCAAAGATAGCTAGCATAGAATCCTGGTTGTCTATTCCACCAATGGCCAAAAGCAAGGCTTCCCTTTGTGCTGGGAAAGTTTGCAATACTTCGAGAGCAAACATAGTTAACGGTTATTGCACCAAATATTCTACAATGTTATAGTTTTGGGATGAACGTGCAGAGGTGTTATGAGTCTTGCGTCGAAGTTTCCCTTTGGGGGGATGAATCACGGGGTCAGCAGTAGGCCATTCGATATGAAAATCATTAGGCGGCAGTGGATTTGAACTAGTACCAGGTTCTTGAGCATATATGGTAGGATTTCCATAAATCTTGGCTCAGGTAGGATTTAAATTCCATAAATGGTGGATGATCCTTCACCGAAAGGGTGTGAACCACTGTTGCCCCATTCCCGAGGTTGTGGCGGGTCGTCAACCATGTGTTTCTGCTGTTGATTAGGGAAAGGGTTATGAAGAACGACAGGTGTTCACCCAAAATACTTGTTTGTGATAAAATCGGTGCATTCATACATCCAAGGACATTTGTATGTCAAGTGGTCCTCCGCACAAATCTTGCAAGGAAATTTCATGGGTTTATCCTTCCCTTTGTCATTTTTGGTAATTTTTTTCCTGATTAGGATTATTTTGATTGTCTGACTGCTCTTCTGAAGAAGATGTATTTTTCTTGTTCTTCTTCTTCTTACCAATAGGGTTTTGTGAAGTTTGTATAGAATTTACCTCAGCGGAGGAAGAGTAGTCGTTTGGTTAGGGGCGGTGGCAGCCGAGGATGGCTGGGAGGTTTGCCCCCGAGACTATTTTTTGGCTATGCCAGAGATTGTGCCAACGAGACTGTCAGCATGGGCTCCTCATATAGATCTTTCTAACGATGTATCATGTGCATCAAACGAAAATAGTATGCAATGTTACGACCCCGAGAAGTTGAAACACCAATTTACCCAAATAGGGCCCATATTTTTGGTGCTTCATCTCCTAGGGTTAGGTTTTTGGACGTTTAGAATTCTATATTGTTTTCTCAATAATAAATAGGCCCTCAAGCCTCATTTTAACAGAGTTCAGAGGTATGTAGCCACCACATCTCTTCTTAGAGATTCGCTACCATCAACCTAGTTATTTTTTTTCCATTATGTTTGTAAGCATTTTTTTTTATTTGATATTAATGAAATGAATCGTTATTTCTGCTACATCTCTATTTTTATGGTTATTTCTATATTCTGTTGTGTTCTTGCATAAATCTGGATCACAATATCACATGTAAACTACATGAAAACAATACCACAGGCACAACATGTACACGACACCACATGTAGATAGAACCATATGCATAACATGTACGCAACAACACATGTACAACATGTACACAACACCACATGCACACAACACCATACATACATAGAATGACATGTACAACATGGCAACAACACCATATGTACATAACACTACGTATATAGCATGTACATAGAACCATATGTACACAATATTACATATCCAACTTGTGCATAGCACCATATGTAGACAACACTGTATATCCAACCTACGTATACTACGATATGTATACAAGACCCCATATCCAACATGTACACAACACCATCTATACATAGAATTTCATAAATAACATGTACACAACACCATAGGTACAATAACTAAATATACAACATGAAAAACATATACACAACAATATTACTACACACCTAGAGACCAAACTGTCTCTACCAAGCAACCTTGCTTCTAGTGTCTTTCCAAAATCCATGCTTATCCCAACATGTCGCAAATCAAATTGCTTTCATTCCACTGTTGTATATTTTAGTATTACCTTCCATAGTATAAAGATAAACATAGTACACTCACATATCATTAACCCATATTCACATTAGACTGACCTCATAATATGTCAAGGCTACTCTGCCACTTGATTCCTCATAGCTAGGAACCTCTTCATGGTATTCACCGACATAATCAGTCATTCCTCCAAAATAATTATCCTTAACAAACCTGTCAAACAATGAAATAGATGCATACATGCATACATATATATAAACATTAGCATAAAACAATCATGATTCTATCAGACAAAGACATACATACATACATATGTACATATAAAAATTAACATTAAATAGTCATGATCCATGATGACCCTCTTAGACATGACATACATACATACATGTATACATATATAAGCATCAACATAATTATTATCACAACATAATTACCATATAACATAAGCTCAAGGTTAAGATATCTCCCTTTATGCATGCACAACATCAAGAAAAATAATTTCCGATATAGGTAAGGCATCTAATGCCTCAAATCCATTCACTTTACCATACCTGATCACCTTTCCAATGAATACTCTGCTACCATCCATTTACAACAATGGACCCGACCAATCCAACTGATTGTCATATTGCTACATTCAAATTCCCTTATGCATGCACTGAGCTTCATCCAAGTCTTTTATTACATGTTGGAATTCATTCAACTCTCGCCAAGCTCCTCTAACTTTCCTCTTTCCCAACCAATTCCCAAGACCCCAAAACATAAAAGGAAAGATAAATAAAAAACCAAAATAAAACCATGAAAACCAATAAAAGTATAACATCAAAAACAAATTGGCAGATCCTTGCACTTGACATAAATAATACTACAAATCATAAAATACCAAAAGTACAATACTAACAACAAACACCATGACTCAATCCCAATGGGTTCCTAGTGCCTCCAAAGGAAATCTCAACCCGAGTCTTCTTCAAGATTTCATGGAGGTCTCTTTTGTCATTCAATTCCATGTATCCTATGGCCAAAAACACATAAATGCCAATACATAATTAAATGTAACAATATACCATTCATCTTACCTTGTTGTTCCAAGCATGCTCCCATGTAATTGAACACACATGTCAGGGACATGCTCCAAAAATAAAGACAAAATATCTATTAATGTGGTATTAAAATTTTCCAAGTCTAATAACCATGTCATAATCACTAATAATCTCACATTCATCAGTCATAATACATACTTCTACAACTATCATCTAATTACACTCAAGTACATATCGGTTGTCTCAACACATATCTGTTAGTACAACCATCTTAAAACAAAATCACTTATTCAAGAATTCTTATAGACACATACTCATATCATGCAATTAATTAAACATTCAAACAAAATATAAATGTACCTCATTAGATAAATCAACTAGCCGACATAATAGACACCAAACACTCAAACACCAAATAGATGAAATAATCAAACATTAAAGCACCAAGTATAAGTCATAACCAAGATCATACCTTAATGTATATCAACGAAGGTTATCTTATTTGCACAATCAATCTATATTAGCACAATATAACTTATCGACATACCAACTCAAACATAAATAAGGTCATGATATCCATAACATTAACTAGCTAACATGTTCACATCATAAATTCATTAACAATTGTCATTCATGCATAACAATCACATATGCATAGTCACTCTAGATTACTACAACACAATATCACAAATATATCCACTTATACATGAATGTAATAACCCTAACCATCTGCATAGGTCAATCCAAATTAGCATGATACATATAACATCGAGATCCTAAGTGCAATGGCCATAAACCTCATGCATATGAATATAACACATATAAGAAAAATTAATATCATTCATGAATAATCGATAAATGTACATATTATCACACTAATTAACTAGCATATAGCATACATGTAACCATAAAAACAATATAATGACAAGGATATAAGTGACCCTAATGCTTATAACAATCCATTAACTAACATACCTACTTGCCATATAATACCTGTATGAAAGTAAACTCTAACCCCTAAGTCTAGTGTTGCAATGTCTCTCTAATATTCTTCATCTTCTGCTATATCTTAGCACACATATCATCATCATATCTTATCAGCAACATCATGATGGCATAACTACATACAATGACCTCACCATTAGGGGAATTTTGAGGTCTAAAATGAGCCTCCTAAGAAAAATGTACAACCAAAATAGACTTTATAAGAACTAATAGGATTCAAGATGATTATGTCAACCATGGGGAATACTTCATGATTTTTGGAGTTAAAAAGTAAAAAGCTTAAAAAAAATAATAATAATAAAACTACTTTTTCAACTCATATTTTAAACTTATCTCGCTAATGGTTTAATCAAATTTCGAGTGAGAGTACTTGTTGGATGTAAAATTTATTTCCTCATCTAAGGAGTACCCATGTTGCATACTTTTGATGGACCATGCTTCACAAAAAATGAGAAATACATGAAAAACGTGATTGCAATCACATTTTTTATGTATTTCTCAATTTTCACGTAGAAAAGTCTATCAAAAGTATGCAACATGCATACTCCTTGGATGGGAATTAAATTTTGCATCCAACGAGTATTCCCGCTTGAAATTTGAGCAAAACCTTAGAGAGATAAGTTCAAAATACGAGTTGAAAAAACAAGTTTTTTTATTTTCCACCCTAAAATTTGATGATGTAATCAAATCTTATTTTATTATTTCTACTATTATTTTATAATTTCATTTGGAGGCCCATGTTTTACATCAAAATTCCCCTAATGAATGCATATTGAACCTATTACACATGCATAACCATAAACATAACAATGCATGCACATAAACCTGTAGACACTAACATGCATAAATAATGCATTCAAACTCATTGTATGGGGGGGCATTCGATAACTCTTTGAAGTAATACATAGTTCTGTTGAAGTTGAAAGAAATTTTATGTTCTAGAATGTGCGGATGTTTTGACCTATTTGTGGATGGAGAAAGCTCTGTCATTGGATCCCTGAGCTTGGTTGTTGGTGAAGTATTCTAAATTTTTGATGTTTTTCTTGTTTTCCATTCTGTTTTCATTATTTTCTTTCTTACAGTAGAGTAAAAAGTTTAGGCTAAGAAATGTCTCCTAGAAGCACCTTAGACCTGTTTTCTCTTCACTATCTTTATGTTTTCCTCTGTTGAAGGTTTTATTGAGTAAGTTTGACTGCTTTTCAACCTTTATGCTTGTTTATTTCCTAAATAGTTCAATACAGTGGCCTCAAGAATGATTTGTGGTTTTCCCTGCTTGCTTGTTTCTATTTAAAAACTGTTTTTGAAGTCTCCCTTCAAAGTACCATTGTCCAAAGTCTGCCAAAGAGGTCTGTATTGATCATACCCTTTGTACTTGCTGAAATAATTGTTTTGAAGGTCTTTATAGTTGTAATCACACATTTCTAGGAGTTCCCTCTTCTATGAATGTACTTATTTGTGAATCTTGGATGTTTTCTTATCCTTGAAAGTGAAATCTTTGATGAAATAGAGCGTTCCTCGACTCCTAGATTTCATTTTAAAATTTTGTCTTGAAATTTTTATTTGCTGAAGTGTGATTTGTAGAATTCATGGTTAGCCCTATCTATAAAATCCTTCTTCATGTTAAAATGATGTTTTAAGTCCCTTTGTTGAGAAGTACATATAATTAAGGATTCTTAACTGCCCTTAGTTCTAATTTTCATTCTAAACCCTTAATGTTTATTTTATTTCACCTGAAAGCTTTGTAGATCCAACAGTCAAGTTAAATTTTCCCTTTGATACCCATAATTCATCTACAAACTTGTTACAAAATTCTACTTGACTCCATTACCCAATGACTTAGATATTTCCCTTTTCTATCTATGCCGCCAAGATCATCATGTCCCATAAAAAATCAAACAAGCTCATGCTTAATAACTAGCCTAAAATGAACCTTTTTCAAGAAAAAAAGTCATATCTTTGCAAACATATTGAGAGATCCCTATATGAGACTAGGAGGGCTAGATCCTAGAGTCTAAAGACTGGTTTATGTGTTGCCTTGTCATTTAGTATGCCAATCTGCTAAATCACAGGATCCTAACATTTTAGCGATCACGGTGGGATCTTCTTAAGTAAAATTCCCTAAAAAGACAATTAGTATTTGTTTAAGTGAAATCTAGCTTATTCAAGCACTACCAGCATAATGGTAATCATGATAGGATCTGTCTAAATCAGTGTCAATCTAAGCTAACCTTAGGATTCTAAGAGACCCTTATCAAACCTTGAAGAAACCAGTTGATCAGCCATAGAGTAGACTCCATTTGTTTCACCACCTTAGCTAAGTGTTGAATCAGGTATAGGAAACTCTCATAACTAGAGAAACACATAAAAACTTAGAAAAACCCAAAAATTTTAGATTGGTTTTCAAATAAACCATTGGTGGTGGACCATAAAACATTTTACCTTTAGAAAAGCTAAAAATTTCCACCTAGCGACTCCACTAGCCCAAGTAGGCCTATTACCTCACTAGTATTCCAAATTTCCTTGAAACTATGTTAACCAGCCTTGAGGAAGTTTAGAAACCTAGTCCCCTATTATAGAAATCAGTATGAGAGGAAAAATCTTGAAAAACAGTCCTAAAAACTTCAAACCTCTCTAAATTTGGGAAACTGAAATCTGGCTTCATATAGGATTAACACTATATCTCATCCAGGTCCTAATCCTCCTACCATAGTTGACAACCCAGAGAATATTTTGTGGCAGGCTTCTAGATATGGAAAACCAACTACTCATGGGACCATCCTAAGAATAATATTTGTCCCTAAAAATCTTACAGTCTTAGAAGATCCTCACTTTGACTTACCTTACACAAAGAACTTATTCAGAAATAAATCTCAAAGTGATTTAAATCAAGACGACCTTGAAACCATAGATTTGCAATAGAGCTTTAGCAGAGAATCTTCACCTTCTACTCCACCTGATTCTCATCTTCTTCAACATTTCATCTCCTTCCATAACAAATCTTCTCATCATTAGTTTGTTGGCCCAAGTGTTTCTTCTACTCCTATCCATACATCCACTGTTGAAAACACTCCATTTCAACCCACTTTCCCTCTTGTTAATCCACCTCTTATAAACCCTCAATTATTTCCTATCATGGCAGCATGGTATGCTCCACTAGTGTTACCACAACCTCTGGTTCCCCTACCCAATGATTACCAATCCAAAATTCCCTATTTCACTGGAAATGAACCTACTACTGCCCAAAAACACATAGATAAAATGAATGATGCCTTTGATTACATGGAAATAGAAGAATAGACCGTTAAGATGAGAATTTTTTATCAGAGTTTAGGAGGAGAAGATAAGAAATGGTTTAAGGTTTTAACTCCTCACAACATAAATGATATCCCTTATTTATATCAAACATTCATAAAAAAATGGAAAATTAGGAAGAACCCTCTCCAAATCCTTTCAGAATATACCAATCTCAAAAGAAACAGTGGGGAAGGGGTCCAAGGGTATTGCGCTAGATTCAATAGTGTTTATAATGCACTTCCCCCAGACATGAAACCTCCATTAGGCTTAGCCTTGGCTAAATTTCTAGAAGGATTTGACCATGAAATGGCCTACCAGCTAAGAGAAAGAGATCCCTCAACTTTAGAAGATATGTAGAGGGGAGCCTTAAGTGTAGAAGAAAATCTGATTGAGAAGAGAGCTAGGTTGAGAGAAAAGAAAAGAGTTACATATAGGGATGATACAGTAGCATCAACCTCATCATCAGATACTAATATTGATAACTTAGTAAAGGTAATGGAGAGAATGCTTGAAAAGATAAATCTGAATGATAGAGTGCCCCCTAGAGAAAACCAAAATAACCCCCAAAACAGAAATAGAAATACAAATTTCAGAAGAGAACCTAATCAAGATAGGCAAAGAGACAATGACCAACAGATTAGGCCCCCCTTTAAACAAAACTATATTGATCAAGAAGAATAAAGGGAACTTGAAAGGCTGGAAGAAAATCATATAAATATGATAGGATCTAATAGTGAGACAGATGTTTTTCTCACTGAAAAAGAACAAGGATTATTCTCTTCAGAACAAATTGAAAACAATCACGAATATTCTAAAGATTACAGATTGGGGTTTGAAAATGAAATCATGGAGGTAGACAAACAATATAATCTTAGAAGCAAAGGGAGCCCAAAGATTTCCAATGACAAAAGCACTAGTATTGCTGTTAAGAAATCTTTAGAAAATTAGCCTAAAAATATAGCCAGTAACATCAACACTGTGGCCAAGAAAACTGATATAAATAACGACAAAAATAGTCAGCAAAGTGTTGAACAAAGCTACCCTAGTATTTCTGCTAGCGGCTTTAACAAATCTGTCCCAAATAGAAGTCCAAATAAAAATCACCAAATTAGAATTGCTGAATGAATTGTAAATGACAAAACATATGTAAATATGTCAAGAACAATAGTTCCTTTCAGCCTTGAAGGGGAAATTTCCAAGATTAAAATCACCATACCCTTAGCTGAACTAGTAACTCAGGATGTATATAAAAACCAAGTTTTGAAAGCTTTGAATATAGACAGTGACAGTGATACTTTAAACTTGACAGATAATAAACCAGAGTTATTTTTTGGTCCTAAAGTTGAAGGAAAATACCAAGAAGGGGTTGTCCCTCCCTTCTATGTCAGCCTGAATATACATGACAAAATCTTGCATAATGCCATGCTAAACTCAGGTGCTTCACACAATCTTATGCCCAAAGTAGTAATGGAAATCCTAGGCTTAGAAATTACTAAGCCATGCAAAGACCTTTACTCCTTTGATTCAAGTAGGGTCAAATGCTTAGGCCTAATCAAAGATTTGTGTGTCAACTTGGCACAAATTCCTGCTAAGAGTCTAGTAATGGACATAGTAGTAGCTGACATTCCCCCTAAGTATGGCATGCTTCTATCTAGATCATGGGGAGGCAGACTATAGGGGAGCCTTCAAATGGACATTTCTTGTGCCACCATCTCAGTATTTAACCAAACTAGAAGATTATACAGGAAATCCCACACGAAATACATGGTGAGCAACATAGATAGACCAAACAATTCTCCTATCTACTCCATTCATTCAAATTTGAATTCCTTTGTCTTATATAATGAAGATGAAGTCAGCTAACAAGAAGAGGAAAACAAAGGATAAATTAGTCTACTAGAACACCCAAATCTGCTATTAACTCAAGAAAAGAACAATCCAAATTTTAGCAGCCTTGAACAATAGAAAGAAAATGAAAATGAAATTGAAATACCTTGGAAAATAAACTTTGATGGCTCTTGTAGCAAAATAAGTGTAGGGGTTGGTGTATGGATACAGAACATAAACAAAGGATTTTGCTATAAACTAGATTTTTCATGCACAAATAACATTGTTGAATATGAAGCCCTCCTTATTGGCCTACACTTACTCAAATATTTAGGAGCTAAAATAATATCATTCCAAGGGGATTCTGAGCTAATTATTAGACAAATCAAAGGGGAATATTCAACTAAAAACCCAAAACTCAGAGAGTATAGAAATGTTGCCCTTAATCTCCTAAAAACCTTTGAAAAATATGAACTCATTTTCATCCCAAGAGCTCAAAATCATCTAGCAAATGAACTTGCCTTTTGATCTGAAAATGGAAGGTACTTGAAAAGGGTGCAAGGTATCCATTTTCATTTACGTAAATGAGTGCAAATATTCCTCCAAGTTTAAATCTGAAAATGTGAGAACTTCATATTTCTAATACAGAGATAGACTGTAGGGGCATTTATTGGATATGTCACCTTTCAAAGAAAGGATGAATCCAGAGGCTACCTGGCCCTCTTACAGACTCTTCCTAAAGAAATAATAGAAGTAAACACTCATATTTAATGAAAATGATCTTGGTTTAAACTTGACGTTATGCGGAAATTTAGCTTGCAAATGGTGTATGTCTTTTCACTGTTTATGTATCTTAAGTGTAATTGTTTTAGCTAAAACTCAACATGTATATCAGAAACATAATTCAGCCATAGAATAACAAAACACAACAGCAATATAATATAGGAGTTCACCCCAACTCTTGGGCTACATCTCCTTTGAGCTTCGTCAACATGACTAGACTCTTTGGGATTAAGGTACTTAAATTCTTTTACAAGCTCCACACTTAACCACAATGAATATGAAAATGATTCAAAGGGCTGAGAATACCATTTTAAATCCCTTTAATGGCTGTCCAATTCCTGAAAACAGCTTTAGGCTTATATGGACACACATCCTTCTGTTAGTGCACTAAGATTCTCTGAGCTTCTAAATGGCACAAAATCCCTCATATTTCTATTTCTGATCCTAAAACCACTACTTCTGCATCCAATAATTATCAGACATCAAATACAAACTGATAAATTTCTTACATTAAGCACAACATCCCCAAAAATGGCTCTCCTCCACGGTTTGCCTAGGGCTGCCCACGACTTCATATCAACTTCTCGAGCTGTATAAGTACTCAAAATGATTTGAAACCACTTCCATTGGCTCCAGAATGACTGAAATAGTCAAGATAGAGTTTTGTTTCATCAAAAACGGCCTCCGGCTGCTCCGGTTTCGCCTATACACTCTATTTGGAAAATGGCCTCTAGAACTTAAATGAAGCTTTTCGTCTTTCTAAAGTTATTAACAGGCTCTGAAAACCATCTAGACAGATTCAAAAGGCATGAAATAGCTAATAATTCCTATTCATTTACCTTAAACAGAGAAACACAGTCCAAAACACAGCCTTCTCCTTCTAGGCCTCGATGGCTCCTTCATCTTCTTCAAAGCTTAAAACTTTGAAGATGACCTCTGTTAGACTTCAGACCTGCTCCATTGAGTCCAGAATGTCGAAGAGACCCAAAATAAAATAAAAAATTCACTTCAAAAGGATCTCCCATGTGAAAGATATGCCATATTTACTAACTGTCAGTCTCCCCCTTAAAAAACTCAAATTAAGTTTAGTTAACTGGAGCTAAAAGTGGAATTCCGCCTTAATTGGTGGGATGGCGCTAAAATTGGTGGAGCATTTTCTATTGGCAATAAATTTAAAGGGTCATGTGACCACAAATCCCGCCGGTGTTATATGTTGGGAGACAACCATTGTAACCATAACATGAAACTTCATTTAAACTCCGCCATAAAACATGTGAACACCATTGCAACTTAACCGTAACCTATTTTAAACGCCATGTCCACCAATTTGGATGTTTCTGGTCTTATGATGTGGTCACGGGAATAGGGGGAGGGGGCTAGCCCTAACTCCTTTTACAACTCCGCTTCCACCATAACAAACGTGCCACGTGAACATTTGACTTACCATGTATTATTTGATTTAAACGTTGACATGAACCATATGATGTAACATTTAAACCACATATCATTTTCCCACGTATTCAAAACTTTAACATTTCGAATTTAAACTTAGGACTTTGGGTTTTAACATAGTTTGGTTTTAAAATAAATAAATGTGTAATATTAAAATTTTTAAATAATAAGGTTTTTTTAAATATAAATAAAATAATATATATATAATAATATAATATATGATTAATTAAAATCATATAAAACATTATTAAATATATACTTTAATTTATTAATTAAACCTTAGAAATAAAAAAATTTCAACACATAAATTTATCAATACCCATTCAACATTAGAGGTTATTGGGCGATTTCAAAGTGCAATATCTCCCCCATACTGTAACAAACTTTAGTGTCGTTCATGGCATTGGGATCGTATCGCTGAGGCCTATCCCATTGCTCAGGTTCCAATTCAAATTGAGCACTTTAATTTTTGAGCTTTTTCCCAAGCTCAGATTTGAGCTCCTGATCGCACCTCCCAAATGAGAGGCTTTTGGTCCCCAAAATCTTACTGAAATGAAGAACTGAACTGTAGTACAGCAAATGAGAGAATAAAAATCCTCTTCTCTTCAGCCCTTCAAACACTTTTTACTTACAAAGCAAGTGAATTTGAACCACAAATGAAAAGAAATCGACATTTCCCTTTCTGAATGTGCTTCTCCACAACTGTCCACAACTGACCTTCTTGAACCCACACAGAAATTTCTGGTGAGAAATTTATAGAATGAAACTGTACAATGCTACCTTGATCAGTGATTTAAGGTGGTTCAATGATCTATTTTTGTCCTCTTGCGGCATGTGCGTGGGACGACGAGTTGGATGCAAAGTCCAACAATGAGAGACAACATGTCCCTTCTTTTGGCAAAAAGTGCAAATCATATGCACCTTCTTTGAAGGTAGTCTTCGCTTCATCTGCTTCTTGTGTGCCTTCTTCCTCATCCAGCATCTCGAAACATGATGGTTAAATCGACCACAAAATGTACAAGAATTATTTCTTCCATTAAAGCATGTAATATTATCATGCCTTGCAGAAACACCATCTTCTTGCTGCAACAAAGGCTTAAAACAATGGTAAGGAAGATTTCCATCATGAAATTGATGTAATTGAGAACTTGGGAGAAATTTTCTCTTAAAATTTGCATCACATTCTTGATTGCATGTGCTCAAAGCTTCGCCATTAAGTTTCTCATAGCCAAGACCAATATTCTTGGGACGCTCCACAACACAAATAGGCTCAACAATGCCTTGTGCATGCTTGCCCAAACCTTTTCCTTCTTCATAGCCCATTTTCAACATCAATTTGGACCCAATACCTCTTGTATGCCTTTCAAGCGAACCAACACACTTTTCAATAGAGGAAACTGAAGACAAATCAGACTGATTTACCTCATGATTTACATCTTGAAGATGAGGTATTTTCTTGGACAAAGCTTCTTGAGCTTGAAGAAGCTGCAACTCCATATCATGCAATATTTTAAGAATGGCTTCTTTCTCTTCCTGCATAGCTAGCAATTGTGCACGAAGTTGAACACTTTCCCTTTGATCCTCAAGGAGAATCTGCACCATGTCCTTTACCTTAAAGAACTCGTTCTTCATGTCATCATTGAAGAATCTCGTGAAGGAGGAAAATTCACTTGTAGAAGAAGTTGACATTATGTGAATGGTCAAAACAACCAAAAGGAACTTCCAAAGAAAATTCCTCAAAGCTTTCAATCAAACGACAAGCTTTTAGCCAAATGTCAGTAAAGACCCCTTCTTAATCAAGCAACCATAAAACAGTGAGATTGACTGTTTTAACACCTTTTTCACAGTAAAAAATGCTCAACGCGAGCTTTGATACCATCTGATCTGAAAATGGAAGGTACTTGAAAAGGGTGCAAGGTATCCATTTTCATTTACGTAAATGAGTGCAAATATTCCTCTAAGTTTAAATCTGAAAATGTGAGAACTTCATATTTCTAATACAAAGATATACTGTAGGGGCATTTACTGGATATGTCACCTTTCAAAGAAAGGATGAATCCAGAGGCTACCTAGCCCTCTTACAGACTCTGCCTAAAGAAATAATAGAAGTAAACACTCAGATTTAATTAAAATGATATTGGTTTAAACTTGACTTTATGCGGAAATTTAGCTTGCAAATGGTGTATGTATTTTCACTGTTTATGTATATTAAGTGTAATTGTTTCTGCTGAAACTTAACATGTATATCAGCAACATAATTCAGCCATAGAATAACAAAACACAACAGCAATAGAATATAGGAGTTCACCCCAACTCTTGGGCTACATCTCCTTTGAGCTTCGTCAACATGACTAGACTCTTTGGGATTAAGGTACTTAAATTATTTTACAAGCTCCACACTTAACCACAATGAATACGAAAATGATTCAAAGGGTTGAGAATACATTTTAAATCCCTTTAATGGCTGTCCAATTCCTGCAAACAACTTTAGGCTTCTATGGACACAAATCCTTCTGTCGGTGCACTAAGCTTATCTGAGCTTCTAAATGGCACAAAATCCCTCATATTTCTGTTTCTGATCTTGAAACCACTACTGCTGCATCCAATAATGATCATATATCAAATATAAACTGATAAATTGCTTACATTAAGCACAACATCCCCAAAAAAGGCTCTCCTCCACGGTTTTCCTAGGGCTGCCCACGACTTAATATCAACTTCTCAAGCTGTAGAAGTACTCAAAATGATCTGAAGCCATTTCCATTGGTTCCAGAATGACTGAAATAGTCAAGATAGAGTTTTTTTCATCAAAAACGGCCTCCGGCTACTCCGGTTTCGCCTATACACTCTATTTGGAAAATGGCCTCTAGAACTTAAATGAAGCTTTTCGGCTTTCTAAAGTTCTTAAAAGGCTCTAAAAACCATCTAAACAGATTCAAAAGGCATGAAATAGCTAATAATTCCTATTGATTTACCTTAAACAGAGAAACACAGTCCAAAACACAACCTTCTCCTTCGAGGCCCTGATGCTTCCTTCATCTTCTTCAAAGCTTAAAACTCTGAAGACGACCTCTGTTAGACTTCATACCTGCTCCATTGAGTACAGAATGTTGAAGAGACCCAAAATAAAAATAAAAATTCACTTCAAAAGGATCTCCCATGTGAAAGATATGCCATATTTACTAACTATTAGTCTCCCCCTTAAAAAACTCAAATTAAGTTTAGTTAACTGGAGCTAAAAGTGGAATTCCACCTTAATTGGTGGGATGACGCTAAAATTGGCGGAGAATTTTCTGTTGGCAATAAATGTAAAGGGTCATGTGACCCCAAATCCCGCCGACGTTATATTTTGGGAGACAACCGTTATAACCATAACATAAAACTTCATTTAAACTCCACCATAAAACATGTGAACACCATTGCAACTTAACCGTAACCTGTTTTAAACACCATGTACGCCAGTTTGGATGTTGTTGGGCTTATGATGTGGTCACGGGAATAGGGGGAGGGGGCTAGCCCTAACCCCTTTTACAACTCCGCTTCCAACATAACAAACATGCCACGTGAACATTTGACTTGCCATGTATTATTTGATTTAAACGTTGACATGAACCATATGATGTAACATTTAAACCACGTATCATTTGCCCACGTATTCAAAACTTTAACATTTCGAATTTAAACTTCGGACTTTCGGTTTTAACATAGTTTGGTTTTAAAATAAATAAATGTGTAATATTAAAAATTTTTAATAACAAGGTTTTTTTAAATATAAATAAAATAGAATATATATAATAATATAATATATGATTAATTACAATCATATAAAACATTATTAAATATATAGTTTAATTTATTAATTAAACCTTAGAAATAAAAAAATTTCAACACATAAATTTATCAATAACCATTCAACATTAGAGGTTATTAGGCGATTTCAAAGTGCAATATCTCCCCCATACGGTAACAAATTTCAGTGCCGTTCACGACGTTGGGATCGTATCACCGAGGCCTATCCCATCACTCAGGTTCCAAGTCAAATTGAGCACTTTAATTTTTGAGCTTTTTGCCAAGCTCAGATTTGAGCTCCTCGTCACCTTTGCTACTAGTAATTGCCAAATACCACAGAAAAATGAACAATCTGATATAAAGGTAAAAAAACAGACCTGCAATACCTAATAATGAAGATTATTTGCAAGTGTTTGAAGGAGAAAAACACATATATGATTTTCTGCAATCGAAGAATGATTTTGCCATGCCAACACCTTCTTCAAGCCATGAGGAAAACTATTTTAATGAAGAAAAAAAACCCTGAAACAAAGCTATCTTTTTCTACTGATGTAAACCATTTTGAACATCCTTTTAGAGTAAAAATAGTTGAAAATACATACCATGAAGACCTGGAAGTTTTACAATGTAAAAATGATACAATTCCAGGATGTCTTACACTATTAGAACAACTTTTTGATTTCAATGATGTAGCCAAATAACCAAGCATGGAGCCTATAGAAAGAAACATAGAAGAAAATAACATAGGCTCTAACATGATAAAAGCTTGGGCTCTAACATAGAAGAAAATAACATAGGCTCAAAATAAAAGATGGCTCTAACATGATAAAAATTTGGGCCAAAGAGAGAGAGAAAGGCTGGTTCTAATATGTCAAAAAGTTAAACCAGGAAAAGAAGAAGAAGACAACTCAAAATATCAAAATCAAGAGCTAGAAAAAGAATAGAAGGGTGTTTATAATTTTCAGATCTGAAGCCTTCACTTTTTTGTTTCATTTTTCTGCAAATAAAGTCTATGTGCAGCTTGTACATACAACCATAGACGCCATATCAGATCAGACAATCTAATCCTGATTTGACTATTTTTAAATTTCCTGTTTTAGAAATAGAGAGTAAAATTTGTCAAAAATATTAATCTTGAAAGATAGTAGCCTAGGTGGAAAATAAAGAGTTCAACAGTTTAATCTGGACTCTTGGAAGAAATAAGGATAGGATTAGATAGTTTGTTTCTGTTTTCAGAGATAAAATGTCAAAGAGTTTGCTAGTTCAAATGCACTCAAAAAGGAATAAAAAATGCTAGGACAAGTAGGATTGGGTAGGAAGAAATGTTGTTTGAAGAAATTACATGTTGTAGATTGATAAAATTTGTCCTTTTGAGAGAAAGATCAACAAGAAAAGAAGAAATCTACCCCAATGGATAAAGAACTGGTCTGTTGAAAGCCGAAGATTAATAAGCTGAGATTCTGGACACTTAAAAAGAGATATGTCCTCCCCAAGTGGAGCCACTGTTAGTCATCCATAATTCTGATGATATCCAAAGATGACTAAATTGCCAATCCTAGATTTCTAGAAATAATGTTTCAAAGAAAGCATTATGAGTTCTAGAAATCTCACTACCTTCATCAGTCTGAGTCTGTCAGTTCACCAAAATCTTCATCTCACCAAAATCTTCATCTATGTCTCCTAAAAGGTTATCTTGCTGTTTCAAGGAAGAAAGCTCATTTCAGGCTATTTTTCCTTGTTTTTATTAGTCTATTTCCCTCTGGAAATGGCCCATTTTCCCTTTATCAACTCTTCATTTCCCTCTAAAAACACCATTTTTTTCCTTCACTAATCCCTCATTTACCCATAAAAACCCTTTAAGCCTATAAAAACCCGTTTTTATGGTTTAAACTAGCTTTTTATACCTTTCAGAACTTCTAAATTGGCCTAAAAATCGCATTTTTGGCCTGAAACGCAGTATTTTTACAATTAAGGGTTTAAGCCCCAGAGGGCTTAAAATATTTAGCCCCCTCTGTCATATGACTTAACTCTCGCAGCCTGGTGCTAAATCCTTAGCCCTCTAGCCCCTTTTTCTTATACCCCCTGTCCCTTTTTTATCAACAGAACCACATTTTTTCCTTACCCCAAGCCCCCATCACGTTGGCATTTCCTTTGAAAACCCACATTTTCTTTATATACTTCCCACCCAGATAACAATACCCCGACGAGATCTACACCGCAGATCCATAGCATCTGACGGTCCCCATTTAACCCCGTCTCCAACACATCACACCTCCTCTCCCATCCTCCAATCGCCCGAGTATCCGTCCATCCATCCGCACCATTGATCTTCAAAGATCAACGGCCACCAGACCTCCCCTCTTACCCTTCATTCTCCTGAACTCTTCTATCCATTCACCCCTACAATCAATCCCCACCATTGATTAATCAAATCCAATGGTTCTCGATAAAAGTTCTCCATCCAACCCCTCCGGACCCACCTCCCATTACCTCGCCGCCTCTTCCAATAATTTTTTTCCACCTGCCTCCCACTAAGACCCTCGCCCATGTATCTTTCCCATCGCGCTCGTCTCCTCACTATTGGATCTCCCCCCGCCTCATCCAACGATCAGCACTGTGTTTTGCGTAACTTTTCCATCCGGGGTTTATCCACCCAAAATCATGTGGAAAAACTAGTTTTCTGAGGGACATGTGTCGCGCAATGATTGAATCACGTTCATTTTATGATAAACCAGTTACCACCGGTTTTTCGCGCGAAAACTGCTGACGGTTTTCGCGCGAAAACTGCTGACGGTTTTCGCGAAACTGCCAATCCATTTTTCACGCCAAATATAGTTTTAAACCCTATTTTTGCGTATTTTGTTCATAAAACCTCCCCCTACATGAATTCCCTCTGCCTCACTACTCCTTCCGCCTCCGCTTGACCTCTGTAAGTAGTGTGTCCAATACACGCAGGGTTTATAACATGTTTTGTGGTTTGTTGCAGGTTCTATGGTGGTTTTGGGGCCGAAATCGCTCCTACAGTCCATAAAAGGATAGGGCCAGAAGGTGATGGCCTTCATGGTCCAAACAGAGGCCAAATAATGAAGAAAGGAACTTCCAGGTTTCATTTCATGGTTGATCAGTGCTTTATGAGCACTGTTTATACCATCAAACCCTTCAACGCATAGAAAGCCACATGTACATAGCAAATAAGAAAGAACAGTGAAGATAGTGAAGTTTGAAGACAAAGGTTAAAGTCAAAAAGCCTGGAGATTAAAGACTTAACTAACGATTTGAATGTTAATACAAAGGATTAAAGGGAAAGTCACCGAATAATTAAAAGTTAAAAGGGTTAATAAATAAGATTGAAGGATTTAAGGTTTAACCCTACAGTTTAAGGTTAAAACACAGTTTAAAGGTGAATGCAGTTAGCAGAAAAGGTTTAAAGGCCCAAAAGATGGATTATGAAGGAAAAAGTAAAAATTAGGCCAAAAGAGCAGTTTTATAATTAAATAAAGAAAACTTAGGCTTAAAGATAGCCTCTGATACATCAAATGGGCAGTTATTCACTTGATAAATCAAAGTGACAGCTTTCACTTACTTTATGCCTCAAAAGACAAATAAAAATTTATTTCACTAAAGAAGATATTATAAACTGTCATAGTAGTTAATATAAAGATAGAAAAAGGCCTCTAAGTCAATTTTTTCAGCTATTTTATCCTTAGGAAGTAAAGACGGATTTATTACACAGAGAAGTAGTTGAGAAACATTCCTACCTTATGCCTTGCATGGCTTTTAAGGATGGGAGTGCATTTACTATGTCATTAATAACATTTTAAACCCTAGATAGTTCCACCACCTCATTTGCAACATAAATACTGCATTCAAACTCATTGTATGGGGGGGCATTTGATAACTTTTTGAAGTAATACATAGTTCTACTGAAGTTGAAAGAAATTTGATGTTATAGAACTTGTGGATGTTTTGACCTGTTTGTAGATGGAGAAAGCTCTAGCATTGGATCCCTGAGCTTGGTTGTTGGTGAAGCATTCTAAATTGTTGATGTTTTTCCTGTTTTCCATTTTGTTTTCATTATTTTCTTGCTTACAGTGGAGTAAAAAGTTTAGGCTAAGAAATGTCTCCCAGAAACACCTTAGACCTGTTTGCTCTTCACTGTCTTTATGTTTTCCTCTGCTAAAGGTTTTATTGAGTAAGTTTGTCCACTTTCCAACCTTTATGCTTGTTTATTTCCTAAATAGTTCAATACAGTGGCCTCCAGAATGATTTATGGTTTTCCCTGCTTGCTTGTTGCTATTTAAAAACAATTTTTGAAGTCTCCCTTCAAAGTTCCATTGTCCAAAGTCTACCAAAGAGGTCTTTCTTGATCATACCCTTTGTACTTGCTCAAATAATTGTTTTGAATGTCTTTATAGCTGTGATCAGAGATGTCTAGGAGTTCCCTCTTCTATGAATGCAGTTATTTGTGAATCTTGAATGTTTTCTTATCCTTGAAAGTGAAATATTTGATGAAATAGAGTGTTCCTCGACTCCTAGATTTCATTTTAAAAGTTTGTCTTGAAATTGTTATTTCCTGAAGTATGATTTGTAGAATTCATGGTCAGCCCTGTCTATAAAATACTTCTTCATGTTCAAATGATGTTTTAAGTCCCTTTGTTGAGAAGTACATATAATTAAGGATTCTTAACTGCCCGTAGTTCTACTTTTCATTCTAAACCCTTAACGTTCATTTCATTTCACCTGAAAACTTTGCAGATCCAATAGCCAAGTTAGATTATCCCTTTGATACCCCTAATTCATCTACAAACTTGTTACAAATATCTACTTGACTCCATTTCCCAATGACTTAGAGATTTCCCTTGTCTCTCTATGCTGCTTAGATCATCATGTCCGACAAACAATCAAACAAACTCATGCTTAATAACTAGCCTAAAATCAACCGTTTTCAAGAAAACAAGTCATATCTTTGCAAACATATTGAGAGATCCCTCTCGGAGACTAGGAGGGCAAGATCCTAGAGCTCTAAAGACTGATTTATGTGTTGCCTTGTCATTATTATGCCAATCTGCTAAATCACGGGATCCTAACACCAGCCTAGATCCATCTTAACTCTGGATCTATCAAGCGAAGAAATGTTTGCACCTCCATAAATTTGATCCCTCTCAGAGCTTAATAGATCCAAAGCTAATATGGATCTAGATTGGTTTGATTATTAATTTTATTTTTTTAGTTTTTTTTTCTTTTATATATTTTCACTGTGTCTAAATTTTTTAATTAATCAATTTTTTTTATGTAATTTAACTAGGTCAAAATATTTTGTTAACATTAGTGTAAACATGATTTTTTTTTGCTTATTAATGAAATTTAAATATGGTTACAAAATTATTATTTTAATTTATATGGTGAAATAGATCTTAATTTATAGATACTATTTATATCTTATATATTTTCATGTGGTAGAGGTGTGGATAATCTCAAAAGTAATTATAATATTTTTCTTTCAAATTTACAAGAAAATGTTATAAAATTAAATTTAAATAAAATATTTATAAAATATTTTGAGTGTGACGTGAGAGATGATTTTTGGGCATGTGGTATTGATGAGCAATTGTATTGGCCCATGGTATTGTAACAAATCCTATTTACAAGTTAACAACATATGTGGATGATTAACATATTGTTATATATTGTAAGTTTATGTGCTTATCAATTAAATTTAAATATGGTTACATAATCATTATTCTATTTCAATAGGTAAAATGGATCTTAACTAATTGTTGCTACTTATATAATTTAATGGAACCTGTATATTATGATTTTTTTAATCTAAAATGTTATTCTTAAATTTATTAATAAAAAAAACATTACAATGCAACAAATTCTAATTTTATTATTTTTATTACTTTTTAAACTTTTTACAAAAATCAAAACATCTTTCGTGTGCTCTATGACTCTATATTAATGTTAACCAACATATAAATATTTACCAATTTAAATATTATAAGCTAGACATTAATTTAAATTCAACATATTGAGTCGTAACTGTTTACCAATTTACATATTATAAATTGGACATGTTAATATAAATTCAACATATTAAAGAGACATGTTAAAATGTTTACAATTTATTTTACATCACATCTACACATTACCCTTATATTGAGTTGTAGAACGCCTCACACACAATTAACTATAATTTTTAGATTATCAAAAAAACTAAAATTATTAAATTATAATTTTTAATATACTATAAATTATATTATCTTATAAAATATATTTGACACATTTATATAATTTTTCTAATTTTTGCTTCTGTGATAATAATCACATTCAAATGAACTTTGTCCATGCGTTTCTAACCAACCAGTATAGTTCATCATCTGGACTAGGTTGGTTCGAAACGCGTCAACAAAGTTCATTTGAATGTGATTATTAACGAAAGAATTCTATACAACATTTATATAATTTATTTTAAAATATTATATAAATTGGAAAAAAAAATTAATAACATATTTTATAAATTATAAAAATATCAATTATTATATTTGCTTGATAAAAAATTAATAATTTATTTTAAAATATTATATAAATTAAAACTAATAATATAATAGAGTTTCAAATTATTATTATCATTTTATAAAAAAATTAATCATATCAATAATATTAGTCAATGAATAACGTCAGCCATATTTAAATAGGGAGTTGTCTACAGTTAACTCCTTATATAAAAAAAACCTAAAATTGAAATATTAAAAGGAATAAGACCTACACAAATTCACATAACCCCATATATCTATATATATATATATATATATGAAATACAAATAATTTAAATTTTGTTTTATAAATTATGTTGGAAATTGTTTTCAATCCTGCCCATTATATCTTCAATAAATTCCTCCACGCCCTAGTTTAGAAACTCACCCCTCGTTAGCGTAGTTATAAAACTAACCTACTAACTCTAAATGTCCCTTTTAACCCCAATATTAATAAAAGTTTTAGTTCATAAAGAAAATGGTCAAACCGTTGACATATTGAATTTTAGTGGTATTTACTATTACCTGTAGTGAAGCTTTAAGATCACCAATAAAGAAAATGGCCAAACCGTTAAGAGATGGGTGAGGATGAGGGGGAGTTCTGCGTGCGCCGTCACGTTTCTGGGCGATGAGCGGTGCTTTGGATGCACAGTGGCCGACGTCACCAAATATGACCGTTGTCTTGAAATATCTATGGGTTCCAATTATATATATATATGAACTTGTATGGCCTGTGCCAAAAAACTCATATTCGAAGTGCGAGTAATTTGTTCGGCTGGGGTTACAGGAGGCGAGGTTTAGAAAGAAGCAGGTGGGTTACGAGCAATTAACTTCAACAGTAATTGGGTGCAGGTGGGTTACTCGCAATTAACATTAACAGCAGTTGGTGTGTGGCCGAGTCAACTGAAGCCGGGGGAATATGGAAGGAAGAGCAGGCAACGATGAAGAGATGGTGGCACCCGCATTTGGAATCACATTTGGAACATTTGGAGTTGTTGCAGGATATGATGAACAGATGACGTTTCCAACTGGGGCAAGGGAATTTGGAAGTGTTGCAGGATATGATCAACATTTGACGTTTGGAATTGTTGCAGGATATGATCAACAGGTGACGTTTCCAACTGGGGCACCGGCATTTGGAAATGTTGCAGGATATGGGGCAAGATATGATGAACAGCTGGTTGGGGCACCGGCATTTGGATACGATGAACAGCTGGCTGGAGCGCCAGCTTTTGGATATGATGAACAGCCAGCGGTGCAAGTTGGGGCACCAGAAGAATTTGCGTTTGCCGCAGGCAATGATGGAGTGTGGGTAGAGGAAGGTGACGAACCACGATTTGGAGATGGGGCAGGGTTGCCAGTGCTAGTTGGAGACATGACGGTGCAATCAGAGGCACCAACGATTGTAGGCGGTGTCAATTATGGGGCAGGCAATGATGGAGGGTGGCTAGTGCTAGTTGGAGATATGGCGATCCAAGAAGAGGCACCAATGATGGAAGGCATTGTACTCCATTATGTTGAAGGGTGGCCGGTGGTAGTTGGACATATGGCGATGCAAGAAGAGGCACCAATGATGGAAGGCGGTGTACTCAATTATGTTGGAGGGTGGCCGGTGGTGGTTGGGCATATGGCGATGCAAGAAGAGGCACCAGTGATGGAAGGTGGTGTACTCAATTATGTTGGAGGGTGGCCGGTGCCAGTTGGAGAAGAGGAAGAGGCATCAATGATGGATGATGGTGTCAATGAAAGACGATGGGTGCCAGTTAGAGAAGAGAAAGAGGCACCAACGAAGGATGATGGTGTCAATGAAGGACAATGGGTGCCAGTTGGAGAAGAGGAAGAGGCACCAATGATGGATGAAGATGTCATTGAAGAGGTGTTAGTTGGAGAAGAGGAAGAGGCACCAGTGGTGGATGACGGTGTCAATGAAGGACAATGAAGGACAATGGTTGCTAGTTGGAGAAGAGGAAGAGGCACCAATGATGGATGACGGTGTCCATGAAAGATAATGGGTGCTAGTTGGTGAAGAGGAAGAGTCACCAATGATGGATAACGGTGTCAATGAAAGACAATGGATTTCAATAATAAGGCCATTGCTTCCCAAATTTTTTCTTGAAGAGCACACAGATAATGAGGAAGAAGTGAGAGTCCCAATCACATCATCAATTTCAGAGAATAATCAATCACATCATTAAACACCAATATACCTTGGAAACCTCATAGGGTGAAAACCAGCTAAGTGTTTAATTTTATTATTAAACACTCATGAGGGTGTTCAGCCCTCACTCAATGGACTATAAGCGAGACCATCCCTTAACCATTTTATAAATCTTACAAAGAAATATACATATATCTAGCTTAAAGCCATTACAATAAATATGGTAGCATTTACCCACTAATATTCATATATTTCATATGTTGGTGGCATGGATGTACTTACAATGGACCATTGTACATTGGATCATCCTGCAGCTCACACTCATCTGCATAAACCACAATTCATTTACATGCCACCATGTTTAAGCATATTATTTTCTTTGTACAAGTCACCATCATTCCCTGATAATGTTTCCTTCAACATACATTGATGTCAAGATTCATAAAGTATTAGTCAACTATTTCATAAATCTATACTAGAGAAGCTTCTTCCTCTACTCATGTATATTCATGACATGAAAGTAAAATATCTTGACATGATTCCTTTAACAACACATATTGTGTAATGAATAAATTAATGCAAATAATGATTAATTAGTTAATTAGTAATTAGGTTGAAAGGCCATGTTTGATGAGGCATTACCTTTCATGAAGAGGCGCTTGCCTAGGTATATAAGCAGGCCTTGTTTGAATTCTCAATCATCTATCTCATCTCATTCTTCATACCTTTTATAATATAATATTTGTACCCTCATGGATATATTTGTATTCCGAGTTTTCTGGAGTATTTAAATTGAGAAGGAACTTTGTTCGCTTCATTTGGTATCAGAGAAATTCGATCCTTTGGCTGCTACTTGCTGCACAAAGCCACACTCTCCGATCCAGGTCTTTGGCCATCAAAAATTCATCAACATTGTTGTCGTTGAAGTGTTTCACTACAATTCTTGGAGTTAGATATACGTATAAAGTAGAGATGTATAAAAAGTAGTACATATACGTACATACCAAGACAATTTAAAAATAAAAAGGAAAAAGAAACAAGGAAGAGTATATAAGGTTATTTTGATTATTCTTTAAGTGGTTTACAAGCTCGTGGTTTTAGAAGCCCATGGTAATTGCCCACGGTATTTGCAAGGTAAAATAAGAACAAAAGGAATAAAAAATCTCTGTATGAATGGTAAGTTTACTTTTACGTGGAGAACATTAACCAAGTCAAATGCACATAAGGGGAAATATATTTCATAGGTGAATATATGTGAATAGCCACATTTCACTAGGGTTGTAACTTTTCAAAAAAAAACACAAAAAGAGTTAAAAAAAAAAATTATAAATAAAAATAAATAAATAAAACTAGAATTTACTTAGTCAAAGAACTCATCACTAAAAGAGGACTACATTTAAGGTTATATAAAGGAAGTAATTGTCAAAAAAAAAAAAAGGAAACATATTATTAAGAATTTTTTAAAATATTAAGGAATCATTATTAAAGTTGGGAGGTAAATAAAAGGAAAGAAAGTTTATTAAAGGTTTAAGTACTGGAAAAGTGGAAAATGAGATAAATCATTATATTCTAAATATTTTATTTAAAAAGGGAATATATACATATATAAAATAATTTGAGCCTCATTTAAAAGAGAATATTAGTGAAGGATTCACTACCAAAGATTGAAGGAATAATAGTAAAGGGTATTGGAAAGAATAATTAGGCTTGAGGGTTTACTAAAGTGAAATAATAATATTCTATTATAAATATTAGGAAGGATCACCCTTAAAAACCTTGAAGTTATCTGACAAAATGGCATCCAAAACATAAATAAAAGAGGGAATATTTCCTAAAAATTATAGTATGTGTGTCGATGAGCTAATTGAAATTAAAGGGTCAATTGCAGGAAAAGAGGTTCTCATATCTATCGATTTTACTCGAAAGAATAATTATGTTAGTACCGAATGTGCTAACTAATTAGTGATCCTTGAATCAAATATAACTGAAGCAAGTTTATTTAACGCAAATGACTTGAACAATACAACATAGAGAATTTACACCTAAGTATTGGGGAGTATTCCCTTGTCTCACAATTCACTATTAAAACCTTATTTTTCAATAATAGTTATATAGTTCTTATTTCGCTTTGGATGGAATCACTACGGTCATTCATCCTTAATACAAAAAATAAGTTTTT
Source organism: Pinus albicaulis (assembly GCA_034641835.2). Lineage (NCBI taxonomy): Eukaryota > Viridiplantae > Streptophyta > Pinopsida > Pinales > Pinaceae > Pinus > Pinus albicaulis. Next base: position 803,284,570 of record CM076573.1, read on the forward strand.
AACATTCTCCGACCAAAAGAAGAAAATAACGCTACAGGGCGTTAACTTAGAGCCAAATTCAGTGACACTTGAAGACATTAAAGAAATTTCAAAAGTAATTTCTCAAGAAGGTAAAAATATGATACAAAATATACAAAAATAAATTGACAAAATCACCACTAACAAGACTATTGAAGTTGCTCACCTCAAGGACCACAACGAAAAATTACTAACGCAAATTAAGAAGTTGAAAGAGGAAAAGAATTCATTAGAAAACAAGGTGTAACATCTTGTCGAAAATGAATCGTCGAAACCTTCAAATGTAGAAATTCAAGTTGAAGAAAGAATGAACATTGATCCTATAAATGTCACAACTCAAGATGAAGACAAGCAAGTTGCAAAAGATGTAAACTAGATTTTGTAGTTCCAACAAGGAACATTCTAAGTGAAGGCTCTGTAACCAGCTCAATAACATCGTCGCTGGAAGAAAATCAAGTAAGGCAAACCAAAAAGGTTCCCTATCGACATCCAAATCATGGGATCAGACAACTCGACCAAAGTATGTATTCAAAATAGAATCAACAAGTTGATATTCCGAAGAATACTAATGTCGGTACAATCTGCTCATATGATCACAGGTCATCACAAGTTTCCAGTTGCCGTAAGATTCCACAGAAGATTTATTTAGGATAGTCTGATCCATTCTCCGTGTGACAATTTTGTTTGTCACTTAGAAGATCATATCAACTTGTGTCAACCAGGATGACTACCGCGAGAAGACAAGAATTAGGGCCTTTCATGAACAAGCTTTGAGGACAAAGATTTTGAGGAGGAAGGAAATGTAATGAATAAATTAATGTCAATAATTATTAATTAGTTAATTAGTAATTAGGTTGAAAGGCAATGTCTGATGAGACATGACCTTTCGTGAAGAGGCACCTACCTAGGTATATAAGCAGACCTCAATTGTAATTCTCAGTGATCTATCTCATCTCATTCTTCATACCTTTTATAATATAATATTTGTATCCTCATGGATATCTTTGTATTCCAAGTGTTTTGGAGTGTTTAACTTGAGAAGGAACTTTGTTCGCTTCATACATTGATGTTAAGATTCATAAAGTATTAATCAACTATTTCATAAATCTATACTAGAGAAGCTTCTTCCTCTACTCATGTATATTCATGACATGGAAGTAAAATATCTTGGCATGCTTCCTTTAACAACACATACTGCATATGTTCTAGTTATAATTCATCACATTAACTAATGTTTCCCTCGCATAAGCACACATTCCTGCAAGACAATAGCTACATCTTCCAAGCATTTCTTTAAAGAAATTGGTACATCAATTATGATCTTTGTGCATACAATTTATATAAATTTAACCAATAACTAACCATTAAGCTATTACTTTTGGTTTATGTAAAGAAGCTAACACAACAAATGTTGTTCCTATGCTTACAATTGCAGATATTTTCCAAAAGAATCTTCCCAATGGAATTCTTTAACACAATCAAGTGTGCAAACACAATATTCCTTTTAAAGGGGATTTTAGCATAATAAGGTATGTAGAACATGTTTCCTTTTCCATAAAACTTAGGTAATAAAACAAACAATTACATGTATTCATTTCCAAACATTATACAAACATTACCCATACATATATTCAAAGAAAACCAACACATTAATATGGGTTTTGTGCATGTAATCCATCTTATTTTCCAAAGAATATTTCCCAATGTAGGCTAACTAAACATGCTATCATTTCCCACATACAAATGTATATTATTTCTAATGAAAGATAATACAAATCTTACATGCATATACATGATCCTATTCCGAAATAAACTAACATCATAATTATGATAACATAAAAATTATCACCTAGTTTTTTCTTCTAAAGAAATATAACTGAATAGTTATTTTATCCATGGATTTATTAAATAAATAATCTTTACCAACAACATGGTAATCTATCCATGTATTTATTAAATAACTAATATTTACCAACACCATGGTAATCTATCCATGTATTTATTAAATAACTAATCTTTACCAACATCATGGTAATCTATCGATGGATTTAATAAATAACAAATCTTTACCAACACCATGGTAATCTATATATAGATGTTCACAACACGGTTAATGTATGCATACATATTCATAAAAACTCTTCCAAGAATATTAAAAAAACTTTTCTCTTTTCTTCTTCACCACACATGAAAATATTTCAAGAGTTACCCTCTTTAATCTATATTCATTTTCAAGAAAATAATCTTGGATTTCTTAACATTTAACATATCGGTAGGAAATCCCTTTTAAAAGAAAACAAACATCCTATATTTTATTAAATGATATATATATATATATATATATAAAATCTAAGTTCCTTATATTTTACTGTTGTAGATAGTTAGATATATTTTTTTAAAAGGTTAACATAATAACAATATTTATATACATATGCTAAACTATTTTCTTTACTAAGAGAAGTAGCATATGTTCTCCATATGCACAAAATTTCAAGAGTTCTTTTCCTAAAAAAACTCCTTAACTTATCTTGAATAAATAAACTTAGATATTCTTTTTAATAAAGAAATATACTTATATTTTTAAGCCAAATCCTCCATTTAACAACATAAGCTTTACCGATTCGGTTCTCTTTCTCATTTTCCATTCACTGGTTTCCATGATGCTATACTTTCTCCAAAGAAAAAAGGCATAACATTTTTTATGGCCCACATAGTTGATGTATTTGATGAATTAGGAAGCTCGATGCAAGAGAGAATTAAAATATAGTTTTCACTCCATAGCCTTTGATCAAGAAAAATAAAACAACCCAATCTTGTCAACATCAGTCCCCGAGAATAATAGTTTATTTTCCAGGTAGTGATGAAAGACCCGAAGACATAAGTTTAATCAGCAGATATACCTTGGTTGGGGAGCCTGCCCTTGCAGGTTGATAAATTCCAAATGAGGGAAAGGGCCAATAGGGAAGAGGAGGTAGTTATTTCCATAGCCACCGTGTTTCATTTGAATCATCAATTGAAACCCTAAATCTGTCAACTGTAGATATGGAGTTGCACTATTTCCAAGGTGTAACTTAACCTTCCAAATGTAAAATCCATAGCTAAACCAGTTCTGGAATGTTTAGAGGTTCTTGAGTTTGTAAAATTTGGCCACCCCTTTCCACTGCATACTCTCACCTTTTTAATGAGTGTAACTAGTGTTTTCCAAAAATCATATGTTGTTTCGTGGAATCCGTGTAATGATTTTTCTTGAAAAATATCATTAGGTAGTTTCTAACTAAATAAACCCTTAACAAATTCTTGATTACAACTGTTTTGGTTAAATATTATACATGGTAATTAATTAAAAACATATCCGTACAAAATGTAAATGCCAACGATTTATAAGGGTGTTACATACTCCGCCCCTTGAAGGGAACAACATCCTTGGCGTGCTTCTCTTACTGAAACTTAAACTTATACTCATGACATAATAATATAAACAATCAAAAGAGGGTCCTTCCCCTTCACAATGAAACACTTTCTTTCCCTTAAATGCCATCAATTGAAACAATAATGTTTTTATCCATAGTCATAAGCATGTATAACTCAAAAAATATTCCGTTTCCATTTTTAACCACTTATCCATTATTCAAATTCATAAAAATATAGAGAAATATCTATACCAACTTACCATTACTTACCAATTACTATTAGAAGTAATGATGAATTTTACACAATCTCTCTGAGAATGGTTGAACCACCCATCAATACTCCATGGAAAGAGTCTGTAATGTATGACTAAAAAATTCAATCACATTATTCGCATAGTTTCAATCAGATGAAATACTTGCAATTATCAAACATTCATGCAATATCAAGAGATTTTTTAATAAGAGAACTTCCACAAGTACTCAGAGAGCACCAACCATATAATAAATGCATAACGTTCACACTATCTTAGCTCCTGCTAAAGAAATCCACTTAGTACTTCAAAAAGTACTCAGAGAGCACCTATCTCTCTAATCATACAAATGGTCAATAAATGCACCATTGGCATATCCTAGCCTCTGCTACGACATTCAAAAAAAATATTAATAAAATAAATGAACTTATGCATTTAGTAATTTACTTTCTGTGCGCTAAGCTCCTTTACTCTTAATATCTACATAAGATATTTACACAATCATATAAAAATTCATTTTAATATAAAACATAACTTATCACTTAACTTGTTCCACTATAAGAACCACAATGGCAAACAAAATTCTCCTTCCAACCCATGCGAGTTGGTTTCCTCAACCAAATCGAGTCATTTTTCACATCCAGATAGTTATTTGACAAAAGACCATTCCAGGTCAAGTATGTATTCATCTTGGAAACATCATGCCTATTCCTCTGACAACGTCCTGTTTATGAGGAATTTTGGGCCTCCTACAACAAACTCCAAAATCAATAGAGTTTCATTAGGTTTTCTCTTCTTCACGATCTTCGCCAACTCTTTTCCCTTACTAAGATCATATATCTCTAGGGAGAGGAAATCCGGGCAAGTAAGTGCCATCAACCCCTTTGAGCAGGCAATCACCATCAACGCAAGGCCTTCTAGCCTTTCACAAATTTTCACAACTGTTTGGCATGTTAAATTTCTCTTTGAGCATTTTTTTCCTTAGTAAATTACATAATCAACTATGTACACATTATAAATAAACAAAAATAAAATTTATGTACATCATACATCATAGTTGGCCCTCCACATGGGTCTAATCATATCTAAATTAATAGGGAACATGAATAACATACATTTGTTAAACATTATTGTTTCGCAAATGCTCACAATCATGCACATTATAACATAATACCATGTGTTATACATTATTATTTCCCAAATAACAAAATCATGCACATTATAACATGATACTTTATCAATTACTGTTGCAATTTTTCCATGGCACTATTTTACTTTCACAAGTTTTCTTGTTGACATTAAGCTAACCATGCTTAATCTCATCAATGACACTAATCATAAATATACATTGTTAAAAAAAATTCACTTTCAAAATAATTTTAATTTCATGCATACAATGTTGTCATGCATACGATTATATACAAATATTCATTAATGTGTATATATCAATAATGATTAGGGTAATAGTCCCACAGGTAACAGTCCAACATTTTCCAATTCCACTAGTGTAATGTTACAAAAAGTATGACACATGAAGTAAATACTTCTTCACATCTTGCAATAATCTTTAATAAAAACCCATTCATGCATATAGTTTTTATTAGTTAGTCATACAACACTAACTAATCGTTGCCACTAATAATCTTAATGTATCCATGACACGAATTATTAAAAAACTAGTTATTCAACAATAGTTATTTTAGTCAAGTTTCACTACTTGACCCATTGTGTATTTTTAACATCTGACAGGGTTCATTCAATTTCATTTTAAAACACTCTCATCCTCTTCAAGGAATTTCCCTATCTTTTGCATTCATGCATTAGTTTCATACATCATCACTATACATATTCATCTTTTTCGAGTAATGCACGGTAGATTTAATTATGTTTATTAAATCTATGAGTAATATGTCATATACCCAAATGTTAATAGTCAACTCTCACTTTCACTAGTGAGGACTTAGGTTTTTCATAAGTAAAACAAAGGTTTTATTGTCCTTCATCCTCAACGGGATTCCAATATTATGAAAACCATTTTGCAACAAAATTTATTACTTCTTACTTTTCAATGTCATTATAAACATGAATCACACATCTCATGTCAAGAGTAAATTTCTTTTCACTTAACAAATCCCAAAGGCGCCAGTGCTGCAACCTTTAGCTCTGATACCACTTGTAACATACACCGATAAATTTACATGGAAATGCTAGGAGTTAAAAAAAAATTATACAAGTTACCCACGGGTAACTATCCAACTCACTCTTCAATATTCAATAACTCATTAGATAGAATGTGCACGAGTTCACAGTGTAACCTTAGTATAAGAATAGTAAGTTGCTTCACCATTAACAACCTTTATTGTTGTACATTAACATATAATTGTATGATGTAACCTTGTATTCATTTCATTATTCATGTAGTCATCACTTACTTACATTATTAACATCACCACAAGAAATGAATCCACATCACCAATTTGACGCAATAATCAATTACATCATTGAACACCAATATACCCTAGAAATCTAGTAGGGTGAAAGCCAAGAAACGTTTAATTTTATTATTAAACACTCGTGAGGGTGTTCAGCCCTCACTCAATGGCTTATAAGGGAGACCATCCCTTAACCATTGTTATAAATATTACAAAGAAATATACAGATATCTAGCTTAAAGCCATTACAATAAATATGATAGCATTCACCAACTAATATTCATATCTTCATATCTTGGTGGCATGGATGTACCTACAATGGACCATCATACATTGGATCATCCTACAGCTTGCACTCATCTACATGAACCATAATTCATTTTCCTGCCACCATGTTTAAGCATAATATTTCCTTTGTACAAGTCACCATGATTCCCTGCTAATGTTGCCTTATGTTAGTATGAATCTTTCGTCGTAAAATATCACTTTAGCTACGCATAAAAAGTAGCCCTAACATCGATTATGGCTGCAAAATATATTTAAATCTGCTGCAAAAATCCAGATCTAAGCACAAAATACATTAAGAAGATAAAATACAATGTGGCTCCATGCATCCAATAGAAAAGGCAAGAATAATGTATTTGAAATAATTTTATATTATATTAAAGAATGGGGCACCTGAGAGGAAAACAAGAAAGGTGTTTTCCGGTTCTCCTCAGTGGGATGGGTTCTTGAAATTCCTCAGTGTTTCAAATCTAAAATTCCTCTCTTTGGTTGATGTGGAAACCCAAACAAACATAGAACTCAATGGGAGCTCACAATGAAAAAATGGAAAAATGGTGACCAATAATAGATCCAAAGTGATCTAATGCAATGGAGGTGACTAGTGAATGGGGAAAACCCTTCTATTTATAACAAAATATTGGGGTGTTCTAGAACTTGGTGCATGAATAAAATATTATTAATCAAATTCTAGAAACACCCTTTAGGAATATTTTATTATATTTATTGGAGGGAAAAGGGTTTTTGACTTGGGTAAATTCCTTTATTTATAAATAACAAATAAATAAATGATTTATTTATTATTTAAGGGAAATAAGGGGAATATAATTAAATAAATAATCGTTTATTTAATTATTTATATGTGATTTAGTCAAATTTAACTAAGAATATGATTTAAATAGTTATTTAAATAACTTATTCTTAGGAAATAATCAAATAAATAATGATTTATTTAATTAATATCCTTGTTTTGGGTTAAATATGACCATGAAATATAAACAAATGTGGTGAAAGCAATTTTACTTAGGGTAAAGTTGGTCTTACATGGTGTAGTTGGGTTCATATAATGATAATGGATTAGATGACCAAAAAAATGGTGTAACAGATTGGCCCCCAATGTACGAGTGTTAGGAGAAAATCGTATGACTGAAGTATGTTGTAAGAACTCAATCACTAGAGAACAAGAGGAAAGTAAGAGAGAGGAATGTAATGTAGTTGAAAGTGCCAAAGGACTAGACCTTGAGGAGGTGAGACTTATAGGTGTAGCAAGTCTCTAGTGTATGAAGTGGTACCTATGCTAAAGGCGACAGGGGAGGCATACCTATGCCCACCGAGACAATAGTACACACAATAAAGCGCTCGGAAAACCATGGAAGGCAATAGTAAAACAAGGGTTGGCCTAAACATGAGCCAGAAAATGACAGTGATGAAGCCCACATACATGCTATGCTTGGAATAATCGTCAGGACTTATACAATAATATGGTAGTACATGATATACAAATACACCCAAATTCCCCCTACACACGGGGAAGGGCTCGTGAAATCGGACTGATACATGCAAATCGAAGAGGCGTTGTGAGCGACTGAGGCCGATATCATCAAATAAGAGGAGCTGCATCAGGGGCTGGAATGAAGAAGTCATTCGGGTATGTGGGGGGCTACCTGCAGGGCCACCTCCTCATGAGGTTTGAGACATCTCACACACACCCGGGAATCACCAATAGCTGCTGCTACATCACTGGACTATCAAGTGTATAGATGAAGATCGTGCTGAAAAGAGCTCGAACCAAGGTACATTTCCTCCCATACCTGGCTTCTGGAGTAAATGAGTTGATGTCGACAGAAGTAGGTCCACCATAGGTGAGGCAACAAGGGAATCTCCACTAAGGCATGGGAGAAAATAGTAGAGTGACTAATAGACGAACACTGATGATGATAATGAAATGAGGGATACTGAGTAGCGGATGGACGACTTCCCTTGTTAGAGCATAAAGGCCATGAATGGCTTGGCAGCGACTGACAGACTATCATGAGGGATAGGGGACAATGCTACTAGAGGCCATAATGTGCAACGCGAGAGAGGGACCAAGCAATGAAGGATGGAGGACTATAGTCGGATACAAAGGGACGCAGGATAGACTCCATGACTAATGATGACTCAACTCAGATGCTCTAAATAAGGGTGACTCGATGGTGCTGCCACACAGTAAAGGTCCAATGGGGAACCATAAAAACATGAGTACAATAGGGTATCTCATGACGAAAATAAACACTAACAAAGACAAGTAAGGAGATAAAGTGGTGCCCTAGGTACAAGTGTTGTAAGTGAAGAAATTCAATTTTGGGAAGAGATGAAAGGATCCTTCATGGACAAAATGTGCCCTGGTGAAGTATAAAAACATGAAAAACTAATAGACACCCATTTGAGTGCTCGGTGAGAGCTTTGCAAAGGTGCGGACAGTTTGTCAAACGGGGCTACGGTTTGGTCGCAGTTGGAAAAATAAAAAACAGGGGTTTTTCTTCTAATAAGGCATTTTCCCTCCAAAATCATTCATTTTCTTGTGTAGTTGTGGTGAATGTGGAGAGGAGAGAAGGCCCTAAATCTTGCGGCGATCATAGCGGACAAGCCGACCGTTGGAATTGTGATTCTTCAGTTGCAGGTAAGAGGTCTAATCCTGCTCTTTGTTTTTGATGGATTCAAAGTTCATATTAGGGTTTGAAATCTCAGTGACTGCCCCTACTTCCTCCTCACAGCCATGTCGCACTTTTTGGGGCAAAAACTGCGACATGGGACGCAGTTTTGGGCTTGAAAAGTGCGACCTGGCCCAAGTTTTTGCTGAAAAGTGCGACCTGTGAGACGAAGGTGATTTCAGTGTTGTTTTGGGCTGAGATTTAGTTTTGGTGTGAATTAATGGAATTTTGTTGGTTTGTAGACTGATAAAAATGATGTTTTTGTGCAGATATGGTAGATATACTGATAAAATGGAGAGAGAGAGAGACTTAGGGACATTGTGGACGAAAATCCAAGCGGATCAGGGTGTCCGTCATGCACTAGCTAGATTTGGGGTGTTGAAATTTTTGGAGAACCCGTTGATGAGAGCTGGGGAGCTCTTTTTGGCCCCGATTATCATTTATTGGGATCGGTCCCCAGTGGAGTCGCCAATTATTAGTATGAATCTTTCGTCGTAAAAGATCACTTTAGCTACGCATAACAAATAGCCCTAACATTGATTATGGATGCAAAATATCTTTAAATCTGCTGCACAAATCCAGATCTAAGCACAAAAGACATTAAGCAGATAAAATACAATGTGGCTCCATGCATCCAATAGACAAGACAAGAATAATGTATTTGAAAGAATTTTATATTATATTAAAGAATGGGGCACCTGAGAGGAAAACAAGAAAGGTGTTTTCCGGTTCTCCTTAGTGGGATGCGTTTTTGAAAGTCCTCAGTGTTTCAGATGTAAAATTCCTCTCTTTGGTTGATGTGGAAACCCAAACAAACATAGAACTCAATGGGAGCTCACAATGAAAAAATGGAAAAATGGTGACCAAGAATAGATCCAGAGTGATCTAATGCAATGGAGGTGACTAGTGAATGGGGAAAACCCTTCTATTTATAACAAAATATTGGGGTGTTCTAGAACTTGGTGCATGAATAAAATATTATTAATCAAATTCTAGAAACACCCTTTAGGAATATTTTATTATATTTGTTGGCGGGAAAAGGGTTTTTGACTTGGGTAAATTCCTTTATTTATAAATAACAAATAAATAAATGATTTATTTATTATTTAAGGGAAATGAGGGGAATATAATTAAATAAATAATGGTTTATTTAATTATTTATATGTGATTTAGTCAAATTTAACTAAGAATATGATTTAAATAGTGATTTAAATAACTTAGTCTTACGAAATAATCAAAGAAATAATGATTTATTTAATTGATATCCTTTTTTTGGGTTAAATATGACCATGAAATATAAACAAATGTGGTGAAAGCAACTTTACTTAGGGTAAAATTGGTCTTACATGGTGTACTTGGGTTCATCTAATGATAATGGGTTAGATGACCAAAAAAATGGTGTGACACCTTCAACCATACATTTATGTCAAGATTCATAAAGTACTAATCAACTATTTCATAAATCTATAATAGAGAAGCTTCTTCCTCTACTCATGTATATTCATGACATCAAAGTAAAATATATTGACATGCTTCCTTTAACAACGCATAATTCATATGTGCTAGTTATAAGTCATCACATTAACTAATGTTTCCGTCACATAAGCATACATTTGTGTAAGACAATAGCTAGATATTCCAAGCATTTCTTTAAAGAAACCGATACGTCAGTTACGATCTTCGTGCATGCGATTTATATAAATTTAACCAATAACTAACCCTTACGCTATTACTTTTGGTTCATGTAAAGAAATCTAACACAACAAATGTTGTTCCTATCCATACAATTGTAGATATTTTCCAAAAGAATCTTCCCAATGGAATTCTTTAACAGAATCAAGCATGCAAACACACTATTCCTTTTCGACGGGATTTTAGCATAATAAGGCATGTAGAACATGTTTCCTTTTCCATAAAACTTAGGTAATGAAACATACAATTACATGTATTAATTTCCAAACATTATACAAACATTACCCATACATATATTCCAAGGAAACCAACACATTAATATGGGTTTTATGCATGTAATCCATCTTCCTTTCCAAAGAATATTTCCCAATGTAGGCTAACTAAACATGCTATCATTTCCCACATACAAATTTATATTCTTTCCAATGAAAGATAATACAAATCTTACATGTATATACATGATCCTATTCTGAAAGAAACTAACATCATAATTATGATAACATAAAAATAATCACATGGTTTTTTCTTCTAAGGAAATATAACTGAATAGTTATTTTATCCATGGATTTATTAAATAACTAATCTATACCAACACCATGGTAATCTATCCATGTATTTATTAAATAACTAATATTTACCAACACCATGGTAATTTATTCATGTATTTATTAAATAACTAATATTTACCAACACCATGATAATCTATCCATGGATTTATTAAATAACTAATCTTACCAACACCATGGTAATCTATCCATGGATTTATTAAATAACTCATCTTTACAAACAACATGGTAATCTATATATACATATTCACAACATCGTTAACGTATGCATACATATTCATAAAAACTCTTCCAAGAATATTAATTCGAGAAAAAATTCTCTTTTCTTCTTCACCACACATGCAAATATTTCAAGAGTTATCCGCTTTAATCTATATTCATTTTCAAGAAAATAATCTTGGATTTCTTATCATTTAACACACCAGTACAAAATCTCTTTTAAAATAAATCAAGCATCCTATGTTTTCTTAAATAAGATGCATATATATATATATATATATATATATATATATATAAAAGCTAAGTTACTTATATTTTATTGTGTATATAGTTTTATTTTCTTTTTAAAAGGTTAACATAATAACAATCTTTATATACATACGCTACAGTATTTTCTTTACTAAGAGAACTAGCATATGTTCTCCATATGCACAAAATTTCAAGAGTTCTTTTCCTTAAAAAAACTCCTTAACTTATCTCGGATAAATAAACTTCGATATTCTTTTTAATAAAGAAAGATACTTATCTTTTTAAGCCAAATCCTCCATTTAACATCATAAGCTTTATCAATTTGGTTCTCTTTCTCGTTTTCACTGGTTTCCATGATGCTATACTTTCTGCAAAGAAAAAAAGCACAACCTTTTGTTTGGCCCACTTAGTTGATGTATATGATGAATTAGGAAGCTTGATGCAAGAGAGAATTAAAGCCTAGTCAAGAAAAATAAAACAACCCTATAATGTCAGCATCACTCCTTGAGAATAATAGTTCGTTTTCTAGGTAGTGACTGAAGACCCGAAGACATAAGTCCAACTAGTGGAGATACCTTAGTTGGAGAGCTTTCCCTCGTAGGTTGAGAAATTCCAAATGAGGTAAAGGGCCAACAAGGAAGAGGAGGTAGTTATTGCCATAGCCACTGTGTTTCATCTAAATTGTCAATTGAAACCATAAACCTACCAACTGTAGATCCCGAGCCGCACTATTTCCAAGGTGTAACTTAACGTTACAAATGTAAACTCCATAGCTGAACTGGTTCTAGAATGTTCATACTTTATCGAGTTTGTAACATTGGGCCACCCCTTTCCACTCCATACTCTCACCTTTTTAACGAGTGTAACTAGTGTTTTCCAAAAATCATATGCTCTCTCATGGAACCCGTGTAACCCTTTTTCCTGTAAAATATCATCAGGTAGTTTCTAACTAAATCAACCAATAATGAATTCTTGATTAAAACTGTTTTGGTTAAATATTAAACATGGTAATTAATTAAAAAAATTTCCATAAAAAATGTAAATGCCAACAATTTACAAGGGTGTTACAGAAATATTTTTAAATAATGAAAGCACTACACATTTTCATCATATCAGAAAGTGTAGAAAATATTTTATTTATTGTTGATAAATTTTTATTATTAATATATTTTTGAATTACCACAGTAAAATTTATCTCCAAAAAGAAAAAATCACCCAATCTATTTCACATTAGGAGTGTAATACAGTGAATAAATTACATCTCCCAATTACTTTCTAGTTTAAATTATTTTATCCCTTTATACAATAATAATATTTTATATATTATTTTTTATAACGCTATTTTATTTTGTATTTAGTACTAGTTTAGATATTCATTTTTAATAACCTCATTTTATATGAGAGGTATTGGTTAATAACCTGGTTTTATATGAGAGTTATTGGGTGAAACTACTAGGTGAACATGGTCTATGTATATGGCAAATGTGTCTATATGAAATTGTTGGTTCGATATATTTATCTCTTTATGTAACATCTAATATAAAATATTTACCTTCATTAAAAAAAAAAAATTACATCCACATTAAACTCCCACTTTACTCCTTAAAAATATTACCAATACAATACTTACAACTTATTGAAACTTTTATGAACATTAATCATAATCCTTAGGATTAGGATCTTATTATATGAATATCATTACTAACCAATCAGATCCATAAAGTTGATGTTCGATTCTGCAACATTTAAGCTTTGAATTTGCAAACTGTGACTTACAAGTTGTTGACATAAGAATATTCGCACATAGCGTATAATGCTATGTTTATGTTTCTTGCCTTGGATATATATATGTGTGTGTGTGCGCATGTGTGTGTGTCTACATTACAAAGCACTCAGACTTATAAATCAGCAGAATATTACAAAATGGTTTTACATGGTACCATACCAATAAGCCAAGTATTATTATGAAATTGTTATAGGTAGATTGGCCATTATGAATCTTGGATTTGTCGTAGCATTGCTGTTCGATGGAGCCTCTCAAGGTAGAAATTTCTTGTCTCATTTCAAATTTTGCATGAGGGTTTGACATTAATGTTTTCTATTGATATGGGTCTAAATTATTGGGTCCAGAACCCGTTCTGTCACCCTGTCAAGGGTTTATTTTTATTTTTTTAATGCACATAAATGTGATGAACAATTACGGCCCTGCCGAGGGTTTCTTTTTTAAATGGTATTCATTTTTTTCAATAGTCACAACACAGTAGGGATTTCTTTTAAAGTCTATCAGTAATGACAATTTATTTAATTTATCTGTGATAGTTCCTTTGAGCCATGCTCTTGATGCATGCCAATTTTCTTCTCTTCATAACTTTTTGGTTTCACCACAAAAGAGTATTTATATTGTTAAATGTGTAATTTCTCTTTCATAGTAGATAATTCTAGAATGAACTAAGTTTGAAGTCTGTAAGTAAATCATATGAACTATGGTCATTCTGTTATCTTCTTCATTGCATCTTTAATATGCATGAGAACACTCATTTGAGAGATTTTTCACTTGCTCAGCTTGCCTTTTTCTTGTAGTAATGGTTGCATGATGTCTATAATTATATAAAATTTATGTGTATTTATTCTCCTTATACAGGCAATTTTTCTTTACAAGGGTTACTGTTATAATAGAAAATATTTTTCCTTTTCTTCTTTTCATTACTAGTTGTTCTTGGGTTTAAATCTATTTTATAGATGTCTTCAATACTTATAGTTAATTAATTATGGAAAGAAACTCTACAGTTTTCCATTTCTGCTCATTTTTCCATTTTATGGCTTTTCTTTTGTTCCAAAAGTAAAATTTACACAGTAGAAGGAAAAATATTTAGGTGACTGGACCACCTCGAGTGGGTTGATACCCATCCCTCAGTCTGCGTAATTATTTTCTTATTTTATATAGGATATACTCTCCCATTCGAGGTTATCCTTCCCTGAATGAATTCAATTGTTCGTCTTGTCATTGGTTTCCTGTTGGACTTTTCTTTACCATACTAATAAATATCATTAAGATTTCAATATTTTCCCTTTCCACAAGACAAATATTACAAAAAATCCATTTCAAGAAAAACAAATTATTCATGTATCATACAGAAATCTAAACACTTCCTTCCTATCTACTTTTCCTATGAAAAAGAGTGCACATTACCAGAAACAAGTTACAAAGTTTAACATAACAGAAAAAGTCATTTTCTGTTCATTTCAGTGTTGTATAATTATTTCATATAAGTACTATTGATGGCATCCTCCCAACCATGAGAAAGGAAATGATGTCATCAATTCCCCCCATGATCCTCATCATATTAGGATTGTGTCGCAATTATATAGGAGGTAGACCTCAAGACCCTTGTCTAGTCTTTCCTCCAATGTCAGGTAGCAAAGTTCCACTGATTTCTACCAACTCTGGACACTCTCTCATTAAAACTCTCTAGTTGTTCCTTTTCCTTCTCAGCAGAACCCCTTTCCTTTTGTAGAATTTTGTATTTATCCCCAAAGGAAAGGTAACAACCCATAACAGCTTAATCCAACTACTTTGGAATCTTGGAAAACCTTTTTACCATCAACTGTGGAAACATACCATAACTAAATATTTTATTCAGAAGAGAATAACTTTAGTTCATAACTTGATTAACATGCTTGTTAATCCTGTTTAAATTTAAAATAATTCATATTTCTAAATTAAAAAGTCTTTTAAGGAAACTTAAATCTGGTTGTTACATCTTCCCCCCTGTTTAGGAAAACACTATCCTTAGTGCTTTCATGCCATTCCAGTGAATAGTTCTAGATATGCTTCTTGCACAAAGCTTTCATCTTCCCAAGAACTCTCCTCTTGGTTAAAGTGTTTCCCTTTAACTTTAACTTGGATGATGGCTCACCTCTGGAGTGTTATTTCTCTTTGATCGAGAATACGTTGATGTTCTACTAGAAATTCATTTTCTAGTTTGACCTACAACCAATAAGGATTTTTAATCAATAAACAATTATTTAACTTTCATATAGATCTTAATTTCCATTTCATTCCTACTTGTATATTCGGCTAGTGTATTACATGTTTTGAATCATGTAAATATCTTCTTAACACAGATACATGGAACACATTGTGCACATGTATGTGTCTTGGAAAGGCTAGTAGATAGGCCATTGGTCCCACCCTTTCCATGATTTGGAAGGGTCCACAGAATTGGGGGGCCAACTTGGCATAGGTAGTCCACCTTAAAGTACTCTTCTTGTTTCTAATTCTCACATACACCTAATCACCCACTTCAAATTCCTGGTATGTCCTTTTATGATAAACAGACACTTTCTGTCTATCCTGGGCAACTTTTAAATTTTATCTGATCTTCTTACTTGCTCCATTTCAGCCAAATTTTATGGCCCAAGCATTAGTCTTGTTTCTAGACTACTCCCATTATTAGAAGTTTGACATTGTCTACCATATAAGGCTTCAAACAAACTCATCTTAAGAGATTCTTGGTATCCATTGTTGTAGGAAAATTCTACCAAATGCAGATAATCATCTCACTTTGTGGGTTGCTGCATTACATAAATTTTTAGGATGTCCTCCAATATTTGATTCACCCGCTCTGTATTCCCATCTAGCTGAGGATGATATGATGTGCTAAATTGGATTTTTGTACCTAGACCGATAAACAGTGCCTTCCAAAAGGCTGAAGTAAATTTTAAATCTCTATCTGAGATGAATATTTTCAGAATGCCATGTAATCTTAATATCTCTCTCATGAAGATGTCAACAATTTTCCCTGTTTTAAAGTTGGACTGTACAGGAATAAAATAAGCTACCTTGCTCATCCGATCAACTACTACCATAATAGAATCATTGTGTCTCTTTGTTATTGGTAAGCTGGTAATAAAATCTAGCGATATAACTTCCAACTTCCATTCCAGTACAGGTGTGGGTTACAAAAAACCTGCTCCGTGTTGATGCTCAACCTTGACTTGCTAACACTCCAAACACGTAGTCAACTATTCAGCGATGTCTTTGTGCATACCAGCCAAAATTAATCTTTTAGGATGATTTTTAACATTGTTTGGTATTCATGGTGTCCAGAATAAGAGCTCCAAGGATACTCATCTAAGAGCAACTCTTTTAAATTTATTTGATTGGGAATGTATATCTTTCCTCGAAAAATCAGTAGCTGTTCATTTTTTATTGAGCAATTTTTTTGTTTCCCCTAATTTTATGTTTCCTATGTTTGCTGCCATAGGAACTAGTATTCAAGATATTTTACCACATCTTCTTTCACTTGTTCATGAAACTTGAATTCCACATTATTGAAGTATAATTCATACACATAATGCGGTTTTCTACTTAACGCAATGACAACCCAATTTTATTTTCCTTTAATGTGTTGCATTTCAGAGTTCACTCAGAAAAGCATTCCACCTAGCCTCGCGGGCATTCAAATTAGCTTGTTTAAAATAATTGGTTAAGATATTGTGATATGTTTTTAGCACAAACATTTTTCCCAATAGGTAGTACCTCCATATTTTGAGTGTGTGCACCATTTGATCCAGGGTAAATTCCTAATACCCTTAACCAAGACCGTTTACTTCGAGTGATGTGTCAGAATCACATTTAATAAAAGAATTAATGAAAATAAATGAACATCTAGATGTTGTAAAGAAGAGGAACATAACAAGCATGAGCAACATAAGACATTGATAATGGACATCATCTAGGAGGGACTACATCTTTGGGCCTCGATGTCAATATGGTGTAGGTTGCTACATTAAGTGCTATAAGGAGTGAAGATGTACATGGATGGTGTTTTCACTATCATACAAGGAAAATTCCCTTATGCAGGAGTGGCTATACCTCTCTACGATATGTTCCACTATAGGAACTCTCATTCACAAAAATGACTCCTATCAGTATGACAATAGCTCACACATAAAAAATATGAGTACCCCACCAACATGGAAAACAAAGGGATCTAGAGCAACATACATGCGACAATGAGTATCCCACCAACATGGCGTCAAAGGGATCTCAAACATAATACAAATCCATGATATAAATTACATATCACATCAAGAACAAGAGAAGATCCCACATCAAACATCAATAGGGATCTGTGCAGTGCAAATAATCTCAGAGACAAAAATACAAAGAATTACATGAAATAAACTCACCATATACCTCACACTGAAGATGACTGAAGAATGAGATTCTCTGCTAATGTATCTAAAATCACCTTCACAAACATGGCATCAAAAGGTGTGAAATCGACTGCTCACTCACTGAATGCTGACACCTACAACTTCACTTCAAAAATTGATCAAAAAATAGAAAGCTCAGATGGAATATCTGAATGCGCCATCATATTCGTGGCATCGAGTAGTGAAAAAATGAGATAAAGTTTTTCCCATTTGGACACTATCAAAATTTAGCCCTCCTGAAAGTTGGGCTCAATCAAGGTTCCACCTACCTCTTTTCTGGGCTCATGGTTCCATTTCCTTGATTTGTGTGCAACAATTTACCTGCAAATAAAATAATATTAAAACTCAAAATCTGTGCTCCTCCTTGACTTCTGTGTCCGCACCTGGTCTACCTACGCACACTTATAAAATGAAGATTTAAGTATCTAAGTGTGGGCGGACTTTTCACCTGTTGGCCGAATGGTTATGATCCACAATGTGAGGAAGGGGGTCGGGTGGTCAAACCCTGCCCCTCCTTTTAAAGTTGGATTTAGTTTTTAAATCTGTGCTTGTCATATTTGAAACCCCGCAACATATTTTTTAAACTTAAATAATGGTAGTTGGGAGGTCGGGTCTGCATTAGGTGGCCTGTCCCACCATTTTTACTGGTGCATTTGGTACGTGGCATATGGTTGGGTTGGGTGGTGGGGTTGACAACCCCTTCCCACCCATATTACATATGGGTGTCATATATAGAGTGGGGTGGTTGGGCGATGGGGTCACCACCGTTTTCTCCCATTATTATAATATGCGGTGTCGTGTGGTCCGACCGAGGTCATGACCCGCGGACCCTTTATAATATATATGTTTTTATGATTGTTGGGGTAGGGGTGGGGGTCATGACCCACTCCTACTATTTTTTTAATATTATTTTTATTTTATAAACCAACTGGCTATTTTTAAAATACTCGTTTTTTTTACCATAGGAGTCAAATTAAAGAGGCCACAAATTTGCTTGAAATTTCTCCTGAGCTTCCCAAAATCTGGTGGCCAGGAAAGGTCAAATTTTTTCCTTCCTTAAGGTTGCCTAGTCACCAAGTCAACCCAAAAAATTTACTGCTCCTAAATTCTCCATACAGACTGGGAATTAAGTGTTGTCTACGCTATTGAAATATAAAATCTAAGCTCTTCAACCCAAACCTAGTTCGAGAGCAATCCAAAAACTTTGATTTTTTAGCCCTGTTTTCCCTGTGTGTGTCTCTGGAGCCACATGGATCATTCCTCCCCATTGAGAAGCTTTTGGTCTTCCAAAAGTATCAAGAAGAATCTACAACTACTGTGTACTATGTCTGCACCACAAGTATCCTGAAAATTCACCCTTCCTTCTCCTTCATCTGCATCCTTCGGAGCCATAAGTGACGAACTAACATCTGCACTTTCTGCAAACCTATAGTAAAATCCTCTATAAACTACATGCTCAAATTGACCAACCGTGACCCAAATATTTCCATAATTTCCATGAGTTTATAACATGTACTCGGTGGTCAAGCTTACATCAAAATGGAAATCACACCCCAGCTATCATTACAAGACAAGACATCATTTTCACATTTCGAAGTGATGGAAAACACCTTATCACTTTTACATGAAAGAAACGTGTCACATGACATATAAAACAAGGCCAAAATATCGTCGTTTCTTAAACAAGTGATGGAAAAACACATCATCAGTTTTACAGTTAAAAAAATGCAACATATGATTTACAAACACAACCATGACAAGTTAACGTATCTAGAAAAAAAAAAAATAGAAAAACCCCTCTTTAGCAAAGTGAATGGGTCATTCCACTATGGGGAATTTGGTTTTTGATCAGCTCTTTTGATTATTTCATGCACGGGATCTTTGTCTTTAAGGCGGTGCCATGAATGGAGTCTTCAGTGCCTGACTCTTTGATGGCCACTTCAGTCGCAATGAGTGAAAAAGGTCTTTCTCCTCCAAACCTGTTTAACTGATTCATTTCCCTATTGTGGAAAAGGATTTCCATGTCTCATCCTCCTTTATGCTGCCATCCTTTTGCGACACTTAGAAAACACATGGTTATGTAAACCACAAAATTGGCACATTTTTCGACGGCATGATTTACGACCATGGTTATCAACATTCTTATAATAAAAATGCACTCTAGAATAATGAGACTTATTATACCTTCTCTAGTGATCTCTGGTTTGATTATGGTGATGGGAGCTCACCTCATCTCTTTCACTTCAACATGCATTACCATGGAATGATGGTGAAATGTTCGCATCAATCCTCTTCTCTGGTGATTTTAGTAAAGTTTGTTTTCCTTTGATGTCCTTCGAACATCCTCCTATAGCGCACCCCAAACCTGCATAACAAGGTCTCTTCACAACCTCCAATGGTTGGGTTATGCATTGGCCACGAATGCCAACTCCTCCTCCTTTGTACCTCATCTTGATGAGGAGTCTTACGCCAGTTCCTAAAATGGGTATCTCCATACTTCTAGTAGAAATGATATCAGGCAATGATGAAACTGAAGATAAATCCACATTTTTACCTCATCTATTGATTTTGACATAGGTGAAGAATGCTTCTGTAAGCCTTTGTTGCGCTTCAACTCCTCCAGGGCGTCTGTCGCGGCTTGTAGCTGAATTTGCAACTATTGCATCTCCTCCTTCTCTTCTTGCAGGAGTGCCTTCAATGCATCATGATATGCTTGAAGAGTTTCATTATTGTGCTTCAATTCATCCCATGCCTTTGTCGTGGCTTGTAGGTGAAGCTATAATCGACGTTTGTCCTCTTTCTCTTCCTGTAGGAGTGTCTTCAATTTGGCATTTTTTGCGGCTTGTTTTTCATAAGCCTCATATAACATGTCTGCTTTCTCAGACACCTTGAGCATGGTCTCGTATATGTAATTGACATTCTCCATGGTGCAACTTAGTGAACGCTCAAGAGTTCACATCTGCAATCCAATCAGCAAGAAGACTTACTCTCGTACAACTTGATCTAGGGTAAATTCCTGATACCCTTAACCAAGACCTTTTACTTTGACTGATTTGTTAAAATTGCATTTAATCAAAGTGATAATGAAAATAACTGAACATCTGCATGTTGTAAATAAGAAGAACATAACACGCATGAGAAACATAAGACATTGATAATGGAGTTTGTCCAGGAGGGACTACATCTTCGGGCCTCAGTGTCAAGATGGTGTAGGCCGCTACAATAAGTGTTGTAAGGAGTGAATATGTACAAGGATGTTGTTTTCACTATCATTCAAGGAAAATTCCCTCACGCAGGAGTGGCTATGGCTCTCTACGAGATGTTCCACTATAATAACTCTCATTCACAAAACTATGAATCCTATCAGTATGACAATAGCTCACACATAAAAACTATGATTATCTCACCAACATGGAAAACAAAAGGATCTGAAACAACGTACATGTGAAATGAGTATCCTTCCAACATGGCATTAAAGGATCTCAAACATAATACAAATCCATGATATAAATTACATCTCACATCAAGAACAAGACGAGATCTCACATCAAACATTAACAGGGATCTGTACAAGAAAAAACATCTCTAAGACAAAAAAGACAAAAAAGTACATGAAATCAACTCATCATATACCTCACACTGAAGATGATTTAAGATTGAGCTGCCCTACCCTTGAATCTAAAATCACCATCACAGTCGTGGCGTCAAAAGGTGTGAAATCAACTCCTCACTCACTGAATGCTGACACCTACAACTTCACTTCAAAAAGTGACTAAAAAATATAACGCTCAGATGGAAACTCTAAACGCGCCATCAAATTCATGGCATCGAGTAGTGAAAAAATGAAATAAATTTTGTCCCATTTGGATAGTGTCAAAATTTCTCCCTCTTGAAAGTTGGGCTCAATCAAGGTTCTGCCTACCTCTTTTTTGGGTTCATGGTTCCACTAGCTTGATTTGCATGCAGCAATGTACCTGCAAATAAAATAATATTAAAAATTGAAATATGTGCTCTTCCTCAGCTTCCGTGTACACACCTGACCTACTTGGGTGCACTTATTAAATGAAGATTTAAGTATTTGAGTGTGGGCGGACTTTTCAAAACAATTCGTTGGCCGAATGGTTATGATCCACAATGTGAGGAGCGGGATATAGTGGTCAAACCCTGCCCCCTCCTTTTAAATTTTGATTTAGTTTCAAAAACTACGCCTATCATATTTTAAACCATTCATCATATTTTTTTAAACTTAAATAATAGTATTTGGGGGGCTGGGTTTGCATTGGGCAACCCGCCCCACCATTTTTGCTGGCAGATTTGGTACATGGCATATGGTTGGGTTGGGCGGTGGGGTTGAAAACCCCCACCCACCCATATTACATATGGGTTCTATTTATAGAGTGGGGTGGTTGGGCGATAGGGTCATGACTGCTACCCACCACTATTAAATACACGGTGTCGTGGGGTCCGGTGGGGGGTCATGGCCTGCAAGCCCTTTATAATATATATTTTGTTATGACTATTGGGGTAGGGGCATGGGTCATGACCCGCTCCTACTATTTCCTACAAGTTCATGGTGCGCAAACATACATTTGCAGTTGGTTCACAGTGATATTTGTGGTCCCTTACCAACTTCGCTCAGAGGATGTTGATATTTCTTACTCTTGATTCATGATTTTAGCAGGATGACTTGGGTATATTTTTTTGAAGCAAAAGTCAAAAGAATTTGAAAATTTCAACACTTTTCGTCAGCTTATTGAAAATGAAGTAAAGGAGAAGATTGGCACTCTTAGAACTAACAATAGCGGATAATTCACTTCAAATGAATTCAAAATGTATTGCATGGATAATGACATAAAAAGACATCTTACCAATGTCTACACTCCATAAAAAAATGGAGTAGTAGAAAGAATGAATTGTACCTTGTTATGAATGGCGCGATATATGTTAAATTTCAAAAAGTTAAGTCCTTTATATTGGCCCGAAGCAATTCATACCACTGTCTACTTGAGGAACAAATCTCCCACTGCTTATTTAGACAGAATCACGCCTTATGAAGCATGTTTTGGCTTCAAACCTTGGGTAAAACATCTCAAAGTTTTTGGATCAGTCTGTTATGCCTTAGTTCCAAAGGAAAAATGAACTAAGCTTGATGCACCAAGCTTGAATTGCACAATGATTGGGTATTCTGATGAGAAGAAGGGGTACCAAATTTTGTCGAATGAGAAATTTATTGTAAGCGGATATGTGATTTTCGATGAAAATGAGAGTAAGAGTGCTGAAGAAGTTGAAATTCTTCTTCAAAAGTTAGAAAAAAAAGTGATAAAAGAAATGGAAATTTACAAATTCAACCAAATTCACAAAATTGGTATGAACTTGAGTTTCCTTCATCTGAAAAATGATTCATCCACTCCATCTTCTTCATCAGCACCATCTGGGTCTTCTAGCAGTTCATGTAACTCTCCTAGCAGTAGCAGTTCTTCTGACAATAACTCCCCGCCCCTAAAACCTACAGTTGATCAACAAACATCAATTTATATCAACCCTCTTTACAATGATGGTGATTTTTCACAATCTCAGACGATTCAACATCAATTGCAAAAATGGGTAGTTCAACTTTTGAAAGATGTAAGGCCTAATGAATAGAATAAAACAGGAACAAGGGGATCACAAATAAATGAAGGAGCCTTGATAGCAAATGATTTTACTGAACCTTCTACATACCGAGAGGCAGTAAAACATAAAGAATGGAAACAGGCTATGGTTGATGAATATCAGGTAGTTCAAGACAATAACACTTGGAAATCTGTTGATTGTCCTCAGAATGTTAAACCGATTGGATGAAAATGGTTTTACCAAATTAAGCACAAGAAAAATGGTAAAATTGACAAGTATAAAGAAGGACTTGTTGCTAAGGGTTTTGCGCAGCAGGAAGGGATAGATTATGAGGAAACGTTTGATCCTACAGCTAAATGGAACACCATCTAACTCACACTTTTCTTAGCAGCTCAACAAGGATGGAAATTTCATAAAATGGATGTAAAAGTGCTTTCCCCAATGGTTATTTACAGGAAGAAGTGTACATGACACAATGACTAGGTTTTGAAATTGAAGGACAGTAACAAAAATTCTGCAAACTTCTAAAATAAGCTCCCCGAGCTTGGTATGCTAAAATGGATGAATACCTTCGGAAAGTTGGTTTTCAACAAAGTGAATCTGATGATACCTTGTAGGTACACCAACAAGATAAAAATATGGTGATTCTAGTTATGTATATAGATTATTTGGTTATCACTAGAAAAAATGATGATCACATTGCACAGGTGAAAAAGGAGTTACATGCAAGTTTAAGATGAT
Source organism: Pinus albicaulis (assembly GCA_034641835.2). Lineage (NCBI taxonomy): Eukaryota > Viridiplantae > Streptophyta > Pinopsida > Pinales > Pinaceae > Pinus > Pinus albicaulis. Next base: position 803,308,958 of record CM076573.1, read on the forward strand.
AGATTTGGGACTAATTCACTACTATCTTGGAGTTTAAGTATTCCAACGTTCACATAATATATTCATTTCTCAGAGTAAGTATGCAGCATAAATTCTTCAATGATTTGGAATGTAGGATTGCAAGCCTGTTCTTACCCCTACGGAACAAAACTTGAAACTTTCAAAATTTGAAAGGGAGGAAATTGTGGATAGCACTACTTACCGACAGTTGATTGGTAGCCTGATTTATCTGACAAATACTTGACCAGATATTTCTTATGCCGTCAGTATTCTTTCTCGCGTTATACAAGAACCATGAGACAGCCACTGGAATGCAGCTAAAAGAGTTCTTCATTATATCCAAGGAAAAAATATTTTGGTCTTCTTTACAAAAAGACTAAAAATTCTATACTTGGTGGATTTTCAGATGTCGAATTTGCTAGCAGTATTGATGATAGGGCATTAACCTTAGGTTATTTAATGAACATGTGGTCAGCTATAGTTTCCAAGAGTTACAAGAAACAAGCTACAGTGGCCACTTATTCAACAGAATCAGAGTACATTTTAGCATGGGAAGCAACATGTGAGATTGTTTGGTTGCATAGAGTTTTACAAGACTTGGGTATTCCTCCAGTAGAAGCTAATTCGTTATTCATCAAAAATCAGTCAGCAGTAAAGCTTGCCAAGAATCTAGTTTTTCATTCAAAGACAAAGCATGTGGACACCAAGTATCATCATATCAAATCAATCATTGTAAAGGATGTCATCAAGCCGATTTATTATCCTTCAGAAGATCAGACCTTCGATATCTTCAACAAACCTCTTGGCAGAATAAAATTTACTAAGTTCAGGGATGAAATTGGTATATTTCGTAATGTACCTTTGGATCATGGGGGGAATGTTAGATGATCCAAACAAAATAATGTAAATTTAGGAAAAAAATATTTATTAAATTAGAATATTTAATAAATATTAGAGACAATTAGAAATAGAATATTGTTGGCAAATATAGGACTCTAGAATAGAGTCGTATCTTGGGCTCAAAAATAGGAATAAAGCTAGTAGAATGGATAGAAGACCATTTATTGTAAATGGAAACTTTTTGTTTTTTCAAGTGGTCCATAACTAAATTAAGTTAGGGCATATAGCTTATAAATAGGTTAGTCTCCTAATTTCAAATCTAGTGGAAGTTTACGTTTGTAAACTCCTACAGTTTTTTATGTAATTTCCTTTCCAATATCAATAAATTACGTGTCTAAGGACACTTCTGCCATTAATGACATTGCAAATGGAAATAAAATAATATTTAAAGGAGACATTACAAAAATATCATATGAACGATCCATATGAAGCTAGCGAGGGTTTCAAAAAGTGAAAGCTAATAGTAGTATTGAAAAAATAAATTGTACAAAAGACAACATCGATGAAGGGAACAAAAAATCACCCCAAACCCACAATATAGCCATAGTATGATAGTTGAACACAAATCAAACCAACAAGAGGGAACTAGTGCTTCGTCGATTTCCCTAACACATTACATAGAAGAAAATTATTCCTAGAAAATTAGTTAAAGCATCAACCTCAAAGTTGAACTCCATGTACACACAAACAAGAATGGTGTGGTGAAACATAGAAATCAATTATCAATATTATGCATCCAATTGAAGAGTAAAGTTGGATTAAAGGAGGGCCGTCTATTAAGCCATTCAATGACCACCTAGGAGTCACCCATAGTTTTTAAGGATTATATACCAAAATAACAACATAAGAAAACAATAAAAATTGACGATTATATTTACTTTTTCTCAGTGAAAGAAAAACTCATGATTTCTTATTACAAAAAATGAGTACATGTACATGTATACTCCATCATGAAAACGCTAATCATTGATGACACTGTAAATGGAAATAAAAAAATAGACAAAGGTGACATTACAAAAATATCATATGAACAATCCATCTGAGGTTAGTGAGGGTTACGAAAAGAAAAAGGTAATAGTATTTTGGAAAAAAGAAACTATACAAAATAAAACATTAAGGAAGGGAAAAAAAATCACCCCAAACCCACAATATAGCCATAGTATGATAGTTGAATGCAAATCAAACCAAAAGGAAATAACTGGTGCTTCATCTTGTTCCCTAACACACAACAGAGGAGAAAATTCTCTGTAGAAGATCAGTTATGTCATATTTCGAAAGAGCATTAGCCTCAAAGTTGAACTCTCTATACACATGGCCATAAATGGTGTGGAAAAACATAAAAATAAATCATCAATATTATGCATCCAATTGAAGAGTAAAGGTGGATTGAAGGAGGACCATCTATTAAGCCATTCGAGGACCACGCAGGAGTTACAAAAAATTTCCAAGGATTCTATACAAAGCTTCTTTACATAGTATAGAGGGCCTTAGACTGCGAGAATTTCAACCCATGTATTTCGCCTGAATATCATTCTAATTAAAGTGAAATTTGTAGGATGGTGTCATCAATATAACCACCTCGCATCCACACCAGTCTCCTTATGCATCCTCGTCAATAAAACCTACGGAAAAGAGAAGATATGGGCATATGGAATGGATCTGCAAGGACAATTCTGATTAGACAATGCATCATATTCACAACACACGACACAAATGGATTCAATTATGTAGTCCATGTGAAGGAGGTAATTCTCAAATATCAAGTGATTTCTGCCAATCCATATTCCCCATATGATGTAAAATAGAGAAGCCTGATAAGCCAGATAGTGTGTAATCCATGAGACGCAACAATATTCCATAGAGGACCATGACAATAATCACAATGTGTGTCATTTACCATGCTCCCACCTATTTCATTCAGACTACATTTCAAAATGGTTGCGTAGAGATCTCTTGTGTCCCATTTTCCGAACACAACCTTGGCCCTAAATCTGTTTATTATGGTACTGTACTCTTTCCCTTTTTTTTAAGTCATTGATTTTGAATGAGTTGTACTTGGAAATATGTCATATACTACCTCGAAACGTCATCAGGCTACCACCTAGAGATTTTCATTGAGTCTACAAGTCATTAAGTCATGTATGGAATACCCATGTGTGGCATGTTACATATTTACATATAGTACAACATGTTACATCTTGTCAACAAAATATTTGTCTAAAAGATAGACTCTTCAAGACCAAGTCAAAATGAAAGGAACAAGTCACCTTTCCAATCATAACATCTCGGCATAGAGAAAATAACAAGTTGACCTAATTTGAAGTGACTAGATTCTTATATAGGGATCTCTACCTCATTCAATTAGGAGACACACTTCACACATCTAGGAGTTCAATCAGAAGGTTAAATAAGCATTAAATCAAGCGAAGAAGAGGAAGTCACAAAGGAAGAAAGATCGAACTAATTTTGGGTTTTTTATTGGTTTTTATTGTTCATACATGCAAGGAGACTAGGGAAAATCTTAATCCTAGTATAATTACCTTAGAATATTCAATATATTCTCAAGAGTAGAGCCTTGATTCTTCTTGAGTGCATGGTTCCTATAACTTATCAAATATTGGAGCATTCTCTCTTGTGATAATATTTGAAGAAAATGAGTCCCAAGATTTAGGGAAAACACCCAAAGAAATATTTACTAATTCCTTATAAGAAAATTCTTCATAAATGGATTTGAGTACATATCTAATTTGAGATATATTAACAAGGTATGATGATATTATTTCATTCTTTGTCGTCTTCATGTTTCTAATCCAATGATAGCATCGTACATAGCCTTTATTAATATTCTTATGCGCAATAATATAGGGAATTAAATGATGGGTGAAATGAATGCGAGCTACATCCTATTAATAGGTGTCATAGGAGGGTTAATTAGCTTTAGTAGGTCTAAAAGCATGTACATCTTGAACCCAAATTACAGTGTTGATTGAGCTGACTTATAAAGTTAGGATGGGCTGAAAATTTTGATTTATTCTCTACGTTTTTTATGAAAAATGTCGACCATAGATACCTATGTCTTAATGGATGACATATGATGGGTCCCTTGGGCTCTTACTCATTAGCCCCATGCGACAAAAAAAAAAATGAATGAGTTTTAAATCTTTGTTAGCCCAACACTTCACTACTTTTTAGCTTATGTTGACCCATTAGTTGCTTCGACGGACGATAGGTTGAGAGGCCACCCAAAAATGGGGCTATGACCACAATCCGTTGAGCTAAAATCCAATATATGATATTTTTTTTCCTTGCGGAATTATTTGTAACCATTAGTTATGAGATTACCAAATAGACGGATGAAACAGTGGAATCACAACTTGATGAAAATTTTACTTAAAAGTTCATTTAAATATGAATATGGCCCCTAGACTTTTATCACATACACTAAATTTCTTGGAAATCCTGGATATCTCGACATATTTCATTTTCTAACCTCCTTATCAATTGAATCTATATTCGCCACAAAAGTAAACCTATGAAATGTTAGACCCCCAAATCACCAAATTCTTGGATAGTCTAGGACTTCAGGCTATTCTATTTTTTTCACAAATCAATATTTTATCCAAAAAAATAAACACTCTAAAAAAATGCACCAAACTAGTCTTTTTCACGAATTGTGAGACCTCATGGTCTACCAAGTAAATCTATGGAGGGCCAATCACTAAATACCTAGTGGCATTTCTTCCATGTGTCATGTGAGATCTCCTCCCACGTGTTTTCTACCAAAAATTCACTTGGATGACTAAAAGTGCCACTTCCACCTCCCTTGTGTCACCCTCACATGTTGCCATGTGATCCTATAATCCATGTCACACTTCCTATACCATATCTTGGTAACATCATGCTAACATCATAATGACATCATCATGCCACATGTCATCCTTATGGGTGTGCCAAGTGTGACCTAAAATCATCCCTTGTGTCATTGTTTAGACCTTCGGCCATGAAATACCTACACACAAAACTACAATTCGTGAAATTTCAACCAATTTTTACATAATTGAAATCATATGTCTGGAAAGAAAGTTATGATGATTTTCCATACGTCACTTTTTTGAGACTAAATTTTGGAGCCTGCAAAAACCCTAGCTTCCTCGGATCATATCTCCAAAAATATAGGGAACTAAGATTTGATTTTTTTACCAAATGTTAACTAAGATGTTGAATCCAGGTTGTAAAAGTTTCTTCTTCTGAAGCCTTGTAGAAAACAATTTATAGAAAACATTAAAATTTCCTCTTTGAAGAAATGAAACCCTAGAATCCCAAGCTCTAATTCCAAACGTTGTGCAAGAAACTCATAAAAAAATAGCTATTATATATCATAGACTTCAAAAATATCCACTTCGAGGGGAAACCTACTTTATTACATAAATGAATAATTCTTGGATGATTCAAATGAGAAAACCTCCCTTCTATATATAGGAGTCTAAGTGGTCACAATATAATGAGATCCTTCATAACAATCATAACATAAGGGCACAACAATAACAATATTGGGCTTCTATGGGACACAATAGTAGAAATATGGTGACTACATAGGCACATCAATAACAATAAAGGGGTTGCACTAACACTGAAAATAATGGGTTACACTAGTATTATAGGGACCTAACAACTTATTACAAATATATTGAGGTTTCATTTGTGTTGGGCCAGAATTGTGAATTACGGATAAAACATGCTTCCCTAGATAGGTGCTAGTCTAGAACAAAATATTAAAGACTATACAACTATTTCTCCTAACTAAGAACAGATACACAGACAGGATTAGAAGCTTACTTATGATCCAAGCGCTTCTAAATGGCTCCTTCTGTCACTTCCATTGCAGCTTCAAATTCCAGCGGTTTTTCTGAAATGCTTCCTGTAAGAATGAACACTAAATAGTATAAAATAGAAATAATACAGATGTCTATTCAAGTTAGTTTGCTAAATCAGTAAAGCATAAAACATATACATCAACCAAGATCTTGCAATATGAAAAATCAAAGACAATATAGATGCATATAGGGAAAAATAAGTTGTACTCTTGATTAATAATAGAAGGAGAGGTTACAACCTAATGGCTAATTTGAAGTGACCATATCCAACAATGATCCTTAGCCTCATCACAATGTAGATCTCTCTAGCAGCTGTTACACAAATCTAACTCAATTGAAGATTCACCAGCATCTCTCTACTCAAATTCTTCCTTACCAAGCACTCAGATCTGTTCTCAATTTATAGAAAAGCTGAAGGTAGTTTTACAATAAATGACTTTACAATAATAGGCAAGACATGTTGCCAATCTTGTAGATGTCAAATGGACACTTGGATTTGAAGCTTGACACATGTGAACTCTTCTAGAAGGCACTGGCCAAGTGGAGATACTGGAACAATGAGAATTTCACTCCCAATGTGACCAACGCACCTGTGAATGTCATAAATTTCTTTGAAAAGAAGCCTTTCATGGCGCTACTTGCATATGAAATGCACTTAGCCCCTTTAGAGATTGTGTTGGTGAGCTCTCATATGCTATATAATAAGCTTAAAATGTTGGAAACCTTTTCTTGATGAAAGTTATGTATGCTTTGTCTTGTTATTGTCTTATGGGATGTAGCAACTTGAAATGATAGGGAATGATAGACCCTTATTCAATGGTCATGGAGATGATGTCATGTTAACTAGGTCGTTGGAAATGATGCCCAAATTGAGCTATAACAAATTCCCCCCTAAAGCATGAAAACGAAATAATAATAATAAATTTTGATTGAGATGCTTTACACTATGATGGGTTGGAGATGAAGTGGAGTGGACACCTGCATCAATCTTACAATACATTACATCATGATGTATCCTCTTTGATCATAATTGATAAGGGTAGGCATTCCCATGTTCAACACATAAATAATCTAATAACATGTACATAATTCATAAAGTTGTATTCATTTTAATATTGGCCAAATGCAGACATGCCTACAGATATAGGCCCATGTTTGGATGAAAATTTGTATGTAAGGTCACCGTACAGATGATGTGTACAATAATCCTTAAATCGCAGCTTGGATGGATGAAACTAGATCCGAAGTCTTGTTATCTTGTTCACTCGATTATTCGGGTACAAGTCTAGCCATGCAAATATATGATTTATAGTCAAACATGGAAATACATCGTTTGATTACCAGCTAATGACGTGAGATATTAAGAAACACGAGAGAACCATTATTAATGTCAATGGCCCTCAAGGTATTGCAGTACATTTCGTAAGGCGTGAATAGATGATTTGATGTTGAACGCCAAACAAAATATTTTGGTCAAAGTTCCAGAAGCGAGGATATTGTCGATGCTGTAACAAGCCTCATGGTACTAGAATCTGATGTTTCTAAGTGAACTTCCTGGATATTGATCTGTCGCTGACAAGAAGCCACCTTATTGCGAAACAGGAGTTTCTGATTTCAGAGACAAAGGTATGACTTGATATAGGAATTTGCAGGGGTGACAGTCATGAGAATGAATGTTTATGAGTATTGCAGAAGGATGAATTTTTCACTGGATGACTTCTCTTGAACATATCAATGAAACTGTGATGAGTTGGCAGCATTAACTCAAAACCAAAGTGAAGGTATAATGAACCATAGGTATGAATGAACCATCAAGAATATTACCCAACCCAAACAGTCACGGACATGGAGTGAAGGAAGTGTCCGTTCAAGAGCGACTTACTACCATAAATAATTCTTGCTCATTTTCCCCAAATTTTCCTCAGTCATTTGTTGACCAGAACCTCTTTATTTTTTAACAAACTTGAGGAGGATAACATTTTCTTGATCTATAATTCAACCCTTTGGGAAAATAAAGTATCCCTATTTAATAATTTAACAAGTCTAGTGATGAATGAAACTTGATTCTTGTCATGATTGACAAGCCTGTCGCTATTTTATGTTTTAACGAGCTTAATGACTATGATAGCCTAGTCCTTTTTCATATTTAGAGAGTTTGAACCAGATAGGAGGAACTAGATAGGATTCTACATGATGACATGGGTGAGTTCAATGGACAAAACATCGAAGATGAAGCAACAATAGATGTTGTTGCGACTGAAATAGATGGTTCAATCTAGGATGTTATTTCAACCATGGTCAAATGACCCAATATATACCCTATAGAATCTATGGGAACTCAAAGTGAAAAAGGATCAACAGAAGCAGAGGAAGGTGATTGAGGAAAAGACTCGTACAAGTAAAGCTCCTACTGAAAATGAGTTGGAGTTAAAGGTGTCTCGTCTTGTGATATTTCTTCAATTGAAATCAAACCATGCAGAAGAACTTCACCACCAGGAATGAAGTAAATAGATTTTGGAGTGACAAATATAGGAACAACTTTTGGTTGTTCAAGCTCAGGATCAAGATTTTCTCCACGTAGGGAATATAGCAACAAAAATATAAGGGGATGATAGACCCTATTTCATTTGTCCTGGGGATGATGTCTAGTTTGACCAATAAGAGTTGCCCCTTAAAGCACACTTGGATCTGGATCAACTTTCAGTTTAACAACGTGGGTTCGGGAGGTATGGTCTCGCAAATTGGATGAATCGTGACCATGGTTAGCTATGAGGACTTTGTCTTGACAACAGTAGATGACCTGGGATGAGTAGAAACAACTTATGCCAACTCTAGTATATGGGAAGATGATGCTTCACTAGAGGTACTGATAGTACTAGTTTTGGTAGAGTGATCACCTTCGCCTACCAAAAGTAACTTCTAGTGGTAAAGGTGGTTTTAAGGCTAATCTACGCGAACGATAGGGGAAATAATTTTGTTCTTCCACGATTACTGATTTATTTCAACCAAAATAAAAATAAAAAAATAAAAGGATGATTCTAGGAAAAATGTTTACCAAGAAACTATGAATTGCAGAATACCTCCTGGTGAACCAGGAAGTATGGGCAGGCAAGCTCCCTGAATGTTGTGTTCAGTGTATCACAATTTACAAGGTGGCTGACTTGGTTCACTATGGATCGATAGCAACCTGAATTTGTCCTCCCAAATATACCTAAAGGTATGTGGGGGCCCAAGTCCATATTAGCGATGTCTGATGTGAAACCGCATAGTGAGAGCACCCCTTTATACTTTTCGTACTGTAACATTGCTCGATATAGCGAAATTACTTGGATGAGCTACGATATACTTACGTATGTGGAGTGAGGTTTCACACTTTGAATGTATCACAAACAAGTTAACAATAATTTCTATGTTTCATGATGCTTGAACATGTCTCTAGCCTATACCTTCTACATGTTATTGTTATGGTTCCAATTCTTTCTTAGGTAAATTGAGATAAATTTTATGTTGATATTTCTTAAAAATTTTCGTTTCAAAGATTCACCGTGATGATGTGTAGAAAACTCCTAAAATTCAAACTAATAATGATAAAAAATATTTCACTTGTAGATTCTTCAATGAAAAACCTTGCTACTAAGGGGAAAGAGCAAACAATCTCTGAGCAAACAAATCAATGAGCACAAGCTAAATGCAGATTTCCTAATTGTTCCTTTGGTAAAACACACAAAATTCTACATGAAAATGAAAGTTTCTATCTTCAGTTTCTTTAATGTTGTGAATGCATAAAAGAAACTAAGTGCACTAAATCAACAAATCAAATGCCTTTTACTTCTGAGAAATGAATAATACAAACAACAATTTCTCTTTTAAAGGAAAAATGAGGATTTTAACAACAATTTATCATATGAAGGAAATTAAGAATTTATGACAATTTCCTATTTCAAAAGCAAATGATTTTTAATGTGACCATAAAAAGTACTTTGAAATCAAATTGTCAATGATAAGGAAAAACTTTTTAAAAAAACATTGAACAAATTTTCATTCAAAGGAAGAAGAAGTAGATAGATTCACTGTTCAATATGATGATCAAACTTTTCAAAACACAACACAAAAAAAACTGAATCAAATTGCAAAGGAAAATTCAAAGGAATCTGGATGGTTTCAGGAGTCAACATAGTCTCCAAGGCAAGACAGTGCTCTGCAATGCAGGATTGACAGGGAGACAGTGTTATGCAAAGCATTGTGTCTCGTCCAAGGGTGCATTGGGCGCAGTGCATAAGGAAAAAGACTACTGTTCAACACACTCCTTTTGCGAATGTGTCTTTTAAAAAGTTTAATATTTATGAGTAACAACTACTTGGTGGATAAAAAAAGAAAATCAGAGGCTAAAACACCTATATCTAAGAGAAATTCTCCCGAGTAGAGTCGCCAATTTGTTGGGCCAGAATTATGAGTTACGGATAAAACACGCTTCCCTAGATAGGTACTAGTCTAGAAAAATAGATTAAGTACTATATGAATATTTCTCCTCACTAAGAAAAGACACACAGAAAGGATTAGAAGCTTACTTTTTATCCAAGCGCTTCTAAATGGCTCCTTCTATCGCTTCCATTGCAACTTCAAATTCCAGCGGTTTGCGTGAAATGCTTCCTCCAAGAATAAACACTAAACAAAAAAAGATAGCAATAATACATATGTCTATTCAAGTTAGTTTTCTAAATCAGTAAAGCATAAACCATATACATCAACCAATATTTCGCAATATGGAAAATCAAAGCCAATACAAATGCATATAGGGAAAAATAAGTTGTACTCTTTATTAATAATATAAGGAGAGGTTAAAAACCAATGAGTGATATGAAGTGACCATCTCCAGCAATGATCCTCATCCTCATCACAATATAAATCTCTCTAGTAGTTGTTACACAAATCTAAATCTCAATTGAAAATTCACCAGCATGTCTCTTCTCAGATTATTCCTTACCAAGAACTCATGTATGTGCTCAATTTATAAAGGAGTTGAAGGTAGTTTTACAATCAATGACTTTCCAATAATAAGCAATACATGTTCCCAATCTTGTAGATGTCAAATGGACACTTGTATTTGAAGCTTGACACATGTGAACTCTTCTAGAAGGCACTTGCCAAGTCGATATTCCAGAACAATTAGAATTTTTCTCCCAATGTGGACAATGCACCTGTGAATGTCGCAAAGTGCTTTACATAGCAGCCTTGCTTGGGGCTGCATGCATATGCAACACACCTTTAGAGACTGCATTGGTGAGGTCTGATATGTTATATAATAAGCTTCAAACCTTGGAAACCTTTTCTTGATGAAAGTCATGTATGATTTGTATTATTATTTTCTTAGGGGTTGTAGCAACTTGAAATGATAGGGAATGATAGACCCTTAGTCACTGGTCCTGGAGATGATCTCCAATTAACCAGGTCATTGGGAATGATGCCCAAATTGACCTATAACAATTTTGTAATTTAATTTCTACAAAATAGATTAGTGTTCCATTTTTTCTTCTTCTTTCCTAGAATCATATTAAGGTTTTCTTTATGTCATTTAATTATATATAATAGAATAGGTTCTATTTTATTGATTTCTTTTCCTGCAAACTTAGAATAGGTATTTTTTCAAATTACTAATTTTTTCAAGTATTTATTGTAGCATTGTGGTGTTTATTCTTCTTAATTGGTCTTCATTGCATCAAATTGACCTAAATAGAACATTCTCATGCTTTTCATATAGTATTGATGCCTCTTAAGTTTTTAAAAAATCCAAATTGATAATTAAATTTGATCACATTAGGAGTTGCAACATTCTTGTTGTAATATTGAGGATCATCAATTTTTATGCAGTTGTTGGGGAGGTGTGAAAGTAGGTATTTATTTATTTTTCTTTAAGTTGGTTCTTAATTTTATCTCCAACAAAAAAGCATATTTGTTTTTTCATCGGTATTTATATTTATAAAAGACATAGAAAGACAAAATGAAGGTAATCTATTTCATGCCTTGTAGATCTAGGGATAACTCAAGTTTTTTTTTTCTTCCTAAAACCTTGAATCCTAAAAGTAGTCAACCTTCACGTTTTGGTGACCATGGGACTCTTACGCTATCTATAGAGGATTTAGAGGCCTTTTTGTGTGAGAAACGATATATTTATGGGGAGCCTATATGATGAGTAAAACCTCCATCACCCACAAACACTATGGATGTTAATAAGGAGCCTAAAGTATTTATTACTAAAGAGACAAATGGAATAACTAAAATAAATAATTTCAACCCCAGTTCTCTTCCACAGTTCCATGAAATGGATTTCAAGGATTCTAACACCTCAATATTTGATTTTTTTTGTAGTTTTAGGACATATGATTATAGATCTGATGAGTATAATCTGAAATTGTTCCTTCTACCTATAAGGATGCAACCTTGCATTGGTTCATCAGTTTAAAGGGAGATGTAATTACTACAAGGGCTCAAATGAAACAAGCATTCAACACAAATTACAAGGAATATTGCATGGATTTGATGAAATATTTCAGTGGAGATATTTACCAACTCTATTATGAGTACATTAAAACAAAAATAAAAAAATCACTCTAGAGCTACAAGAAAAAGAGGTAGATCTAGCTATGTTTTGGTAACTCCTTCACGTTATACTTTATCCATTAAGAATGAAATAGGAGGTATGTTGGAGGATTGTAAAAGTTAAAATTTACATATATTTTTTTGCAAATGGACATATTCGGCCCTGGGTGCACCAAGAGGCACCCTAGAAATGAGTGCCAAATAAATGTTATAGAAATGTGCTTTGTGTGTGAGGAAAACCATTCGGTTCAAAAGTTTCGAACTCTTCCATTTCTAAAAGTGGTGTATCAAGGACCATAACAATGAATGAAGGAAATTTTCTTCATCAACCAAGGGAGGGCATGTGATCATATGGCATGTTGTAACTTTTTCTTAACCATGGAGATCTAGTAAAAAGGGATACAAAATTTTTGGAAATTGGCTAATTTTTCTAGCTATGGACATATGAAAACCTTAGTGTAAAAGTGATTATTATTATTTTTAATAACAATTTTATATTTTAAATATAATGAATTTATAAAAATTATATTATATATTTATTTTTATAAAAGAAATTATATTTAAACTAGTAGAATATTGTGTTAAAAATGATTGAACTGATGGATCAATCTACAAAGTCATGTGATATATGTCATGTTATATACGTCATCATGATCCACCATCCACAAATGAAATGAGCATGTTAAATGAATTCATTCATTAGAACAGTAGAAACACATTTATGAAAAAATTATAAAACAGAGCATGATGTAATATTCCTAAATGACTTTGTGGATGGTGGATCATGATGACGTATATAACATAATTAGCACGGTAGCGAGACCATAATTAGCATGGTAGCGAGACCCATAAAGCTCCCCTATGTGTGAACAAGGGAAGACGCATGTGGAATGGGTCAACTTTCACCAAATCAACAACATTGGTATGGAAGTAGTGGACATTCAGTGAGGGAAAGTGCAGTTTTGGAGGGAGACCCTTTGCATGGAAGTAGTGCCTTTAATGAGTGGGGGCAAGGGTGAGAAAGCTCACCAAGAATATAAGGAATAGGATGGAAGCCATTGTGATCATGTTTTAGATTATTATTTTCATATGGTTTATTAAGACTTTTTTTCTCTCTTCAACTGTTTAGTTAATATTGCAGTGATGTTTAGCATAGGGTGTTCCCGAGTAGGAATCCCACCTTCATCCTCGAGGGACATCGAGTGCCTAGTTAGGAGAAGTGATTGAGTTTCATTTCCTCATTCTGACATCAAGCCAAAGCTTCAACCTTATTATACAATGCAGTTCCTATTGAGGTTGTGTTGTGTTTCAGAGCAAAAGTTGTGGAGGGTTTGTAGAGCCATTTTCTAAGCTTGTGTTTCAATGGAGAGGTAGCCTTTCCGTTGGGATATCAGCAAGGAGGATCCTTGGGAATTATATCATTATTTGGCATTAGGCGAAGCTACCACCATCACCTACAATGCATTTTAATTCCACAACTACGTTATTTTGGAGATCTATTGCAGGGGTGATTTATATGCATGATTTGGGGAGTTGGTTCTTCAGTGGAGGGATCAACCTTTCACCTAGAGAGTCTATTGGAGGAGGGCCATATATATATTAGCTTCAGCCATATCTCCCAGCTATTTTTCTGCAGTGAATCTTCGGCCTTAGGGCTTGGGTTCACCTTTTGTATTTTTGGGTGTATTTCCGGAAACCCTCTTGGGTTCTTGTTGTAGGTTGCTATATATCCTAGATATTTATTTTCTATATCTCTTGACGCATATATCAGCCATTACATATTTTTTTATATTCATTTAATTTAGCAGTGCTGTTATGACTATGTTGTAGCATTCTTTCGGCATTTGGGTATAGTAGCAGTGCCTAATTTTTTAGGGGTTTTATCTATTGGAGGCTTATGGGCTTGTGTTGTATTATTTTTGCCTCATTGTATTGTATCATTTTGATGCTATTATGAATAATATAATGTCTCCATATTGGTATCATGTCTTGATGTGATATTTACACTACTATTTCCATGTTTATGCACTATATTCCTGCTTTTTCCATTTGGGAATATTATAGTGGTATCATAGCATAATCTTGGCTCACCCTATGAAGACATTGCATCTAATTTATCAGAAGAAGAATAAGCTTCTCATAGAAAGAAGATTCACAGAAGAGACAAAGGAAAGTCTCCATTATTTGGAGAAATGGAGAGAAATAAGTTTTCAAAACTTCTTCTCTGAACTATGCATTAGCCTAACAGAGAAATCAAGGGAATGAGGAGGGAAAGACATGAAGATCCCCCAAAAATATTTGCACATGAAGTAATATCTAGTTCTTCATATCATGGATGTGAGCATTCACCCACACAATTAGATATACAATGCTCTACCATGCCTATGTTCATAGAAAGAGAGATGGAGGAAGAAGATGTACCAAAGCAGGAGACTCTTGGTGACTATCTTCAAGAGTATGAATCTCAATCTTAGTATTTATTGTAAATGGAAAATTGTTGTTTTTTCAAGTGGTCCATAACTAAATTAAGTTAGGACATACAACTTATAAATAGGTTACTCTCCTAATTTCAAATCTAGTGGAAGTTTACGTTTGTAAACTCCTACAGTTTTTTATGTAATTTCTTTTCCAATATCAATAAAATTACGTGTCTGAGGACACTTCTTCCATTAATGACACTACAAATGGAAATAAAAAAATATTTAAAGGAGACATTACAAAAAAATCATATGAACAATCCATCTGAAGCTATGGAGGGTTTCAAAAAGTGAAAGCTAATAGTAGTATTGAAAAAATAAATTGTACAAAAGACAACATTAATGAAGGGAACAAAAAATCACCCCAAACCCACAATATAGCCATAGTATGATAGTTGAACACAAATCAAACCAACAAGATGGAACTAGTGCTTCGTCGATTTCCCTGACACATTACATAGAAGAAAATTATCCCTAGAAAATTAGTTAAAGCATCAACCTCAAAGTTGAACTCCATGTACACATAAACAAGAATGGTGTGGTGAAACATAGAAAGCAATTGTCAATCTTATGCATCCAATTGAAGAGTAAAGGTGGATTGAAGGAGGGCCATCTATTAAGCCATTCAATGACCACCTAGGAGTTCCCCATAGTTTTCAAGGATTATATACCAACATAACAACATAAGAAAACAATACAAATTGACGATTATATTTACTTTTTCTTAGTGAAAGAAAAAACTCGTGATTTCTTATTACAAGAAACGAGTACATGTACATGTATACTCCATCATGAAAAAGCTAACCATTAATGATACTGCAAATAGAAATAAAAAAATAGACAAAGGAGACATTACAAAAATATCATATGAACAATCCATCTGAGGTTAGTGAGGGTTACGAAAAGAAAAAGCTAATAGTATTTTGGAAAAAAGAAACTGTACAAAAGAAAACATCGAGGAAGGGAACAAAAAATCACCCCAAACCCACAATATAGCCACAGTATGATAGTTGAACACAAATCAAACAAAAAGGAAAGAACCGGTGCTTCATCTTGTCCCCTAACACACAAAAGAGGAGAAAATTCTCTGTAGAAGATCAGTTATGTCATATTTCGAAAGAGCATCAACCTCAAAGTTGAACTCGCTATACAGATGGACATAAATGTTATGGAGAAACATAGAAATAAATCATCAATATTATGCATCCAATTGAAGAGTAAAGGTGGAGTGAAGGAGGACCATCTATTAAGCCATTCGTGGACCACGTAGGAGTTACAAAAAATTTCCAAGGATTCTATACCAAACTTCTTTACATAGTATAGAGGGCCCCGGACTGCGAGAATTTTAGCCCATGTATTTCACCTGAATATCATTCTAATTAAAGTGAAATTTGTAAGATGGTGTCATCAAGATAACCATCTCGTATCCACGCTAGTCTCCTTGTGCATCCTCATCAATAAAACCTACGGAAAAGAGAAGATATGGGCATATGGAATGGATCCGCAAGGAAAATTATAATTAGGCAATGCATCATATTCACAACACATGATACAAATGAATTCAATTATGTAGTCCATGTTAAGGAGGTAATTCTCAAATATCAAGTGATTTCTTCCAATCCATATTCCCCATATGATGTAGAATAGAGAGGCCTGATAAGCCAGATAGTGTGTAATCCACAATACACAACAATATTCCATAGATGGAAAGTCCCATCTTGTGATTACATTCAAGGTAGACAAAACTTGTGCCCGAATGATGTTAGCACAATGACATTGAAAGAGTAGATTCGTCAAGCTTTTTTATTCATGTTTACACATAAGGCATCTCATCGGCCCAGGAAAGCCCTTCTTCCATAAATTTTCCCAAGTGATGATCCTATTCCTCTATATGATCCAACCAAATTTTATTATCTTTATGGGGGTTCACCATTTCCATACCTTATAGAACTAGCTAATATGCATATCCCTACTCATAGATAAAATGATATATATCTATATACATCTGCAACCATAGGGTGACCATGAAAAACAGTAGCATTCCAAAATTCCTCCTCACAAGTATGATTGATAGAGTAAGAATTCAGAATGGGTTGACATAAGTCTGGTTCAGATAACCATGAGTGGGTAAATTTAAAGGGAATTCCTTTCCATAGATGATCATCCTGCCATTGTAGGAAGATTGGAGCATGGTTTGACAATGTATCAGAAGAAATCCATGAGCACGTATACCCAATTTGTTCGAGGAGATTTTCATGGGACTAGAAATCTTCATAGTCATTGGCCTATGAGGCTAGGACTAGAACAACCATTCTTCCATGTTGGACTAAGGGGTGAGGGTTGAATATCCACCAGGGAGTTCTCCTTAAAAATATTTTTGATGAAAGAGATCATGAAATCCAATTTGCATTATTTCCCCCAACACTCCTCACTAGAAGTGGTGAGATTCAAGTTGCGCACAATGATAAAAGATACAATTTTCAAAATAACGCAAAGGTCCTAGTGTTGCTAGAATTCGAGGTGACCTTAAAAAGGAGCATAAATGTTGATAAGATGAATATGTTGTGGAGAGCCCGAAATGCCTCTTAAAGAGGTAAATTATCATCTTAGAAGACGAATATATTTACTTACAAATTAAAGAATCAAAATATTCATTAACTGTAATTTTTATATTATAAAAAAACTAAAATTATTAAGTTATATTTTTTAATATTCTATAAATTATATCATCTTATAAAGTAGATTTGACACATTTATATAAATTCTTTTACAATATTGGAAAAAAATTTAATAATAAAATTTATAAATTATAAAAAATCAATTATTATATATACTTTATAAAAAAGTTAATAATTTATTTTTAAAAATTACATAAATTAAAAAATTAATAATATAATAGGATTTCAAATTATTATTTCTATTTTATAAAAAAATTAATGCTAATAAAAGTCATAGACCAAAAAAGTATTTTGATGAACTGGTTGGTAGTGTTCAGTTATCTTTTGTACCTTTTGTTCAGGGCAGTAATGACAAAATTGCGAGGATTTTAAGGAAAAATAAGGTTTCTTCCACTTTTACGCCTTTAATACCATTCTTAATTCCCTAAAATTGGTTAAGGATCTGCTAGACCCCAAAAGCATGGAAGGAGTCTATATGACCCTTTGTTCTTGTGGGGTTCCTTACATTGGAGAAACTGATCGTTCCATAAATAAGAGGATTCAAAAACATACTGCTGATATTAGCCATTATAGGACTCATACCTCTGCTCTAGGTGAGCATGCTAGGAAGGCAAAGCACTAGATTTGTTTAGAGGAATCCCATGCCATTGCTAGGGTTGACCATTTTCATCACCTAAAGTTTAGGGAAGCTGTTGAGGTTGACAAAAGTTCTAAGAGGTTGAATAGAGATGATGGTTGGAAGATAACTAGTTGTTGGATTCGAGCCTTAGGATCTTAGTTGGATTCCTTTCTCCTATCCTTTTATTTTTATTTATTTTATTTTTTTATAAGTTTTTTTTTGGGTTAGTTAATCCCTTTTTAGAATCAGTTTATATATATATATATATATATATATATATTATTTAATTAATTAATTTATTCAACTATATTGACTAGAGTATCTTATTTCATTAACATTAAATTTCATTAATTTATTTATTGTTTTTTTGCATAAATCTGATAATTTTTTTTTTTAAATGGAAAAACCAGGTAGTTGGAGAGTTTAAATTGCTTTTTTGGTGGTAGAAATTGATTCGACACCATTAAAAACCCTTAGTGCACCTAAAATATTGAAGTTTAACCACTATAACTTAAATTTTCAAAAACCTTTGCAAATTTTTTTTTTAAATCTTACCGGAATTTCTAGATTATTATGTGAATTTTTTTAGACTATGACTTTTTTAATTAAAAATTAAACAGAACTAAAACTTAAATATTAAAAAGAATAATACCTACACAAATTCACACATATATAGATATATATATTAAATAAAATACAAATAATTTAAATTTTATTTTATAAATTATGCTTTAATTATAATTAAATGATTTATTTCATAAATTAAATGGAAATTGTTTTCAATCCTGAGCATTATATCTTCAATAAATTCCTGCACGCCATAGTTTAGAAAATCACACCTCGTTAGAGTAGTTATAAAGCTAACCTATTAACTCTAAATGTCCCTTTTTACACCCCCCAATTTTAATAAAAGTTGTAGTTCATTAAGAAAATAGTCAAACCGTTAACATATTCAATTTTAGTGGTATTACCTTTAGTGAAGCTTTAAGATCACTAATAAAGAAAATGGTCACACCTTTAAGAGATGTGTGAGGATGAGGGGCAGTTCTGCTTGGGCCGTTACGTTTGTGGGCAATGAGGCCGACGTCACCGAATATGACCATTGTCACGAAATATCTATGGGTTCCAATTTTATATATATGAACTTGTGTTGCCTGTGCCAAAGAACTCATATTCGAAGTGCGAGTAAGTTGTGTTGCCGCTGCGGACAGTTGCGAGCCATTAACAGTGATTTGTGTCTCGCCGAGGGAGGGAATATGGAAGGACGAGCAGGAAACGTTGAACAGATGGCGGTGGAAGGTGGAAGGCGAGGGCAGCAGATTTCATTAGTTGGGGCAGACAACGATAGAATTGATGACAATCAGCCATGGGTTCCGCAGCGAGTTGGTGCACCTGGACTTCATGACATTCAGCCATGGATTCAGCCACTTCATGACATTCAGCCATGGATTCCGTTGCACGTTGAAGCTGGAAGGCGAAGGCGAAGGCGAGCGCCACATTTTCCATCACTTGGGGCAGAAGTAATAGTGAGAGATATAGTGGAGAGAGTGTGTCAAAAGATTGAATTAGATGAAGTTGCGGATGAAGAAGAAGCAGAGAAATCATTGTGTTGTATTTGCAGAGAAGCGCTGAATTATGTTGAGGACCATGACAATAATCGCACTGTGTGTCGTTTACCATGCTCCCACCTGTTTCATTCAGACTGCATTTCAAAATGGTTGCGCAGAGATCTCTCGTGTCCCATTTGCCGAACACGATGAATCTGTTTATTAAGTCGTTGATTTTGAATGAGTTGTACTTGGAAATATGTCATATACTACCTCGAAACGTCATTAGGCTACCACCTAGAGATTTTTTTAGTCGTTGATTTTGAATGAGTTGTTTTCCTTTATTATGGTACTGTAATGTACATTATTATTCATCGTCAAATGAAACTATATAGAAAGAACATCTAAAAGCCAACTACTACCCGAAATATGTCGATGAGCTACTACTTGAAAATATGTCATATACTACCTCGAAACGTACTACCTCGAAACGTCATCAGGCTACCACCTAGAGATTTTCATTGAGTCTACAAGTCATTAAGTCATGTATGGAAGACCCATGTGTGGCATGTTACATATTTACATATAGTACGGCATGTTACATATTGTAAAACAAAATATTTGTCTAAAAGATAGACACTTTAAGACCAAGTGAAAATGAAAGGAACAAGTCACCTTTCCAATCATAACATCTTGGCATAGAGAAAATAACAAGTTGAACTAATTTGAAGTGACTAGAATCTTATATGGGGATCTCTACCTCATTCAATTAGGAGACACGCTTCACACATCTAGGAGTTCAATAAGAGGGTTAAATAAGCATTAAATCAAGTGAAGAAGAGGAAGTCAAGAAGGAAGAAAGATCGAACTAATTTTGGTTTTGTTATCGGTTTTTATTGTTCATACATGCAAGGAGACTAGGGCAATTCTTAATCCTAGTATAATTACCTTAGAATATTCAATATATTCTCAAGATTAGAGCCTTGATTCTTCTTGAGTGCATGGTTCCTATGAATTATCAAAGATTGGAGCATTCTCTCTTGTGATAATATTTGAAGAAAATGAGTCCCAAGATTTAGGGAAAACACCCAAATCAATATTTACTAATTCCTTATAAGAAAATTCTTCATAAATGGATTTGGGTACGTATCTAATTTGAGATATATTAACAAGGTATGATGATATTATTTCATTCTTTGTCGTCTTGATGTTTCTAATCCAATGATAGTGTCGTACATAGCCTTTATTAATAGTCTTATGCGCAATAATATAGGGAATTAAATGATGGGTCAAATGGATGCCAACTACATCCTATTAATAGGTGTCATAGGAGGGTTAATTAGCTTTAGTAGGTCTAAAATCATGTACATCTTGAACCCGAATTACGGTGTTGATTGAGCTAACTTATAAAGTTAGGATGGGCTGAAAATTTTGATTTATTCTCTACGTTTTTGATGAAAAATGTTGACCATAGATACCTATGTCTTAATGGATGACATATGATGGGTCCCTTGGGCTCTTACTCATTAGCCCCATGCGACAAAAAAAAAATGAATGAGTTTTAATTCTTTGTTAGCCCAACACTAAACTACTTTTTAGCTTATGTTGACCCATTGGTTGCTTCGACGGATGATAGGCTGAGAGGCCACCCACAAATGGGGCCATGACCACAATTTGTTGAGCTAAAATCCAATATATGATTGTTTTTTCCTTGTGGAATTATTTGTAACCATTAGCTATGAGATTACCAAATAGCCAGATGGAACAGTGGAATCACAACTTGATGGAAATTTTATTTAAAAATTCATTTAAATATGAATAAGGCCCCTTGACTTTTATCACATACACTCTAAATTTCTTCAAAATCCTGGATATCTCAACGTATTTCATTTTCTAACCTCCTTATCAATTGAATCTACATTTGTCACAAAAGTAAACCTATGAAATGTTAGACCCCCAAATCACCAAATTCCTGGATGGTCTAGGACTTCAGGCCTTATTCTATTTTTGGCACAAATCAATATTTTACCCAAAAAATAAACACTCTAAAAACATGCACCAAACTAGTCTTTTTCACGAATTGTGAGACCTTATGGTCTACCAAGTAAATCTATGGAGGGCCAGTCACTAAATACCTAGTGGCATTTCTTCCATGTGTCATGTGAGATCTCTTGCCACGTTTTCTACCAAAAATTCACTTGGATGACTAAAAGTGCCACTTCCACCTCCCTTGTGTCACCCTCACATGTTGCCATGTGATCATATAATCCATGTTCCACTTCCTCTACCATATCTTGGTAACATCATGCTAACATCATAATGACATCATCATGCCACATGTCATCCTTAGGGGTGTGCCAAGTGTGACCTACAATTATCCCTTGTGTGATTTTTTTGACCTTTGGCCGTGAAATACCTACACACAAAACTACAATTCGTGAAATTTCAACCAATTTTTACATAATTCAAATCATATGTCTGAAACTAAAGTTATGATGATTTTCCATAGGTCACATGTTTGAGACTAAATTTTGGAGCCTGCAAAAACCTTAGATTCCTCAGATCATATCTCCAAAAATATAGGGAACTAAGATCTGATTTTTTACAAAATGTTCACTAAGATGTCGAATCTAGGTTGTAAAAATTTCCTCTTCTGAAGCCTTGTAGAAAACAATTTATAGAGAAAATTAAAATATGTCCTCTTTGAAGAAATGGAACCCTATAATCCCAAGCTCTAATTCCAAACGTTATGCAAACAACTCATAAAAAAATAGAAATTATATATCATAGACTTCAAAAATATCCACTTTGAGTGGAAACCTACTTTATTACATAAATGAATAATTCTCGGATGATTCAAATGACAAAACCTCCCTTCTATATATAGGAGTCTAAGTGGTCACAATATAATGAGAGCCTTCATAACAATCATAACATAAGGGAACAACAATAACAATATTGGGCTTCTATGGGACACAATAATAGAAATATGGTGACTACATAGGCACAAAAATAACAATAAAGGGGTTGCACTAACACTAAAAATAAGGGGTTACACTAGTATTATAGGGACCTAACAACTTATTACAAATATATTGTGGTTTTATTTGTGTTGGGCCAGAATTGTGAATTACGGGTAAAACATGCTTCCCTAGACAGGTGCCAGTCTAAAACAAAATATTAAAGACAGAACAGAGACATAGAAAGGATTAGAAGCTTACTTATGATCCAAGCGCTTCTAAATGGCTCCTTCTATCACTTCCATTGCAGCTTCAAATTCTAGCGGTTTTTCCGAAATGCTTCCTGCAGGAATGAACATTGAATAACAGAAGATAGAAATAATACAGATGTCTATTCAAGTTAGTTTGCTAAATCAGTAAAGCATAAAACATATACATCAACCAAGATCTTGCAATATGGAAAATCAAAGACAATACAGATACATATAGGGAAAAATAAGTTGTACCCTTTATTAATAATAGGAGAGGTTACAACCCAACGACTGATTTGAAGTGACCATCTCCAACAACGATCCTCAGCCTCATCACAATATAAACCTCTCCAACAGTTGTTACACAAATATAACTCAATTGAAGATTCACCAAGCACTCAGATCTGTGCTCAATTTATAGAGGAGATGAAGGTAGTTTTACAATAAATGATTTTCCATTAATAGGAAATACATGTTCCCAATATTGTAGATTTCAAATGGACACTTGGATTTGAACTCTTCTAGAAGGTACTGGCGAAGTGCAGATATTGGAACAATGAGAATTTCGCTCCCAATGTAACCAACGCACCTGTGAATGTCAGAAAGTGCTTTGCAGAGCAGCCTTGCATGGGGATACTTGCATATGCAATGCACTTAGCCCCTTTAGAGATTGCATTGGTGAGCTCTCATATGTTATATAATAAGCTTCAAACATTGGAAACCTTTTCTTGATGAAAGTCATGTATTCTTTGTCTTGTTCTTATCTTATGGGATGTAGCAACTTGAAATGATAGGGAATTATAGACCCTTATTCATTGGTCATGGAGATGATGTCCTATTAACCAAGTCATTGGGAATGATTCCCAAATTGAGCTATAAAAAATTCCCCCCTAAAGCATGAAAACGAAATAATAATAATAACTTTTGATTGAGATGCTTTACACTGTGATGGGCTACAGATGAAGTGGAGTGGACACCTGCATCAATCTTACAATACATGAAATCATGATATATCCTCTTTGATCATAATTGTTAAGGGTAGGCATTCCCAGGTTCAACACATAAACAATCTAATAACATGTACATAATTCAGAAAATTGTATTCATTGGAATATTGCCCAAATGTAGAAATGCCTACAGATATAGGCCCATGTTTGGATGAAAATATATATGTAAGGTCACCGTACAGATGATGTGTACAAAAATCCTGAAATCGTAGCCCAGATGGATGAAACTAGATCTGGGGTCTTGTTATATCATTCACTCAATCATTTGAGTACAAGTATAGGCATGCAAATATATGATTTGTAGTCGAACATGGAAATACATCGTTTGATTACTAGCCAATGATGTGAGATGTTAAAAAACATGAGAGAACCACCATTAATGTCAATGGCCCTCAAGGTACTGTAGTACATTTCGTAAGGCTTGAATAGATGATTTGATGTTGAACGCCAAACAAAATATTTCGGTCAAAGTTCTGGAAGCGAGGATATTGTCGATGCTGTAATAAGCCTCATGGTACTTAAATCTGATGTTTCTAAGAGAACTTCCTGGATATTTATTTATCATTGACAAGAAGCCACCTTATTGTGAAATGGGAGTTTATAATGTCAGATACAAAAGTATGAATTGATATAGCAATTTTCAGGGATGACGGTCATGAGAATGAAGGTTTATGAGTATTGTAGAATGATAAATTTTTCACTGGTTGACTTCTCTTGAACATATCAGCGACACTGTGATGAGTTGGCATCATTGACTCAAAACTGAAGTGAAGGTATGATGAACCATAGGTATGAATGAACTGTCAAGAATATTACCCAACCCAAACAGTCACGGACATGGAGTAAAGGAAGTGTCATGTTCAAGAGTGACTTTCTACCATAAAGAATTCTTGCTCATTTTTCGCAAATTTTCCTCGGTCATTTATTGACCAGTACCTCCTTATTTTTTAACAAGCTTGAGGAGGATAACATTTGCTTGATCTATAATTCAACTCTTCAGGCGAATAAAGTATCCCTATTTAATAATTTAACAAGTCTAACGATGAATGAAACTCGATTCTTGCCATGATCGACAAGCCTATCGATATTTTATGTTTTAACGAGCTTAATGACTATGATAGCCTGGTCCTTTTTCATATTTAGAGAGTTTGAACCAGATAGGAGGAACCAGATAGGATTCTAGGTGATGACATGGGTGAATTAAATGGACAAAACATCGAAGATGAAGCAACAATATATGTTGTTGCAACTGAAATATATCATTTAGTCTGGGATGCTATTTCAGCCATGGTCAAATGAACCAATGTGTACCCTATAAAATCTACGGGAACTTGAAGTGAGAAAGGATCAACAAAAGCAGAGGAAGGTGATTGAGGAAAATACTCATATAGGTAAAGCTCCTACTGAAAATGAGTTGGAGTTAAAGGTGTCTCGTCTTGTGATATTTCTTCAATCGAAATCAAACCAGGTGGAAGAACTTCACCATCAAGCACGAAGTAAATACATTTTGGAGTGACCAATATAGGAACAACTTTCGGTTGTTCAAGCTCAGGATCAAGATTTTCTCCACGTAGGGAATATAGCAACAAAAATATAAGGGGATGATAGACCCTATTTCATTGGTCCTGGGGATGATGTCCAGTTTGACCAATAATAGCTTCCCCCTAAAGAACACTAGGATCTGGATCAACTTCTAGTTGAACAACGTCAAGTTTGGGAAGTATGGTCTCACAAATTGGATGGATCATGACCACGGTTAGCTATGAGGACTTCGTCTGAACAACAATAGATGAAACAGGATGAGTAAAAACAACTTGTTCCAACTCTAGTATATGGGAATATGATGCCTCACCAGAGGTACTAATAGTACTATTTTTGGTAGAGTGATCACCTTCGCCTACCAGAAGTAACTTCTAGTGGTAAAGGTGGTTTTAATGCTAATCTACGCAAACGACAGGGGAAAGGATTTTTTTCTTCCATGATTATTGGTTTATTTTAACCAAAAAACAAATAAAAAAATAAAAGGGTAATGCTAGGAAAAATGTTTACCAAGAAACTGTGAACTGTAGAATACCTCCTGGCGAACCAAGAAGTATGAGTAGGCAAGCTCCCCGAATGCTGTGTTCGGTGTATCACAATTTACGAGGTGGTTGAATCGGTTCACTATGGGTGGATAGCAACCTAAATTTGTCCTCACAAATATACCTGAAGGTACGTGGAGGCCCAAGTCCATATTAGCAATGTCTAATGTGAAACCGCACAGTGAGAGCACCCCTTTATACTTTTCGTACTGTAACACTACTCGATATACCCAAAATTAGTGGATGAGCTACGATATACTTATGTACGTGGAGTGAGGTACCTCACTCGAAATGTATCGTAGACAAGTTAACGACAATTGCTATGTTTTATGATGCTAGAACATGTCTCTAGCCTAGACCTTCTACATGTTATTGTTATGGTTCCAATTCTTTATTAGGTAAATTGAGATAAATTTTCTATTGATCTTTCTTAACAATTTTTCTTTCAAAGATTCATCGTGATGATGTGTAGGAAACTCCTAAAATTCAAACTAAGAATGATAAAAAATATTTCAATTGTAGTTTCTTCAATGAAAATCCTAGCTACTAAGGGGAAAGAGCAAACAATCTCTGAGCAAACAAATCAATGAGCACAAACTAAATGTAGATTTCCTAATTGTTCCTTTTGCAAAACACACAAAATTATACATGCAAATGCAAGTTTTTATTTTCAGTTTCTTTAATGTTATGAATGTAGAAGAGAAACTAAGTGCACTAAATCAACAAATCAAATGTGTTTTACTTCTGAGAAATGAATAATACAAACAAAAATTTCTCTTTTCAAGGAAAAATGAGGATTTTAACAACAATTTCTCCTATCAAGGAAATGAATAATTTACGACAATTTCCTATTTCAAAAGAAAATGATTTTTAATGTGACCATAAAAAATACTTTGAAATCGACTTGTCAATGATAAAGAAAAAAATTTTAAACAAACATTGAACAAATTTTCATTCAAATGAGGAAGAAGTATATAGATTCACTGGTTAATATGAGGATCAAACTTTTCAAAACATAGTCAGTACAGTCTCCAAGGTGAGACAGTGCTCTACAACGCAGGCTTGAAAGGGAGACAGTGTTATGCAAAGCACTGTGTCCTGTCCAAGGGTGCGTTGGGCGCAATGTATAAGGAAAAAGACTATTGTTCAACACACTCTTTTCGCAAATTTGAATTTTAAAAAGTATAATATTTATGAGTAACAACTACTGAGTGGATAAAAAAATAAAATCAGAGGCTAAGACACCTAGATCTAAGAGAAATTCTCCCGAGTAGAGTCGCCAATTTTTTGGGCCAGAATTGTGAGTTATGGATAAACCACGCTTCCCTAGACAAGTGCTAGTTTAGAAAAACAGATTAAATACTATACGACTATTTCTCCTAACTAAGAAAAGACACACAGAAAGGATTAGAAGCTTACTTGTGATCCAAGCGCTTCTAAATGGCTCCTTCTATTGCTTCCATTGTAGCTTCAAATTCCAGCAGTTTGTGCGAAATTCTTCCTCCAAGAATGAACATTAAACAACAGAAGATAGAATAATACATATGCCTATTCAAGTTAGTTTTCTAAATCAGTAAAGCATAAACCATATAAATCAACCAAGATTTTGCAATATGGAAAATCAAAGCCAATACAAATTCATATAGGGAAAAATAATTTGTACTCCTTATTAATAATAGAAGGAGAGGTTACAACCCAATGACTGATTTGAAGTGACCATCTCTAGCAATGATTCTCAGCCTCATCACAATATAAATCTCTCCATCAGCTGTTACACAAATCTAACTCTCAATTGAAAATTCACGAGCATCTCTCTTCTCAAATTATTCCTTACCAAGCACTCAGGTCCGTGCTCAATTTATAAAGGAGTTGAAGGTAGTTTTACAATCAATGACTTTCCAATCAATGACTTTCCTAAAACCTTGAATCCTAAAGTAGTCAAATTTCACATTTTGGTGACCATGGGACTCTTACTCTATCGACAGAGGATTTATAGACCTTTTTGAGTGAGAAACCATATATTTATGAGGAGACTATATGATGAGTAAAACCTCCATCACCCACAAACACTATGGATGTTAATAAGGAGCCTAAAGTATTTATTATTAAAGAGATAAATGGAATAACTAAAATAAATAATTTCAACCCCAATGCTCTTCCACACTTCCATGAAATGGATTTCAAGGACCCTACCACCTCAGTAGCTGATTTTTTTTGTAGTTTCTAGGACACATGATTATAGATCTGATGAGAGTAATCTGTTCCTTCTACCCTTAAGGATGTAACCTTGCACTGATTCATGAGTTTAAAGGGAGATGTAATTACTACATGGGTTGAAATGAAACAAGCAGTCCACACAAATTACAAGGAATATTGCATGGATTTGAAGAAATATTTTAGTTGACCTATATGATAGCTAACTACACCCTTGATCTAGAATCAATGAAGCTATTTTTACTATGTGGGATTAGATATGAGTTGATGGATACCTTTAACATGTTGTCTAGTGGAGATATTTACCAACTCTATTATGAGTATATTAAAACAAAAATTTAAAAATCGCTCTAAAGCTACAAGAAAAAGAGGTAGATCTAGCTAGGTTTTGGTAACTCCTTCACCTTCTACTTCATCCATTATGAATGAAATAGGAGTTATGTTGGAGGATTGTAAAAGTTAAAATTTACATACTTTTTTTTTTGAAAATGGACATATTCAGCCCTAGATGCACCAAGAGGCATCCTAGAAATGAGTGCCAAATAAATATAATAGAAATGTGATTTGTGTGTGAGGAAAACCATTCAGTTCATACTTTTTTTTTTCAAATGGACATATTCGGCCCTAGATGCACTAAGAGGCATCCTAGAAATGAGTACCAAATAAATTTTATAGAAATGTGCTTTGTGTGTGAGGAAAACCATTCGGTTCACAAGTGTCCATCTCTTCCATTTCTGAAAGTGGTGTATCAAGGAGCATAACGATGAATGAAGGAAATTTTCTTCATCAGCGAAGGGAGGGCATGTGATCATAGGGCATGTTGTAACTTTTTCTTAACCATGGAGATCTAGTAAAAAAGGATACAAAATTTTTGGAAATTGGCTAATTTTTCTAGCTATGGACGTATTAAAACCTTAGTGTAAAAGTGATTATTATTATTTTTAATAATAATTTTATATTTTGAATATAATGAACTTATAAAAATTATATTATATATTTATTTTTGTAAAAGAAATTATATTTAAACTTGTAAAATATTGTGTTAAAAATGATTGAACTGATGGACCAATCTACAAAGTCATGTGATATATGTCTTGTTATAGACGTCATCATGATCCACCATCCACAAAGTCATTGAAGTTCATCTAGCAACCTGTTATCACTCCCCCCTGTTTCCCAAGGCTAAGAATGGAACTAGAGGAGGTAACCTCAAACCAATATTTAGGTCAGGTAGCTAGCCCTAACAAAACTAGAGAGGTCTCTCTCAATTTCAATTTTGAAACCAATGATATGACTGGATATGTAAATATCTTATGCTATTTATAAATCATATTAAATTAGGGTTTTTTTTTTATTTTGAGTTTTTTGTTGGATAGGAATGTCAGTCAAGCAACTAGGTCTAGGTTCTAGGTATGATTTCAAAGGTTTAGTTGCAGAGACAAGGATGAGGCTAGGTTGGTCAACTTAATAACATACTTTAATTTTCATTGTGTATAGGGTTTGAAAAGAGAGAGAGAGAGAGATTCAGAATGAGCATGCTAAATGAATTCATTCATTAAAACAATAGAAACACATTAATGAAAATATTATAAGATAGAGCATGTTGTAATATTCCTAAATTAACATGCAGCTAATTGGAATATTAAAAATCTAATTTTGCTTTGTTGGAACACCTAATCCTACATGGGTAGGTGTGGAATATGAAAAGTCACAATGGATTCCAAGTGACCTTGGAATGAGAAACCAAGAGTCACACCATTGTACTATAAATGTACATCTTTGTATAATGGAAAATAAGAAAGCCTCACGCTTATCTTTCATTGTGTGTTGAGTCTCTTGTGTGTGTGCTCATCTTCCTCATACACCATGTGTGTGTTCAACATGATGTTTAACATGGTATCAGAGCGGGGGATTGCTGGCCCTGCTCCAAATTTACTAAGCCATTTGTGTTTATGGCCTGTGCATATCTGCAAAAATTGTTGGCATTTTTGCAGCATTTGGAGGATTTTTGCAGCAGTGATTTTGCCACATTCAGGAATTTGTTTTGAGAAGAGTAGCAGTGTTTTGAAGAGGAGCAGCATTCAGTGATTTTGCAGCATTCAGAAATTGGTTTGGAGACGCAGCCTTGTGCATCTGAAGGTTTTTTCACTGCTTATTTTTTCTGCAATCTCTGCATTTTAAATTCTGCATTTTTGAGCTGCTGAGAGGGTTTTTGAAGATAATTTTGAGTTTTTCTGCTGCTGGGCTATTAGAAAATTTTCTAGGTTTTATTAGCAATTTCTACAGATTGCTATTATGTTTCAGTGCTGGAAATTTTCACTGTTCTGCAATTTCTACAAGATATTTTATCTTCTCTCTGCTGTTTTTAATACCAAAAAAAAATTAAAAAAAATCCCTGCAATTCCATGGCCTTTCGGCCCCCTTACCCAGCTCTCATTGCCTAAACTCTGCGCCCTCTCAAATCACTCAACACAGCATTTTTTCCCACAACCCTCACCACCTATCGCTCACCTATCTCTCTGCCCACGGGATTACACACACCCGCAAGGCTTAAACCCTTCACCTATCCTGCTCCTCTCCAACTCCATCACTCAACAGCTCCCCTAACCTTCCCTTTCATTAAATTTCCCACCCATTTTAAAATTCATTTTCCTTTAATTAATCCCATTCCCTTCTTTTTTTATTCCCATTTTTAATTAATTTTTAATTTAAATAATAATAATAATAATAATAATAATAATAAAAAAATAAAAAAACAGCAGAGAGAGGAGAGGGAGAGGAAGAAGACAGCAGAAAGGAAGACGAAATGGGATAATGAGAAAATGATGAAATGACAAGAAAATTGCAGATTTTACATTGTGATTTGTGGCATTGACATAAGGGTAATTTTTTTGAAGAAATTGACATTTGAAGACAAGTTTGGCATCATTGAAAACAACTCTTTGAAGGAAAATTCAGCTGCCTTAAAGACTCCTTGCATATTTTTTTTGCTGCACATGTACAAGCTTCGACGATAGATCTAGCGAGCCTGAGCCACAATCTCTCATTCCAGAATCAGAGTTGCAGCCAGAGTTCAAGCGAGCCTGAGCCACAATTCGTCATTCCGGATTCAGAGATGTAGCCAGAGATACAGATTCCCATGAGCATACCTTCGGTTGGTGGATAACCTAAAACCATCATTTTCGGTTGGTGGATAACCTAAAACCATCATCTTTGGTTGGTGGATAACCTAAAACCATCATTTTCGGTTGGTGGATAACCTAAAATCATCATCTTTGGTTGGTGGACAACCTAAAACCACCACAGGTAGTAGACCTCCCTTCTTTTAGGTCGAAGGTCTCCCTTTTTTATGAGGGACAATTCCTCTAGCAGAAGCCTTCAGCTTCTTGCCAGTTTTGGAAGAGTTCCGGGAACTGCAACATGTATTGCGTTCCAGTGTTTGTGGTCATCCTAAAACCACCTCTTTTTTTCCAACATTTCAGAGAGTTGATTTAGCCAAGTGCTGCCATGTATACTTTGCAGATTTGTATTACAACTCTTTTCTTGGACTCACACATACCCCTTCGGATTAAGGGGGGATGTTGGAACACCTAATCCTACATGGGTAGGTGTGGAATGCGAAAAGTCACAATGGAGTTCAAGTGACCTTGGAATATGAAACCAAGAGTCACACCATTGTACTATAAATGTACATCTTTGTATAATGGAAAATAAGAAAGCCTCACGCTTATCCTTCATTGTGTTGAGTCTCTTGTGTGTGTGCTCATCTTCCTCATACACCATGTGTGTGCTTCAAAATGGTGTTTAACATGCTTCTTAGTTATAATAATAAAGATGGTAGCGAGATCCATAAATCTCCCCTATGTGTGAACAAGGGAAGACGCATGTGGACTGGGTCAACTTTCACCAAATCAACAACACTGGTATGGAAGTAGTGGACATTCAATGAGGGAAAGCGTAGTTTTGGAGGGAGATCCTTTGCATGGAAGTAGTGCCTTTAATGAGTGGGGCCATGGGTGAGAAATCTCACCAAGAATATAAGGAATAGAATGGCAGCCATTGTGATCATGTTTTAGATTATTATTTTGATATGTTCTATTAAGACTTGTTTTCTCTGTTTAGTTGTTTAGTTAATATTGTAGTGTTGTTTAGCAAAGGGTGTTCCCGAGTAGGAATCCCACGTTCATCCTCGAGGGACTTCAAGTGCCTAGTCAGGAGAAGTGATTGGGTTTCATTTCCTCATTCTGACATCAAGCCAAAGCTTCAGCCTTATTATACAACGCAATTCCTATTGAGGTTGTGTTGTGTTTCAGAGCAAAAGTTGTGGAGGGTTTGTAGAGCCATTTTCTTAGCTTGTGTTTCAGTGGAGTGGTAGCCTTTCCATTGGGATATCATCAAGGAGGATCCTTGGGATTATTTCATTATTTTTCATGAGGCCAAGCTACCACCATCACCTTCAATGCATTTTCATTCCACAACTGTGCTATTTTGGAGATCTGCTGCAGGGGTGATTTATGTGCATGATTTGGGGAGTTGGTTCTTTAGTGGAGGAATTAGCCTTTCACCTAGAGAGTCTATTGGATGAGGGTCATATATATATCAGCTTCAACCATATCTCCCAGCTATTTTTTTTCAGTGAATCTTCAGCCGTAGGGCTTGGGTTCACCATTTGTATTTTTGGGTGTATTTCCGAAAACCCTCTTAGGTTCTTGTTGTAGGTTGCTATATATCCTAGATATTTATTTTATGTATCTCTTGAGGAATATATCAGCCATTACATATTTTTTTATATTCATTTAATTTAGCAGTGCTGTTATGACTATGTTGTAGCATTTTTCTGGCATTTTGGTATAGTAGCAGTGCCTAATTTTTGAGGGGTTTTCTCTATTGGAGGCTTATGGGCTTGTGTTGTATTATTTGTGCCTCATTGTATTGTATCATTTTGATGCTATTATGAATAATATAATGTCTCCATATTGGTTTCATGGCTTGATGTGATATTTACACTATTATTTCCATGTTTATGCAATATATTCCTGCTTTTTCCATTTGGGAATATTATAGTGATATCAGAGCATAATCTTGGCTCACCCTATGAAGCAATTGCATCTAATTTATTAGAAGAAGAATAAGCTTCTCATAGAAAGGATAAGACTCATCGGAAGAATAAGATTCTCACAAAAAGGATAAGACTCACAGAAGAGACAAAGGAACGTCTCCATTATTTGGAGAAATGGAGGGAAATAAGTTTTCAAAACTTCTTCTTTGAAATATGCATTAGCCTAATAGATAAATCAAGGGAATGAGGAGGGAAAGACATGAATATCCCCAAAAAATATTTTCACATGAAGAAATCTCCAGTTCTTCATATTATGGGTGTGAGCATTCAACCACACAATCAGATATATAATGCTCTACCATGCCTATGTTCATAGAAAGAGAGATGGAGGAAGCAGATGTACCAAAGGGGGAGACTCTTGCTGACTATCTTCAAGAGTATGGATCTAAATCTTAGAGGTTAAAAGATCATATAAACTTCCAAGGATTGTGCAAGATCAAGGAGGATAGAAGACCTAGCAATCACAATAGGAGCAAGAGGTGCAAGCAACATGATTTGGGTATCTTCTTCCTATCTACTTTTGACGGGTCACCTAAATGCACATCTAGGGCTTGGGTGAAGGAGCTAGACACTTATTTGGAGCAACACCAAGTTTCAGAAGAGTAATCCATTCGAGTAGCAGTGCTGTATGTTGAAGGTAAGGCTTATTCCTAGTGGTTTTATGAAAATTCTTCCTTGAATCATGTAAATGTGTCTACTTATGCAAAGTTCACTAGGAGGTTAGTGAAAATATTTGATGAGAAACATTCTCAAAAATCCTTGGTTGAGCTAGCAAAGCCTAAATGACAAAACCTTTGCATGATTTGGAAGGATCCATAGACCCAACTCCATTCCATAATGCTATTAAGGGGGTTAAAAATTTGAAAAATACCTTGCTAGAGGCAAGATCCCCACTTCAGGAAGAGCTCTCTTCTCAAAAGAAAGGAATGGAGATCTCTTTTTCAAAAGAGGATCAAAATAAAGGGCCTCTTAATGATGATAAGGCAAAATTCATTCATGATGAAGTGGAAGAGAAGGCAAGAGGTAACAATCTTGTCACATAATGAGCAGATCTAGCACCTCATGAAGAGGGAGATGGAGAAATTTATCCAATAAGAGGAATTATTCTACCCTTACAAGAATTTCCAACGTTGATAGATTGTGAGACGTTGCAGATGAAAGGAGAAGATAGGGAGGATGGCCATCATCATATGATTAGGAGCACACACCCATATCTATTTCAAAAGATTGATGCATAAAAGAGGCAAACTAATTTGCACAGTGAAAGTAAGGACCAAGTAGTCCACTCATATATGAAGTCCACTCTTGACATTGACATCTTATTACATGGTGGCATTCCACCTAGGAGACCACCAGATCAGGAGATGATGAGAGATGCATCACATATAGTTTCACCACTCATAGATTCTGGAGAGAGACCGGGGTAGGCTCAAAGATAGACTGGGGTAGGCTCAAAGAGGAGGGATACATTCTCCTAATTTCAGTATTACCCACTCTCACCAAACATCTTGCATTGAGAGAAGATGTTTTGGGGATGGATGGCACCATCAGGGTGCAAGGAGACCACTCCATGGCTTTGGAGAATCGGAAGATAATTCTACATTGGGAGGGATCTTCCATATTTGGTAAAGGTTGGTGGCCACTCATGCTTACATTGGCCACACTCATAAAGTTTTTGATGGGTGATAGCTTTTCAGGGAAGGCTAGCCTCCAAAAAATTCCACCTTCACTAGAGCATGAGCAGTTGTAGGAGGAGCAATAGAGGCAAGATTGCAGCACCCAGGTGTTTATGAATTTTCCATGGGAGATTTCAGAAAAGAGAGTAGAAACATAATAGATGCTTTACATGATAGATGCGGTCATCTATGGCTAGTTATCTAATGGGAGATATGCAGTGGGAGATGGGTTCATCTATTTTTAGATTATGATCTTCTTGAATAGAGCTTCTAAGCCCAAGGAGAAACTACTAGGTGTGACATATGAGGGTTTTCTCTCCAAACCCACTGGTTTTATAAGAGCATACCATACTATCCTGGAGGGATTCATTTGGGAAGGCTTCAAAAAGGAGATGCACCAGCATATGAAGAGATGCATGGATTATTTGGAGGATAAGGAGAGACATAACTCTTTGGTGGAGTTATCACAACCACTTCCTTTCTCATTGGGAGTGATAGGAGGCCCATCTATGAGCCACCTTACTAGCTTGAACAAAGTACATGGTAAAGGTTGTATTTCTATACATCATGATTCACTTGCTATGTATTTGTATTTCCTTACCATCCATGTGCAGGGAATTTCTCCAAGAGGGGGCACTCTTTCTTCTAGACTTAATGGTCTACTTAAGGCCATAATAAGTATTGATGATGGCCACTCCCTAGGATATCTTGGGGAGATCATATTTTATTCAAGGTGTGCTCAATTTGCACCATACACCATACACCTTCTCCAAGAATGTGAGAATATTGGGGCAGAAAACAAGAGGTTGGGAAACCACTCATCATGCCATATTCTGTTGCAGTTAGGAGAAAAACTGTGCTGGTTGCACATGAGGGACCATTGTCCTTCTACATTACTACACATGGAAGTTAGCATGACTTTGATTTTCATCCCATATGTTGATGATGTTCTTATTATCGTTGGGAACATGATTGGAGGGATGACACATTTGTTTTATGTGTCCATTGGGGATGAAAATTCCCACACTTCATGCTTCAGGAGGAGCATGGGACATTATATGGCTACTACAATGATTGACTTTATTCTTTGGGAGAAACCTCTCATGAGCATGTGAGAAGAGTTTTTCTATGAATTACCATTCTGGAAGGTGATTCATTTTATATGGATGATAGCTTGGATGATGGATCTCCACATGGGAATGAAGGTTCCCTACATTTTTCAGATCTATCCTTGTAGTTGCTTGAGGACAAGAAACTTTTGGGAGGGGAGGATTTTAATATTCCTAAATTAGCATGCATCTAATTGGAATATTAAAATCTATTTTTTCTTCTTAGTTAGAAGAATATAGAGGGCATGGAGACCCATAAATCTCCTTTGTAAGAATAAAACCACTCCAAATGTGAATGGAGGGCATCAAAAGAGCTGGATAAAGCTCCCTATATGTGAACAAGGGAAGAATCATGTGGACTGGGTCAGTGGACATTCAATGAGGGAAAATGTAGTTTTGGAGGGAGATCCTTTTCATGGAAGTTGTGGAAATTCAATGGTAGATCCTTTTCATGGTATGGAAGCAGTGGACATTCAATGAGGGAAAATGCAGTTTTGGAGGGAGATCCTTTTCATGGAAGTAGTGCCTTCAATGAGTGGGGCCAAGGGTGAGGAAGCTCACCAAGAATATAAGGAAGAGGATTTCAACCATTGTGATCATTTTTTAGATTATTATTTTGATATGGCTTGGTATTTGTTTGATGAATAAAACACTAATATTAAACAAGAAAAATAAGAATCTATTGTAATGAAGAAAAAATACACCACGCATAATTATCAGTATAAGAGAAATCAACCGATGTTGTTCCCACTAGATTTCTCAACAAGATCAACATTTCAATTGTTCTCTCTTCCATGCAATT
This sequence comes from Pinus albicaulis, assembly GCA_034641835.2. Classification (NCBI taxonomy): domain Eukaryota; kingdom Viridiplantae; phylum Streptophyta; class Pinopsida; order Pinales; family Pinaceae; genus Pinus; species Pinus albicaulis. The sequence continues at coordinate 803,345,869 of CM076573.1, forward strand.
ATTTCATATATTCACACTTTATTGCACTGACGGAACTCACATAAAATATCACACAATGACTTTTGATTCTCTATTTTTCCTCTTCACATAGCACATTTTACAATGCCAATACTCTTTCTTTCTCAACCTCAATTTATTCTCAAGACAACTAACCTTGTTACATTGCTCTATCCATATTTTATATGTTTTTCCCTTCGATTACCATATGCATATATCCATGGTATTTATCTTTGGAAATATATTTTATTGTCTTAATAACCCAAAAAATTTTACTATATCAATAATTCTCATCCAATTACAATGTGGGGCTTCCATATTTTCTTTTGTTTTTGTTGAAACTCTAATGATGCAATGTCTAGAATGGTTTTTCATGAGTGATAACTATTTCTATTGACATAAATTGATCCTTATTTACTTTAGTCAATAAGTAGTTATACATTAAAAACTACAACCAAATATTCTTCAACAAGGGAACTAAATAGAGTTCACAATAGACAATGAATAATATATAATAATCAAGAGACAAGAGACATCAAGATTAGGTTCATAACCAAGGAAAAACCAACTAGGGTGAAAACCCAAAAAATATTTCCTTATAAGAGAGAGATTCTATAGGCCTTTGATCATATAATGAGGCCAAATTTTCCATTATTATTTTCAAAAAATATGGAGGAGATACAACCAAAAAAGCCTTATTCAACTTAAGAGTTGTACCATAAGAGGGGAGAAAAATTCTCTACGATTCTCAACCACCAAAAGGTAAGAAAAAATAGGTAGAAATGATCCGTAGTCATTGTAGAAAAGAGCGCTTGATGATGATCGAAACAATAGTCAAAATAATTCTTGTAGACTTCCTCACACATGTGGATATGATATAAAATGGAAGTCAAAATTAGCTTTATATTTCAGACCAAATTGCTTCATGTTCTGATGGGTGAACTGAATGAAATTCACCACTTGTTAATAGGTATCATAATAGGGCTTCTAGAAGCTCACTTGTGGGGTTTATCGAGTTCATTGGTAAAGTTAGGATGGGATAAAGAAAATTATTTCTTATCCATGTTTTTTTATGGAAAATCCATACCATATATACCTTATATTTCAACAATCCCTCTTAGCTAGGGAGATAATTTTTTCATTCTATCACAAGGTTCATCTTCATGATAAATCCATAGGTTTCATGACCCAGAACTAAAGAAAAATAACATAATCAAGTTCCTCTCTCTTTCAATATCAACATAAGGAAATAAAAATAACATCCATCTCAAAGCATCTCCAAGACAACAGGTTATCTCAGCACATATCCTACAAGAGGAACCATTAATACATCTCTCGGAAAACAATGTCTCTTGGTACATGAACTATGAGAGGAATCATTAATAAATATATCAGACATAAATTCCTATCGAAACAAAACCTACAGGAGTAATCATTAATACATACCCTGAACAACAATGTCTCTCAACACATATCCTACAAAAGGAATCATCAATACATCTCTTTGGAAACAATGTCTCTCAACACAGAGCGTATATGATGACTTATCAATGCATCTCTCAGAAAACAATATCTCCCCACACACAACGTATAAGAGGAATGATTAATACATCTCCCAGAAAACAATGTCTCTCGTTTCACACCCTATAGGAGATAGTATATGCATGATGTTGTGTATTTGGTTCTCCATGTCACTTAGAGAGGGCTTCTTAACAACACCAAATTTCATCTAGAAAAATTCCTTTTTAAATACATGAACAACCTCCTCATTAGTAGGAACATATTCAAGTTTTGCATCTCATCTTTGAATAATATTCCAGATGAAATGGTTCTTTATTTCAATGTGGTTTTTTTTATCGAACACCAATTTCTGAGATAGCCTCACAAAATTTAATTATCACAACAAATAATAGTCGACTCTAAAATTTGATCAAACAATTAAGAGAACAATTTTTGAAACCATATAGCCTCACAGTAGGAAAAATTTGTAGCAATGTATTCAAATTTGAATATACTCAATGAAATAGAGGTTTGCTTCCTACTAAAGCATGAAATCATGGTTGATCCTAGGCTAAAACAATAACTAGAGGTGCTCTTTCTATCATTAGAGAAACCATCCTAATATTCACTAGTGAATCCATATAGTTTCCATTCACAATTAGAAGCATACATTATAGCATAATAAATGGCACCTTGAAATACATCAATATTTGTTTTTCTACAACCTAGTGTATACGATGAGGCTCCACCAGAAATTGACTCAATTTATTAACTGCATAACAAATATTCGACCTCGTGTTCACAAGAGAGTTTAATGAACTAATCAGTGTGCAATACATAGTAGAATAAAATAAATTTGAGTCATTGTCCCAAACATTGTTTAAGTTTATCACCATGGGAGTATAAATCAACTTGTAGTCCATCGTGAAAATTTTCTAAAGGATTGAGACAATCTCCTTGCCTTGGCCCATAAAGATTCCCTTAGGATTTTTCCAAATTTCCAATACCAAAAAGTAATGCATGAGGCCAAATTTTTTCATTTCAAATTCAAAAACCATCTCTATCTTGCATTAAAAAATCAATACATTGGAATCTGATACAAACAAATCATCTATGTACAATAATAGTATCAGGGGTCACTATTGGCCCTCAATTCTTATCTCTTTTTGTATAGGAAATACACCTTATTTTGCCATATTATCCATATATTCACCATCATATCCACCTTAAATTTACCCAAAGATGTATATACAGGTATTTAATTTATTTTTTTCAGTTATTAGATGTTTTTGTAAAAAATGGAATTTAAGTGCATTTTTGGACAATAGTAGAAATTCCTGTAATAGAATTATTGTTTGCATATGTGCAGGAAACTTCGGCTCGAGCTGGATATGTTTCTATAGGTCTTGGGAACTAAGAACAGGAGTACCCTTTTTGGCACAGTCAAATTGAGCTTTAGTAGGCCTAGTCAAAGGCGGTTAAACAAGACTAGTATTTATGGAGTTTCCCTAGAAACTAAGTCAAAAATCTTATTTTGTGGGATTTTCTAGATTATGATGGATCTGAATAGATGAATTTGACTTGATATGATAGGATAAGAATATTTATGACTACTTGAGTTATTTTAAATGAGTTTGTTATATATTTGATTTATTTAAGCCTCAAACTTTGAAGGCTTTGAGAATGGAACTTGTATGACTTATTATTTTGATTTATGAGACTTGGAGACATAATTGAAGATATGTTCTATCATATTTTGATGCTATTACATGATTTTTTATTTCTTGAAGTCTTAAGTAGATGATTTTACCTTCAGTATGCGAGGCAAGGGTGGAGGGCCCCCACACCAAGCTAAGTGCACTTCTTATTTTATTTCGTAGTTGAAATTTATGGATTGGTTTTCTTATGTTTGATTTGTTTATTTTTAAGTATTCATGAATCTAATGATCATTCTTAAACATCATATGAAAGAACAAACAAGTGTTTAAGTTAAACACTCTTTTTATCGAATTAAGATATTCAGTTAGAATTCATCTTTACATGCCTTTACATGTTTTGATTGATGATGGAACTTAATATTGTTTTTATTTTTCATACGAAGAAGAAAACCAATATTTAAGTTAAATACTTCTTCTATCTGAGTAAGAGTTCAAAATGAAGATTCATCTTTTCCTACTTTTTTGAATTCTTGTTTTCAAAATAACATTAATGATAAATGAAATCAATGATGAAGAACAACCACGACCTCTTTTAGTGAAAATCCTCTTCAATTTTTACTTCATGCATATTAATATACTTTTTAGTTAAATTATTGTTTTCACAATAATATTTATGATAAATGAAATCACTGATGAAGGACAACCAGGACCTCTTTTAGTGAAGAGAATCTTCAATTATTACTTCATGCATCTTAATATATTGTTTAGTTAAATTCTTGTTTTCACAATAGTATTGATGATAAATGAAATCAATGATGAAGGGAAACCAAGACCTATTTTAGTGAAGAGCCTCTTCAATTATTAATTAATGTATCTTAATCTATTGTTTAGAATTTAGAAATTAATTAAGTTAGATTTATATTTGTAATTTGCATTTCCCTAATCATCAATAATCCATGTTCTGAATTGATCACAACTAAAACCCATATACTTTGGGGATGCTTCTAAGTTCCACTAACCTGGATTGATAATAAATACTTGCGTTAGTTTACAATAGTAAATTGACCAAACAATTTGGGGCCGTTGCTGGGGAAGCATATTTCAAAAATGGTCAAAATAGGAAGAAAACAATTTTAAAAGATAAAAAAATATAAAATCACCAAAAACAACAAAAAAATAGTTTTTATTTCAAGAAAATTTTTCTTATGCCTAGAGATAGAGATAAAAAAGGTAGATTTGTGAAACAAACCCCCCCAACAGTTCATTCATCCACACGATTAACAACACCAGTTGCTAGAAAACCTACTATAGAAGAGTTAGAGGGAAAATAAAGATCAAGATAGAGATTAAATTTAGTTGAAAGAAAATTCTTGTTGGCCTTGGAGGTAAATAAAAATAAATCAGCTAAAGAACCTCCTTCTGTTTGGAAACAAAAGGACACAAGAAAACAAATTATTGAACAACTAGAGAAACATGTCCTTGAGGAAATCAAAGTAGCAGAAGAAATAAAAAGTCAACCTACTGAAGCACTACAAGTATTTGGAAAAGAAATGGCTGAAGAAGGAGAAGGATCAACCAGATAAAATATGACTCCTAAACAAAGATTAGAATATGAAAGAAAGTAAAGGGAATGGCGAAGATAAAGAGAATTAGAAATAAGAACTGAAGTGGAAAGAAATGCAGAAGAAGATAAAAGAGTAGAAGCACTTCAAAGAATAGAGGAAGAAGCAAGAAGAGAACCAAAATCGAAGAACACAAGAAAATGATAAATAAGTTAATAATGACTAGGAGACTAGTTTTGGCTTTCCTATTTTAGATGCAATAGAAATACTAGGAGAAGAAATAAAAATGAAAAATATTCCACCTTATTAATTGCTTAATTTCTATGGAATGTCAATAGAATATCCTGATGCATTCATGTCTCAGGTTGACATCTTGTGTAGAACATACGGATGTACTAATGATACACATAAACTTCGACTTTTTCTTGCTACTTTAAAAGCTGCAGCCTTGAAATGGTTCATGGGATTAGGAGAACACACGATAGCTTCTTGGGAAGATATGAAGAAAATATTTCTTAAAAAGTATCAAGCTTACTGCAAGGCTAGAGACTCGAAAGAAGACATTTTCAGAATGTCCCAACAGGAAGATAAAAGTTTGGAGGAATATTTGGAAAGATTCCTTTTCAATTTACAAAAATCCAAACATCATTCTCTTAGTTCTGATACAATCCACACTATTTTTCTAAAGGGTATTAGAGATGAGTATTTAAACAGTCTTAATATAATGGGAAAAGGAGATATTTAAAATTTACCATTTAAATAAATTTTGAATTATGTCAAAAATACTCTAGGGAAGGAGCTAAGCATGGGAAAAGAGATATTTCATCAAAAGCATCCAAATCTGTAGCAAGTGCAGTAACAAGAGCAGAGACAGGAAGCCTGATAGAAAACTTTAAGATAGATCTCTTGAGCACTCTAGGTACACAAGTAGATGTTTTGAAAGGTAAGAAAAATAAAGAAGAGCAAAGTGAAATATTAGCAATTTTCTGTCCAAAGTGTAGAAAAAAACATCCACTCAGGGAATGTCCTTTGCAAGATATTGAAGTATGTGGACTATGCACAAAAAATCATGCAACAGAAAAATGTCCAAACATAAAATAATTGCAAGGGGAATAAGTACAAGGAGTATATTTTTTCTATTATGTGGCACCAAGGAGACGTTGGTAGGCAAGAATTCCTCAATGGTTCCCTCAACAAAATCCCCAAAATTTTCAATATCCTCAAAACACATGGAATACACCAATGCCATGGTAGGCTTGGCCACCACAACAATATCAAAACCAACCTTCACAAGGTTGGAGGGGATATGGTTATGGAAACCAAGCACCACAGAAAATGTATACCCAGCAGTATCAATATCAACAACCATATCAACAACCAGTTTCAACAACCAGTATCAGCAATCATTTCCTCAATATCAACAATTCCAACAACAAAAACCCATGCCATATCCAACTCAAAACCCACCAATGCTAACTCAACTACATAAACTTCACCTGTCAACTAACCAACCACTTCCTAGACCAACGTAATTAGCAGCTCAACTAGTAGCTAATCCAAGCAACAAGGTGGATAGACCAACATATCATTCGAAGGAGGCAACATATTATCCTACTTATTCAATTCTTCCAGTACAAGATGTCCACCTAAGGTCTGGGAAGGTGTTAGAAAACGATTATCCTCCAATAATTGAAGAACAAATATAAAAAGGAGATCAAAGTGAACAATCTCAACCAGAAAAAAAAAAAATTTGAGAAGGGTAAAACCGTCATGACACAGAATCCACCATATCCAGAGAGATTAATACAACATAATATTCCAATATCTCTCCCTGAATTTAGTATTCTGGATGAATTGAAAAACACATATGTTAAAATTCCTTTACTGCAGGAAATTAAAGACATTCTGATATATGAAAAAACAATAAAGAAGTTATGCATTAAGAAATATGGCCAAAGAAAGAAGGATCCACCAACAATCCAGGTAATTGGAAGCCTTTCAAATATCATGTCTACAAACATAGCCATTGAAGAATATGTTGATCTAGGAATTCCTATGGTTACTATTTTAATTAAAAAAATTTCAGTGCCAAACACTTTAATAGACTTGGGAGCAGCTATGAATGTTATGACAATAGAGACTATGAAACATTTGAATCTGAACAATATTATACCTGCTGCTACTGTTTTAGAACTTGTAGACAGATCTAAAGTTGTTCCAGAAGGTATACTAGAAGATATCATTGTCTCACTAGATTCATGGGAGTATCTTGTAGACTTCTTGATTTTGCAGCCAAAAACCAACCTGGGAGGGCATCCCTTAATTTTAGGCTGACCATGGTTAGCCACTACGGATGCTTACATTGGATGCAGGTTAGGAAGTATGATTATTGCACATGGAGATGAAAGAAGGCATATTACATTATATCCTCCTACTCAATCTCCTTATATATTATAATTACTTGATGAAAAATAACAACAAAAACTTCAACATGTTCTTAGCCTTAATCAAGTTTACAATTTTAGAGAGGAGGAAGAAAATGAGGAGCTATTATATCTATCCATCTTAGAACCAAATCTTTCAGAGCAGCTTAGGATAACTCAATATGAAGCTGCTAGTTATCTTTTAAATGAATGTTTTCGGGAAAATTGCACAATAAAATCATTTCAAAATACATTTAAAAGCATTTTTCCTGTAAATTCAATTACCAATTCAAATATAAAAATCATTGAAATGAGTCCAGAAATATATTTGAATATTGGTAACAACTTACAATCATCACAAGAGGAAAAGCTAACAAAATTATTTCAAAATTATTCAAAATATTTTGCCTGAGATTATAAAGACATGCCAAGAATTCATCCAAAAACATGCATCCATCACATTTACATTGATAATGAAATAAAATCTTTAAGGCAACCACAAAGACAGATGAACCCCATGATGAAAGAAATAGTGAAAGAAGAATTACAGAAACTGTTACAATTTAGATTTATCTATCCTATTTTTGATAGTCAATGGGTTTCACCCTTAGTTGTGGTACCTAATAAAAATGGGAAATGAAGAATTCGTGTGGATTATAGAGGACTCAACAAAGCTACATAAAAAGACCATTTTCCTTTACCATTTATCAATCAAGTGTTAGATTCATTAGCTGGAAAGAAATTTTTCTCATTTCCGGATGGCTTTAGTTGATATAATCAAATAAAAATAGCATTATAAGATCAATATAAGACAACATTCACATTCCCTTGGGGAACATATGCATACAACGTATTACCCTTCAGTTTGTGTAATGCACCTGCTACTTTTCAATGAGCATTTCTTGCTATTTTTGCTGATTTGATTCATGAGCATGTGGAAGTTTACATGGATGATTTCACCGTGTATGGTACAACATATGATGATTATTTATAGAATCTTGAAAAATGTTAAAAAGATGCATTGAGACAAACCTATCACTTAGTAATGAAAAATGTTTTATGATGTTAACTAAGGGGATAGTATTGGGACACCATATATCTTCTTCAAGGATTAAAGTGGATTGAGAAAAAAATCAAGTCATTATGAGTTTAACACTGCCTACAACACAAAAAGAAGTTCAAAGTTTCTTGGATTATGCAGGCTACTATAGAAGATTTATTGAAAATTTCAGGAAAATAGATTTTCCATTATTAAAGTTACTTGTGAAAGATGTAGAATTCCAATGGACTGATAACTGTCAACATGCATTTGAAAAATTAATTTATTTTTTTTCTCAATTTCACCCATTCTTCATGGACCTAATTGGTCTTTTCCATTTCACATTTCAACTGATGCATCTGATACAACTATTGGAGCATCACTTGGACAAAAAGAGAATCAATTCAATTATGTCCTATATTTCATCAGTAAAAACTTAACACGAGAAAAATTTAATTACACTATTATGGAAAAAGAAATGTTAGATATCGTACATGTAGTAAATAAATTTTGACATTATATAATGGGTTATGAAGTTTATATTCACACATATCATTCTGCTATAAAATATTTAATGAATAAATCAATTACAAATGGAAGAATATCTCGGTGGATATTATTAATGAAAGAATTAAATATTATTGTACAATATTGACCAGGAAAAGATAACCAAGTTGCTGACTTTTTGTGAAGATTAAATTCCGTTGGTGATCCAAATCTAGTATTAGACAATTTCCCAGATGAACATCTATTTGCTATAAATGTCAAAAATCCTTGGTTTGTGGATATAGCTAATTATTTATCATCCAATATCCTACCATATCACTACACAACCAAACAAAAAAAAGAATAATTAGAGAAAGTGGCAAGTATAGCTGGGTCAATGGAGATATATTTTATACTGGTCCTAATTTAATGATTAGGAAATGTGTAAGAGAATATGAAATAATTGAAATTTTGAAATCTTGTCACGATGAACCATGTGGTGGTCATTTTTCAGATAAAAGGACATCATACAAAGTGTTGAAGCATGGCTAATACTAGCCATCCATCTTCAAGGACTCCAGAAATTATGTCAAAAGATGTGACAATTGCTAAATAATTCGTAGACCAGTGGCATCAGATGAAATTCCATTAAAGCCACAAGTACTTATTGAACCATTTGAATAGCGGGCTTTAGATTTCATGGGATCAATAAACCCTCCATCCAATCGAAAGAAATATAGCCTTGTATGTACATATTATGTGACTAAATGGGTGGAGGCCAAGGCAGTAGCATGGGCAACATAAGAAATTGTTTTTTTTTTCTATTTTTTGTTTTTGTTTGAAGAGATATTTGTGAGATATGGATTTCTAAGACAGATATTACCTGACCCAGGTGCACAATTCATGTCAAAACATGTTTGTGATATTACAGAGAGATTCAAGGTCAAACATAGAAAATTAACTCTGTATCATCCTCAAGAAAATGGACGAGTGGAATCAACAAAAAAAGTCCTAGATTTTTGCAGATATACCCTCCAAGACATTGCAGACTTGAGGACAAGTCAGAACATCAGCTTGGGGGAAGGTTTGAAATAAAAAATAAAGTATGAAAATAGTTTTTAGAAACTAAATTGAAGACAGAATATGAACTACAGCCATAAAGGGACCTGATATATCATTTGAAATTTACAGAAGGGACCTGAATTATTGTTGAAATTTTCAAATATGGAACATCATTGTGAAACTACGCCAAAAGGAACCTGAAAATTTAACATTTCAGAAGGGACCTGAGAAGATCATAGTAGATGGGACATGAAAATGTCAAATTTTAACCAGCAAAAGGGACCTGAACAATAATTATTCTAAATCAAATCAAATGCATGAAGAAACAAAGTCTCTACAAAGTCTACAAGATACGTCATTAAAAAAAAACACAATTTCGATCATCATCAAACATAAACAAGGGAGCACATCTATATAGTGAGTAAAAAATTCGCTCTTAAATTTTCAATTTTTATCAAAATATTCTAAAATTGGACAAACTAATTTGATACTAGTTATGCATCTTTACCTACATTTCATTTACACCACCGAACTTCCCTATATTTCATTTACATTCCCTACACTTTCATCTATACTCTATCATATATAACCCTCTTCATACCACTATTCTTATTAACCATATTCTATCCACATATATATCCATACCACTATTCAAAACATTCCATATAACTATTCATATCATACCCCATGTATTTCCTAACAAAGAGAATTATGAACAAAAGGTCAAATATTTAACCTATGGAAGACTCTTGGAAGACCTACAAAACCATAAACAAAGGTTAACATCATTATCATAAACAATTAACTTTAAAAAGTTTACTATTTCATTAGTCAATTTTTAAAATTAAATATCAAAAGCTAAAAACCAAAGTTCAAAATATCTAGAGCACAATTACAAAAGATATATGGTATTGTGCAAAGCTATATGATATAGTGCAAATATTTTAAATCAAAATAAAAGGAGAGAAATCATATGAAGAAATGAACTAAGGTAGTGGAGAAAATGCAATACAAACGAATGAATGAAAACCTAAGGAATGATGTGAAGTACACGACTATGATGACATACGATAAGTCATGATGAGAATGAATGCATGCAGTGGAGAGACAACATATGATAATGGTGCACAAATGCATGGAGAAAATGTGAGTTATGGAGAAAGATAACATGATGATGCATGGAGGTAATGAGGATAATTGGAATGCAAACAACCATTAACAAAAAACGTGAAGAAGCTACATAGAAGGATGAATGTACACCAGCATGAGAGTCAAAGAAGAAAAGATGTGCATGGGTCGGTCAAAGGAGTTTATGAAAAATTAGATGTTTTCAAATGTGTTTATATAGCACTATGTAAAACAAATGAAACCATCTTCGCCACTATCAAGACCATTTCCGCCATTAACAAACCTCGGAAACGATCATTGCCAAGCATTTTCACCATCATTACCATGAGGGAGGCTCAGCGAGAGAATGGAATATGTAGTCAAAGCACATCCTCATATCCACAAACCTATGAAAAAAAAAATGATGAGAAGAAACTATGAGAAAGACGAGAGGAAAAACAGATAAAATGCATAAGAAGAGGCAGAGAATATAGTGAAAAGAAGAAACAAAGTGATAAGGAGCGAACTGAAGTTTTCAAGGCCACGAATCTAGAAAATCTATTGCTTAGCTGAGCCATCAGGAAGCAGAACTCTCTGGAAGTGAAGGTAAGAAATTAAGGAAGATTTTATTGTTTAAAATACATCCAGATTGTGTCAACAAACTCTGAGTTATAAAAGGGAGCAATTTCATTTGAATTGCAAGTTTGTCATGTGATGAGTTTTGTATTAAACACCATTGAAAAACGTGTTGACACATTTAAAAAGCCACTCTGCCATCAGTCAATCAATGAAATATTTTGTTGAATAAGTTCACAAATGAATATTTTAACGGACTTGTTGTGGATTAAAACTTTAGTCCAACTAAAATAAGATCACGAAGATCAGAGAGAATCACAAGAGCTATTGCATACGAGAGATAAGCTCGACACACCTTCATATACAATGTTTCATTTCAAATGGAAAACAGAGAGTGGGATTTTCAATTCGAATTGCATAAGTGAGGTTATTATTAACTAAACTGTGTAATATATTTTTTTTTAACACACTGAGTCTAAATATTTAGAACAGAGTTTATGAAGAAAATGGAAGATAGTTAGACATGTTTTTTATGACAGAAGACAAAGTATGAGGAATGATGAAGATAATTAGTCAATCTATCATGAATTTTTGATGAGATAATTGAAGTTTTTCTATTGTATACACAGTGAGTTTGAATGCAAAGTTTTGGAAAGAATTTTTATGAAATTGATGAGTAAAAAATCACTGTTGTATAAAACATTTTTCAATTTTCTTTATATAGTCCAATTTCTTTTTCAAAACAGAGCCAGAGAATGTTTTTAAGGAGAACAAAGAATTAAAATAGAGGGTATAATATTAGAAAAATAAACTTATGTTTCCTTGAAACCTTTCTATCAAATTATTATTTTTATTTACAGTAATCTCGGATTCTTCAAAAGAGAAAAAACAGAGGATTGATTGATTGACAAAGGCAGAGAAGAAAAAAAGGTAAGTTTACTACCATGGCTACATCTAGTGCTTAAATTTTTTTTTTTTCAAAATGAAGTTAATTATGGTAGATGGCTACATAAAATGGTTTTCAGACCAAATTGCATCAAGAGTAGAACCTAAAGACTTCCAAATACAACACTAGAGTAGGGAGACTCTGGAAAAACTTTAGTAGTTAGTGTTAATAGGTTTTCTTCAAAATTTCAAAGGTCATAATGAGAAGGTCACAAAAGAATTTTTAATAACTTTAGAAAGAATGAAACCATGGTGGGAAACATACATATCCTTTTGACTCCTAAGTATATCTCTAAAGCATTAGATTTTCCGTCTTCAGGTGAATTATATCACAAAGGTTTACATTTTAGAGATAAGGGATGGACATTTTTCCTAGATAAAAAAAGGAAGGGTTCTTTTGATAGATCAAAAGGGATCCCAAGGGAATGGTTTAATGAACCATGGGTAGAATTGTTATTAATAATTCAGAAATTCTTCACTTGTGACAATAGATTCAGTGTAGCACACATTTATCATGTTTGGTTGCTACAACACATCAAGGGAGATATAAGAATAAAGTTGCCCTATTTCTTCTTCAAAAACTTGATGAAAATTATTGTAAGTATAAAATCAGAGACTAAACCCAAATAGGCTCAATTTATTGATCAGGGACTCATCAAAATTCTTGTAGATTACCAGTTGAAAGTCAAAGGGATGGTTTGCGAAGATTTCTTGGTTGAAAATGAGTTTGTAGAAGAAGTTGTTGAAAAAAAACTTAAACCCATAGAAGAAACAAGGAACATTGTGCATACATCTCTTTATCCCAAAACAAGGTCAAAGAAACAACAGGAGGCAGTTGTGTTAGAAAAAGAAACATCATTTTTCACTATTTCTAGGAGACAGAAGAAGAAACATTCACCAGAACCAGAAATACAAGTCATGGAAACTTCTCCTATAACAAAACAAGAAAATGAAATCATTGAAAGATTGAAACAAAAAGTGTATGAGGATCCTATATATAAATATTCCTACTTTGAAAACAAGTGGAAGTTGCTTCAGTTTCCAAATATTCAAAGAGGGGATATCAAAACCATTCCAGAGTTAGAGAGTTGACTGATAGCTTAGAGATAATAAAAATTATGGAGAGGCACTTGAAGGAGGAAAATGAAACCTATAAACTAACCAATGAGAAATTGGTTAAGGATAATGAGAAGATCAGTGAGGAAATGGAGAAGTTAAAAAACAAAAACAACTTGATCTATACATAGGCATTCAGGTGGCTTTAGGAGAAAAACTCTTGGAAAGCTAAGTCTGAGAAGAAAAAGGTGAAAACCTCCATATACAAGGAAGAGCAGGGCAAAGACATGGATTCTCTTCTATACACAACACAACATGAGGTTTCAGGATCAGTAATGGGATCAACACCAGGGATCCGAAGGTCAAAGAGGAAACATTAAGCATGTGGACATAATTGATCATCAGTTTGGGGGCGATGTTGGCCATCATTTTTTATCTCTTTTTGTTTAGGAAATACAGTTAAATTTTCCATATTATCCATCTATTTACCATCACATCCACCTTAAATTGAACCAAAGATGCATATACAGGTACTTAATTTATTTTTTTCAATTATTACATGTTTTTGTAAAGATTGGAATTTAAGTGCATTTTTGGATAGCAGCAGAAATTCTCGTAATAGCATTATAGTTTGAATATGTGCAGGATACTTGGGCTCGAGCTTGATATATTTCTAGAAATCTCAAGAACTAAGACTAAGAGTACACCTATTGGCACAGATAGATTGAGCTTTAATAGGCCCAGTCAAAGGCGGTCAAACAGGACCAGTCTTTATGGAGGATCCCTAGAAACTAGGCCAAAACTCTTAGTTTATGGAATTTTCTAAATTATGATGGATCTGAATAGATTAATTCGACTTGATGTGATAGGATAAGGACAATTATGACTACTTGAGTTATTTTAGATGACTTTGTTAGATATTTTATCTATTTAAGCCTCAAACTTTGAAGGCTTTGACAATGGAACTTGTATGACTTCTTATTATTATTTTTGAGACTTGGAGACATAATTGAAGATATTTTCTATCATATTTTGATGTTGTTACATGCTGTTTGATTTCTTGAAGTCTTAAGTATCCGAGTTTACCTTCAGTGTGTGAGGGAAGGGTGGAGGGCCCCAACATCGAGCTAAGTGCACTTCTTAGTTTATTTCGTAGCTGCAATTTATGAATTAGTGTGCTTTTGTTTGATTTGTTTATTTAAGTATTGATGAATCTAATGATCTGCATATGAAAGGACAAACAATTGTTTAAGTTAATAACTCTTTCTATCGAATCAGGATTTTCAATTAGAATTAACCTTTACATACCTTTACATGCTTTGATTGCTGATGGATCTTAATATTGTTTCTATTCAGAATACAAAGAGACAACCAATATTTAAGTTAAATACTTATTCTATCTGATTAAGAGTTCAAAAGATTCATATTTTCCTTCGTTTATGAATTCCTATTTTCACAATAGCATTAATGATAAATGAAATCAATGATGAATGACAACCATGACCTCTTTTAGTGAAGAGCCTCTTCATGTATTACTTCATGCATCTTAATCTATTTTTTAGTTACATTCCTGTTTTCACAATAGTATTGATGATAAATGAAATCAATAATGAAGGACAACCAAGACCTCTTTTAATGAAGAGCCTCTTGAATTATTACTTCATGCATCTTAATCTATTGTTTAGTTAAATTTGTGTTTTCACAATATTTTTGATGATAAACAAAATAAATGATGAAGGGCAACTAGGATCTCTTTTAGTGAAGAGCCCCTTCAATTATTACTTCATGTATCTTGATGTATTATTTAGAATTTATAAATTAATTAAGTTAGATTTATATTTGTAATATGCATTTCCCTAATCATCAATAATCCATCCTCTAAATTGATCACAACTGAAACCCATATACTTTAGGGATGCTTCTAAGTTCCACTAACTCGGATTGATAATAAATACATGTGTTAGTTTACAATAGTAAATTGACACAATAATCACCATCAAACAATTTGAAATATATATTTCCATCGAAATCACTATTCGTCAATAACAAACTCAATCACCAAGCAGGAGTGGCCTAGTTCAATCCATACAAGTCCTTAAATTTTCAAATATGTGTCTCTCTATTATGGAACTCAAAACCATGAGGTTGCTAAATTTAGACCTATTATTCGATGACCCCATCTAGAAAGGTTGTTTTGACATCCATTTGATGCAACTTCCAACCTGCAATATATGAAATCTTCATAATCCTCTCCCTCTTTATGGGAGAATCCAAGAGGCACAAATATATCCTTGTAAATTTAAATACTTCCATAAACAACATGTTTTATCTTGTAAATCCATTTTGAAGACACAATGAACTTACCCTCAGCTCTTGTAAAAATATCCCAAACATCTTTTTTCAATATGGAATGATAGTATTCAATAATCGATGCTTTCCATACTTGTTCTTAAGTAGCTACTTCTTACGAGGATGGCTCAGATTCAATGATATTACACATCATGGTTGTATAACCATAGTACTTTTTAGGCTTCTTACCTTCTGTAAAAATCCCACGAGCAGTAGCACAACCTTCAACTTCCTTCAATTGTTTCTCTAACTAGGCAGGTCTCTTTCTTGTCTCGACAACATGAAATTTTGTAGTGTCAATATGTTTTTTATCAATATATTATTCATGTGGAGCTTCATTTATATATATATAGGTTCCTCAGGTTTTGGTTCCACATTCTTTGGAGAAGTTTGAACTTCTTCATTAGAATCCAATTGTGAGCCCTTGGATTTCAAAAATGCAACATCCGCATCAAATATAAAATTATTTTAGGTATCAATATATCATTTCCCTAGAAAATAGACCATAAAGTCCTTTGAATTCTCATTCTATCCAACAAATTTACCCTTCTTCCCAAATGGTTCCAACTTTGTACTTATCTCTTTGGGTACATGAACAAAAAATAGACAACCAAAGATTCTTAAATGTTGAAAATTTTGTCTCTCACTTGTAAATACTTCTTCTAGAGTTTTATAATGCAAGACTTGATGTAGGCACCCATTTTGAACATATATAACAGTCCTTTTACCATCACCCTAAAGAAACATTGGAAACTCTTGATCGTGGAGAGTAGATTTTACAACTTCAATTATAGATCTATTCTTTCTCTCTACAGTTCCCTTTTGTTCCGTGTAGTAGCAAAATTTGTATTTAAGTATTGAGGCGTTTTACACAGTGAATTATATTAGATGCCATTTTTTTTGGATTCATATATGTTAAGTAATTCATTCATCTATGAACATTTCCATTAGAGGTAGTCATAATGGACTAATTTCTCATGATTTTTGAATAGTCCACTCTGTTAGCCACCTATAAAATTTGTCATATTAAATGGTGGCTACATAATTTTTGGAGCCTCCAAGAAAAACGTTTTATTGAAAAAATTTTAATTCTTGAAGCCTTGTGAAGACATCTTGTCTTTATCTTAATCTTCACTGTTGTGTCCCTTTTAAACTCAGAAATTCTGCTGTGTCCATGAACAAAGACTATTGCAAAAATCCCATTCTCCCCCTCCTTTCACTTCAAGTTAACCTTCATTTTACCTCCTTTATCTCTCATAAATACCCTTTATTTTTCTTATTTCCCCTTTCCCCTTCATAAGGACCCATTTATAAGGTTTAAAAATCACTTTTGAACCTTACCAAAACCCCCAAATCCATCAAAAAACCTTGAAAAAATCATAAAAATAAGCCTTTTTGTATTACAGGCTTAAGCTCCTTTGGGCTAAGCCTTCAACCACTTCCCCACATATGCCTTGGTGCTAGAACCAAGCATTGAACCCCATCAGGCACTTATCACATCGGAAATAGTCGGAGAACACAAGTCTTGTGGCTTTCTCAAAAAAACTCCAATCCGATTAGCCCCTTTATATAAGCCCCGATACCTTTTTCCGCTCCATATAACCTACGCCTACAACCAAGTGCTAAGTCCAAGAGCACTAATCGCATCATATTTTCCATTTTATACGTTTATTTCCCCCCTACGATGGGCGGTCTTCCGATGTAATATCAGCCGTTGGATCTACCCACCAGGTCTAGATCCGATGGCCCTCATTTGTTCTGATCATAAGCCCATTTCCCCGCTGAGAACTCCTCCAATTTGTCCTCCACTGTCGATCTGATCTGCAAATCAATGGCCTGCAATTAATCGCATCAGTACCCATTCTTTTTTTCCCTTGCCGATCGCTAGCCTCCGATTGCATCTGGGCCATCCACATGTCTAGATCTGATGGTCCAGATTGTTTTTCGCGACCTTGGTTAAAGACATAAAACCCCTATATAATGTTCTTTTAGCCGATCTCAGCCGTTGATCTCTATTGATCAACGGCCCATATTAATCCTTTATCCACTTCGTTTATTATTCCATTTAAACCCTAGATATAATCTCCTTCGTTCATCCTTATGATCAGGTGATCCATAATTAAAATGCCCCACTCATTATCTCCCAAGCACCTGTCCTATATCGCACTCTTTCCACAACCGTCAGATCTAAGACCCTTGATCTGATGGCAGTCATGCATTTTCGCAAAACTTTTTGGCCCGAAGGTTAATGATCCCAAATTATGTGATATAAGTAGTTTTCCAATTCCACGTGTCGAGCGGGAATGCATATCACGTTCAAAAATTTAAAACCACCTTTCTCCCATTTCGCAGTGCGAAACCTGTGGTTTTCTCCTCCGAAACCACTTTCCCTTGTTTCCATTGTGTTTCATCGTGTGCGAACTCTGTTGTTGATCTTTGCGGATCAACGGTCCTAATTAGATTTCGCATTGTTCTATCACCCTCCGCCTTTCACAAAGGGATTTCTAAAAGCGATCTCTCCCGTCGATCTCAGGGTCCAATATGATCCAACGCCCCATGATTGTTCGGAAACCTCAAATTCCCTTCCAACACAGTTTTCCTCTGCCAAAGGGTTTTTAGCCTATTTTCTCCGTATTTTTGCCTATTTTAATATAATTTTTCCCCTTCGCATTGTATTATTACGATTACTCCTGACCATTGATCTCTGTAGATCAACGAACCTAACTTAATCTATTCCACCATTTACTCCTAACCATAACCTCTGAAGCTGTTTTACCTAGCCACACAGGATTTTATAACATTTTTTGTGTGTTTTGCAGGTTTCAATGGTTTTTCCATTATATTAAAGGAAAACCAAAGGCCAGGGATGACGATCCCCCATGCCTTTGTTCATAAACGAAAATCCATTTATAGGCTTCGACGCCATGTCTCATCAGTATATCATGAGCACCGATGCCATATGAACCCTTTGCAACACCTGCACATCAACAAGACAGTGAAATATGATTAAAAGAGAGAGTATCAGTTTGAACACGCACCCATAGCAGAAATGAAGAATTAAAGGTTGAATCACAGTTTTGGATGGATTACGACTAAGATCAAAAATCAAAAGCATAATCCACTAAAATTAAACACAGTTAAAGAAAAGAAGGACATAATTAGGCCAAATTAAGCCTAACACATAGAGTTAAAGAAAAATTAACAGTGTTTAAAGAAAAATAAAAAATATGTGTCAGATCGAGAAGCCTCCACCGCCACATCAGAGGCTAATTGATTCCTCTCAGCTACCAGATTGCCACCTGTAGCCTCACAGCATTCAACGCAGGCTGAGTAATGACCAGAACAAAGGATATTTTTCCTCAAAGCATCCAAATAGTTATTCCAAGCCAAACAAAGTTATTACAAATATGACACAGAGCCTTAAAGTTAACAAAATCATTCCACCGAGCTTATTTCTTGATGTAAGCAATTAATACAGAGAAAATATCTATAAACTTCTCCATTGAGCCCCTCAAAGGCTAAGAAGCATTAATTTGTATTAATTGAACCCTGAATATCTTTTATTGTATCCCACCTCCTCATTTCTTCTATAAATACTTTTGTAGAGATGAAACAATGTTGGTTGCAGAACTTTGAAATATACTTGTGCTCGAAACTTCTACTTGTAAATAGTGTTCACTCACTCTTGAAGCACTATTTGTAGTCAAATAAGTTAGGTTTAGAAGTGAAGATGATTTTTGAATTGAAACATTGAACTTGAATATTGTAATTGGTTTGAAGCATCAATACAAGCTGATTTATGGGATCCTGTTCTATGTCAACGGTGATGTTTTTCTTATTGTAAATTGTTATTTTATTTCTGTTTTCGCTCTCTCCATATTCTCTGATAAAGAACAACAAGCATAGAGTTAGGACTTACTGTTTATAGTACCCTTCTGTTTTCTTCCAAATTGTGTTGTTTAGGAATGATTTAATTTAGTTTAAGTAGTTAGGAATGCTGGCGTTCCGTCGTCCTCCTCTCTAAACTAAATGTTGTTCTTTAATGTTATTTTCATTTTATGTTAAGTAAATATGAACTAAGGAAGTGATGGAAAGTCGTGTCCTTTAGTTTTATCCCCAAAAATTATCTGAAATTTTCCCTAAGAATGTGTTGAAAGAAGGCTAGGTTGAAAGTCCTTACCTAATCTTAGACTATTCTTCGTTATCTTGTGTGTTTGTCTTGAAATTTTACTAAGTAAAGTAGAGCTAGGGAATTCTATGGTGAGCCCTGTCCTCTATTTTCTTCTCCAACAGTTGCTTTTTAAGTTTCCCTTTGTGTTTAAGATGTTTTCTATTGAATGTGCATCAAAGCTGGTTAGTTTCAAAGTACTTACCAGATCTTAGATTACCTTTATGTCCTTATTAAGTGTATGCCAAAGGCAGGATAGTTTCAAAGTACTTACTTGATCTTAGGCTTCTCTTTGTTCTTCATTTGTTTAATTCCCCTTCTCGTTGTATCATTTCATTTCATAAAATAAACTTTAAAGAGATCCTTAGAAATAGATGACTTGCCCCATGGACCACTCTTGAAACTTGTTGTTTCAATTAAATCCTACTATGACTCCATAGCCCAATGGACTAAAAACCAACGTTATATCTATCTAATTAGCCAAACTTGTTCTGATTGCTTGCAACTTCACACCTTTGAAACTCTTTCCGTTTAGGAGTTTCCACTCAACTAATAAATCATGCTCAACCATCCAAATGAAACAAAACCCCTCATTCTTAATAACCAGCCTAATCTCATACCCATAAAAGCCTTAAAGATAAATCAATATTTTCACTTATTTGAGAGATCCCTCTCCGGATTCAAGAGGGCTAGATCCTAGAATCCCAAAGTGGTTGAAATAATGTTGTCTCTGCAGTTTTAGTCTCACCAATCTGCTAAAATTACAGATTCCTAACACACTCAGCACTCATTGCATAGGGTGATGCTCAGATGGGTGAAGAAATGGGATTGAAACTAGTGAAATTAATCACATAGCGTCAATCATCATTTCTGGGGCTTGCACTAGGTAACCAGGACTTTATGGGAGGTCACCCATCCCCTCAATACTTAAATGAAAAGAGAGAATGGAGCTCTACTTGAATGGTTCATGAGGCACAATACTTGGTAAGGTTTTTCAAATGGGGTAGCAAGCTAAATGGGACTGATTATGGGGAAAAATACACATTTATGCGTGCTTGAGCTAGAGGCAATCTGAGATGGGTAACCTCCTGGGAAGTCCTATTTACCAGGTGCAAGCCCCCCAAAAGTGATGATTGATGCTATGTGATTCATTTCACTAGTTTCAATCTCACTTATTCACCATTGTGAGCATCACTCGATGCAATGAGTGCTAAGTAGACTATTAAAAAACTGTGAGAAATTACTGAGTTATGACTACCTACCATCGAAATGGTCATAGATGAATGAATTTCTTAATGCATTTGAATCCAAAAAAAATTATATTTAATAGTAGCAAACTATCATCTCCCTCTTAATTATAGAATCCCTATAGAAATCAATTAAGTTATTAATTCATACTGCCCACCATTGTTGGATCTTAGAATACATATTCCTCTTCCTGTAGCATTTTCAACCTAAGATTTGAATTCATGAAACTTATCAAACAATTGATCATTGGTATTGAGAAGATAAATCCAAGTTTTGTTAGAGTAATCATCAATAAAATATACATGATATAAAAATCCACCCAAATTTTTGTATAAGATCAAATACTCCATTGGATCCACTATCACTGCTAGTGCATCTTCCTTTAGAATTTTCCCCAAGGGCACATCCTTTGCATACTCCATCATGATACGGCTTAGGTATAAGTACACCCTTAACAAAATCATCCAATATTACCATAGCCTTGTAGTGCATATGTGTGTACCTTCTATGCCACATATCACTAAGTTATGTAGTGTTGTGAAAGAGAGCATGGAATGAACAATGAAGAAGATGATATAGTTCCCCAATTCATAACCCAATAACTTTAGCATATTAAAAATATGAATTATTATTCCATTATAAGACTTTTCCATCAAGAAAAGAAACTCTATACCCTTTTTCTTCAAGGGAATATATGGAAAACAAATTCTTCTTTACATCAGGTACATAAAGAATATTGTGAATGTACACATTCCCATTGAATTCCAATTGAAAATATGGTATACCATTGACCTTGACTTCATCTTTTCCATTGTTTCCAAGCTCGACCATTTGAGGTAAATTATTTTCAAGTAATTCAAATAATTACTCATGATTTCTTGTCATGTGTCTAGAGGCATCACTGTCCACAAGCCAAATTTCATCAATATTTTCAACATAATTTGTAAGAGCACAAATAACTGAACACCCGAATTTAGAATCACTTCTTCTATGCCTCGTTTTTAAATATGGATCATATATATCAACAATATATCCATGTTATCTTCTAATCCTTTTACGATTGTCATCTATTTCAAATTCATCTCTTCATTTACTTTGTGGACATTGAGTTTGATAATGATCATAAGTTTGACAATGAAATCATTGAATATTGGATAGGTCTCTTTTATCTCTTCTATCTCTTCCATCTCTCGTATATCTTTCATCTCTTCTATCTCTTTTATCTAGAGAAGGAGGAGGATGTATACTATGAGAGGAAAAATATTTTCTTGAAGTAGATTTAGGACCTTTTATTTTACCAACACTTCAAGTTTAAAATTTTCCAAAATACGGTTTCTTCTTCTTATTTCCCTTAACATGAGATACAAATTCTTCTATACTAGAGTATTCACTATATCCTCAAGAGTAGAGCCTTCATTCTTCTTGAGTGCATGTTTCCCATAAATTTTCAAATATTAGAGCCTTCTCTCTTGTAATAATAGCTAATGAAAACGAGTCCCAAGATCTAGGGATACCACCCTAAGAAATAATTACTTATTCCTTATAATAAACTTCTTCATCAATGGATTTGAGTAGGTATCTAATTTGAGATATACTAACAAAGTATAATTCTATTATTTCATTTTCTTTCATATTGATGTTTCTAATCTAATGAGAGCATCCTACATAGCCTTATTAGTGTTATGTGCAATAATATAGGGAATTAAATGATCCCTAATAGAATCTAAGAGAATGCTTCTTGCTAGAATATCATCATCATCATAATTTTTCTTTCCTACTTGATCAAATGGTTCAGTGACTTTACGTATGATGATTACCAAGACTTTGTTCCTTTCCAGATTGATCTCAATGCTTTCCTTCCATGCCCTATATTTAGTGGTTCCTTCAAGCTTGATTTTGCCTTCATTAATGGAGAACTCATGGTGAAAATATTAGACATAACCCCAAAAAAATTGAAATTATCTTGAATATATTCTTCAAGCGAACTTAAAGTTCTCTTCAATATTACGTCTATACTCTTTTCTAGTGCCAAATTTATAATACCATGTTAAAATTCTAGTAATGAAATGAGTGTAATAGTTTTTTCACAAAGGATAATTAATTTGATTTTTGTAAATTGATCCTTCTTTATAATTTTGTCAACAAGTAGCTATACATGAAAAAATTCAACCAAATAATCTTTAATAAAGCACTAAATAGAGATAATAGTAGAAAATGAATGATCAGAAATAAGTGAGAGACATGAGACACCAAGATTAGGCTCACAACAAGGGAAAACCCCACTGGGGGAAAACCCAAAAATTATTTCCTTACAAGAGATATATTTTTTCCATCAATAATACCTCGGAATAATCCAAAAAATACAAAATAACCAACAATGAGATACCCAAAAAAATTATACACAGTATATGATAGATATTCCACTTCTATCCAATAAGATGATCTACACAAGGATGTCAAAGTATGGGCCCGAGGTCACTGCAATAGAGGGTCAAAGTTACCGCTACGATTTTCAATGAAATGTGGAGAAGATACACCCAAAAAAGCCTTCATCAACTTCAAAATTATGTCACAAGGGAGAGTGAGCCTCTCTACAATTATCAACCACAAAATATGTCACAAAATATATATAGAAACTTCCTTAGTCACTGTATAAATTATTCCTTGAAGATGATCCAAAAAACCATCAAAATAACCCTTGTAGATGCCCTCACACATATGGATATACTCTAAAATAGAAGGTAAAATTTTCCTAATATTTCATATTGAATTTCTTGATATTGTGATCGGTGAAATCAATGAAAAAGAACTCTTATTAATAGGTGTCATAAGAGGGTTAATTATCTTTAGTAGGTCCAAAATAATGTCCATCTTGAAGCATATAAATTATGGTGTTGATTGAGCTGACTTATAAAGTCAGGATGGGATACAAATTTTGATTTATTCTCTACATTTTTTTATGAAAAATATTGACTGAATGGATGGCCCAACATCCTAAACCAACCTACCACCTTGAACTTTTCACAGGATCCAACATGTAGGTGACTTCATGCACCAACCTAGAACCTCCCTACCACCCTATAATGATAAAAAATAAGACAAGAGTGTGGACTCCCATACCAGGGGCAATGATCCATAATAGAATATGATTCGCAATGATTTTATTGAACTATACCAATCACCCAATCAGACTATGACCTGGAACCCAACTATAAAGTTATCCAAAAATGACACTTATACCTCCCAACAATGCCTCTTCAACTCTAGGAAAATTGAATCTTTTATAGTAATGACTCTTTTACAATTTTAAAATGATGATTTTTACAATACTGACTTTTCACATGACCTGATACGTGACTTGACAATGCTTCTTTGAACACTAGCAGTTGTTGAGGTATTGTTGTGCTTGCTTCAAGTGATGGTACTTTGGTGTTTCATTGTCCTTCTAGGCTGTGTTTAATTTGTCCTATTGTGTCCTCCTTCTGCACATTCATTAATGACTAAGACCCAAACCAATATACAAAAAGATACTTACAATGTCCTGCAAACAATATCTCATAGAAATATTCAAAATTCAAAGGTAAATGCATTCAACATCTATGAAAAAACCAATCAAACATACATACAAAATACTTACATTGTCCTAAAAAACCACATGTCGGAGATGACATTAAAATTAAAATTCAAAAACTAATCATACATAGCTTGTCGTAGCAGACTTACCCTTGATTGTTGATGTGTTGTCCTTACTGCAATGATCCTTGGATGCATACATTTTCTTGCCTTCTAGAAGCTCGATATTGAATCTATTGTATCTATCTAATTTTGGATCTCCAAGGTCTCAAATTTCACCCTGTGGTAGACCTCTGAGTCTTCTTTCAAACCTCATAGGTCTAATCAATATTGGATTCTTGAAGAAGTGGTTATTCCCAATCTCCTACAATGACCTGATTATAAAATGGTTTAATAAAGTGAACTTTTATGAAGTGCCACATGTCACTCTTTCAACCTTTTGTCCTAAAATGAGATAAAACAAACTACAGTATATCCTTTTTTTGTCAATTTTTATGAAATTTGAATCCAATTATCAAAGAGAATGTTATGACAATTTTCCCAAGATCTCCTACTTGACATGAAATTTCGGAGCCTGCAAAAACCATAACTTCGTCAGATCATATCTTTGAAAATATAGTGAACCAATATATGAAATTAGGACACGTGCTTCATCAGGATTTTGGCTCAAATGGGTTTTTTTTCAACATCTGAGGCTTCATAGAAAAAAAATTTATAGCAAAAATTCCATGATGACTTGTTTTAAGTAGAGAAATCCTTACATGAGGAGGATATGAGGGTTACAATTTATATAAATTTTTAGGTTGAGAGGGTCTTCAAAAAGTGAATTTTGGATGGATTTTAGGAGCTCAAAAAATTATTAATTTTCAACTATTCAATCAGTAGAACCAATTATTAGTGTCATGCCACAACCCCATGGTGTTTTAGACCACTAACCGGGGTTACTAACTTCAAACATGAATATCTATCAAACTGTAAAGAATTACGTGGCATGCCATATATCAATGAAAACATTTCGACAATTAGAAACCATCCAAAATGTCCTTGAATCGGAATAGAGTAATTTGTAAAATCAAAATTCCCATGAAATTTTGGGGTAGCCCCTGGTTCTTCTTGGGTTGACATCAATGACAACCATTGATCAACAATATTCCCCTTTGGCATTGATCGCAACAGAAGTACTCCCCATGAAATCATGGAACCTCTTCCTAAAAAATTCTATCTGCCTTTGTCATCAATGGAAAAGGGTATCTCATCCTGAAAAACTTCATCCCGTGGACCTATACACACCTCAACTCCCCACCCCACATCTTAATTAGTTAGATAAGAGAAATAGCCTAATGAGAACTTGGGAGAATCCCAAGATTTAGGTGAAGATACTCAAATTTCTCATGAGGTAATGTTTTGGTAAATATGTCAGTAATTTTTTCCTTTGTGCCAACATATTCAAGATTTATATTCGTTTCGGTGACCTCCTCTCTAACGAAATGAAAGTTGATCGAAATGTGCTTTGTTTTGGAATGTGTCACAGGATTCTTGGAGAAGATGATGGCACTGGTATTATTGGAAAATATGCGAATATTCTCATCAAACTTAACTTTAAGATATTGCAAAGTTTTCTTCATCGAGAGAACTAGAGTAAAAGAAGTTGCTATTGTGATATATTATGCTTCTGTTGTGGATAACAAGATTGAAGACTGATTTTTACTTAACCATGGAACAAGGTAAACACCTAGATAGAATGATGCTTCATTGGTACTCTTTCGATCATCAACAATTCCTGCCTACTTTGCATATGTATAATCTTGGATAACTATATTATTTCCTTTGGGATACCATAAACCATTTTCTATTGTGCCATCAAGATATCGAACAATTATTTTAATGATAATAATATGATATTATTTTGGTGTTTCTTGGAATATTGCTACTTCTCAAACTGCCTGCATTACTCCTAGCTAAGAAGCTTTCACATATATAAGAATGAAAATCATAGATCTTTACAACATCTAGGCCACATCCTTTAAAAAACATCCCAACTTAGCATGCAAGATGTTATCATTAGAGTAAGGAAAAGCTTGCGATCTTCATTATTGAATTTCCTAAGAATTTCCTTGATGTACTTGGTTTGATATATAAATATTTCTTTATCATATTGAGATATCTGAAGACCTAAAAATTATGTGAGTGTGCCAAGTATAGACATTTCAAACTCACTTTTCATCTTTGTAGAAAATTATTTACTTAATCTGTCATCATTTCTTCTAAAAATTATATCATCTACATATACCTTGATAATTGTTAGGTTACCTTGATCCACTTTCACATAGAGATTTTTTTTGGCATTTCCCTTCCTAAATCCATGTTGATGTAGATATCCATCAGGACGAGCATACCAAGCTCTAGGATCTTGCTTGAGACCATATAGTGTGTTCTTTAATCTTCAGACATAGTCTTCCTTTTTAGAGAGAGGAAAACCTTCAAGTTGTTCAATGTAAACTTCTTCCAATTCACCATTTAGAAAGGCTAACTTAACATCCATTTGGTAGACCTTGATTTTTCTCAAGCATGCATAAGAAAGAAACATTCTAATAGCTTCCATTCTGGAAACAAGAGAAAATATTTCTTCAAAATAAATTCCTTCAACTTGTGCATATCCTTTGCAGACTAAGATTTCCTTATTCCTGGTAACCTTTCCATCCCCATTGAATTTGTTTCTAAAGACCTATTTATTTCCAATAAAAATTTTATCCTTTGGTTGTGGAACCAATTACCAAGTATCATTATTCTCAACTTGATCCAGCTCTTCATTCATAGATGCTACCTAGTGTTCATCTTGACTAGCTTCCTCAAACTTCCTAGGCTCAAAAGTTGCTAAAAAGGAAAGGTTGGCTTGTTGTGATGAGCAATGTTGTCAACTTCTTCTTGTTCCAATTGCTTCATTTATGTTGATGATGATTTGATTTTATAGATGATTCTTTTGACACCATTATTTTAAAGATTTTGGAGAATTTTCTTGTACATCGTGGTGATCATTTCTTATTTCCTCTTGGTTAAATGTTGTTTCCTTATTTGATTTTTCTTGTTCTGGAGCTTCTTCTTCATCCTTCACATATTCTCCCTTGGGTCCCTCAGATTTTCTTGAAGGGAAATTCTCATATTCATACTTTGTAACACAATCTTCATCAAAAGTAACATTTATGCTTTCCACTATTTGTTTTCACCTCAGATTATAACATCTATAAGCCTTCCTTTTGTGTGAACAACTGACAAAAATAACTTCATCGACACGGGAATCGAGCTTGCGCAATTTTTTATCTTTTGTTTTCATGTGCAATTTGCTTCCAAATATTTTAAAGTATCTAACATTAACCAGTCTCCGCTTCCATAATTTGTATGGAATCATGTTACAATTGTTCCTTAGAAAACCTTTGTTTATAATGAATAAAGTTGTATTGATTGCTTGAACCCAAAATTTATCACCTAATTTTGATTCATTTAACATTGTTCTACCTGTCTCTTATAGAGTTCTATTTATTCTTTCAGCAACTACATTTTTCTGCAGTGTTCTAGTAATTGAGAATTTCCTTTTCATTCTCTTTTCATCATAATACTGCTTAAATACCTTGGAATTGAATTCACTGCCATTATCTAATCTCAAACATTTGATCTTCAAACCAGTTTCATTTTCAACCAATTCCTTGTATATTCTAAAATAATCGAATGCCTCAATATTTTTCTTTAAGAAGCTGATGGTTGTCATTCTTTTGTAATCATCTATCATTAGCATAAAATATAACTCTCCATATAAACCTTTTGTTCTCATAACACCACATAGATCAGTATGTACTAATTCCAATGGATGTGATGAAAATTTTTCTTTTGTCTTCAACTCAACTTTTTTCTACTTGTCATGTCGAAAAGATTCACATTTCGTATTGGTAGGTTTTAAAATTTTAGGCATTTCTCTTACTGGTTCCATCTTGTTGGTCCTGACAAAATTTTCGAAATTTATATGTCCCATTCGTTTGTGCCATAACCAAATTTCATCTTATTTTTCCAAAAATAACCCTTTAGGTGTCTCATCCAAAATATATATTTCATTTCGAGCTCTACTTATTGTATCCACAATTTTACCACAATTTTACCAAACTTTCCTTTCCTAATTTCACTTTTCTTAGAGTTAAATAGCATCGTGTGTCCTTAATCACACATTTCTCCAACACTGAGAAAATTGTGATTCATATTTTCAACCAACACATCTTTCACTAATGCATTCTTTCTTCTAAGTATGATTGCACCTACTCCTATGACATTTGAAGACCCGTCATTTCCAAAAGGAATTGTTCCATCCTTCTGTTCCTATTGTTGTGTAGGTAAATCCCCTCTATAGATAGAGGTGATCCCTCTAGCCCTAGGGTGGGTCTAGCAACTACGGGAACATACTAACATCTACCTTCCTATATTGTAAATGAAATTGAGAGCAAGGAAGATGACCTACCTTGTCCTGATGTTATGTTGTCATCTTCCATTGAAGCTTCTTGATCTGTCATTCTCCCCAAGTTTGATATACGCTGCTACCAACATTCGATTACCTGCATAGACAATTGAGACACAATGGCAAGCATAAAATAATGACAAACATAAAACAATTACAACCTATCTAACTGATCAAGGAATTCTATAAATCTCATTATAAACGTAAACAAGAGTGGAAGATAAATATCAGATGCATTTTATTATGATAAAGACAAGGGGAGTTTACAATCGAGCTTTGATGTTGAGGCTCTCCCTCGGTGGGTCTATATCCAGCATTGTTTGCAGCACCCTCATACACAAAGTCTAATATCTCACTATGTTCCTAACACACAAAAAATAATCACACTCTACACTATTCTCCCGAAGCTATGATTTCTTCTCTTGTCTATGATTGCTAACTCTAACTCACACTAAAGCAGCAGAGATGAACTAGGTCCCCTTATATAACAATGGAGGAGGAGGTTATGGGCCCTCAAATAATGGGAAAATATCTTATCCTTTGTAGTAGTTCCTATTTCCTGGGAACAAGAATCCCAAAGGGGAATTCCTTAGCCATATCCTAAAAAAAAACTTCCAGCTCACTGCCTCAGGAAAATTCTAGTCATAGAAGCCTTCATTTCTATTTTAAAAACTTTCCAAAAGAGGATCGGCGCATCTTAGACACTAAGACAGAGGGTCAATCGATGCAAGTCTAAATGAAAATCTCTTCTATCAGCGCGGGTCAAACACTGAGACAAAGTGCATACCTTGAAAACCAGGTTTTTATAGGGATATTCTAGAAAAGTTTTAAAGGGAGATGAATTGGTAGAAAAAATGTGGTTGAGGGGTATGTATTCCATGCTTGGAAAGTACACAAGGGTCACTGTATGGGTCCTCTAGGATCAAGGAACAGGGGGTATAGGGACGGTGACAAATTTCTCTATAACAGATGCCCCGTAAAGTATGAAGTCCGAATACGAGTGAGGGGTGAAATGATTTACAAGTACGTTGAAGGAAACACACGTTGCCATCGAGAGACCTCCAAATCAAGCATAGATGGATATACATAACTGAAATATCTGATGACAATACATGAATCAAGGTATGGACATAGCCATCTGTAAAAGAGATCATGCTATGGTCGTAGCCACCCATCTCAGAAGGATCACACATAGACTCATGGTATGGTCGTAGCCATCCATCTAATAGAAGCATGTATCCAATCATGGACAAATCATATCGCCTTGCAACCTGGACTCTAGAGAATAAAATCTAGGGCCTTGCACTCCATTAAGACTTGATCAGGTAAAAATTCAAGCATGTGAATGAGTGAGTTGAAGTTGAACATGTGATAAGATCACCAGATTACTAGCCAATGATGAAAGTTGTTAATAGGCACGAGAGAAACCACCAATAATGAAAATGGCTCTCAAGGTACAACTAGTACAATCTACAAAATGTGAATAGTGAGTTGGAGTCAAACACCCGTGAAATCATTAAATTGAAGGCCAATGATGAGAACATGTCGTCGAATGCGAAGAACTTGCCATTAAGGCATGCAAGCTCCAATGTACCAGATAGGAGTCTTTAGATTGGCCTCTTGGATAATGAGCTGAAGTCTATAGGAAGCATTCCATCGAAGAAGGGTCATAATGAATCCCACATAATCGACAAGAAACAGAGAAGCTAATATGAGTGTGAATCAAGACTGAAACAAAGGATCAGGGAATGTACAAACTGCAAAACGATTTTCTCTTGAACATATCGGTGACATGACTATAGAATTTGGCAACATTTGACTCAGATAGGATCAGAGGTAATGTTGACAAGATTGGTAATTGAATGAGAGGAAAAAGGATTTCCCAAACCCATGGAGGCAAAGTGACAGAGTGAAGATATCCCAACCTGACACAAACTCCAAACAAGTGTCATGTTCAAGAGTGACATATTGCCAACAAAATTGATGAATAACTTATATTTCCCCCCACCATTTGTGGTGAGTACCTATTTATTTTTACACAATCTTAAAGAGGATAGCATATGCTTATTGTATAAGTTTGTCCTTCATACAAATCCATCCTAGTAAATTTTACAAGCCCTAGGAAGGAGGAACACAGGTACGTCATGGTGACAGTTTCCAATGTCGCGTAAATTTAACGAGTTTTACAAAGTAAGAACTTGAAATCTTTTCATGTTTAGAGAGTTTGAAAAGAATCAAAGAAGAAAACTCCAACAGGTCCCTTTTCGTAAATAGTCCCTCATACCCGAAAAGGTAGAAAAAAAAATATGAGAGAACCTCCTATTCGCGATTGGCTAAAGTATTCCTTTTTCGTAAATAATTTGTCCCAACCCAAAAAAGGGGTAAACATATACTGGGAAGATGACGTTTCACAACCTTTAACGATTTTAAAACAACAAGATTCTCGGCAATATTTTCAATTTTTTAGAGTAAAAAAAGAGTTGAAATTTGACTCCTCCTGGAGGAACGAGTGACATTAAGGATAGCAACTGGTTCCGATGATGGTAGAGCTAATCAAAACAAGTAAAGGTCAAGAAGCTGACTAATAAGACCGCTCATTTCAATTGTTCCTCAGGAATGGGTAAAACAATCAAGTGAAGGCATATGATTGACCAAGCAGATTGTGACAATGGAATGAGAAAACCAAGGTTGATCTTGCAAAATAGACTGATAAAATGGAAATCAGAAGAGGTAAAATAAGAGTGGTTTCATTTTTGCAGAAGCTTGAAATCAAGAAACTCTACTTGAATTTGGTTTCATTTTTACACAATCTTGAAACAGAAGCAAACTATGCTTGAAATAAGTTTGCATGCCCCCAACATGATGACTCAATTCGAGGTACATGCCCCCCAAGATTCAGTCCATTCACTTGAGTAGACTACTGGTTACTAACATGTGGATGGAATGAAGGTACAATTACGAGATCAAATGAAATACTTGACTTAGATTTCACAAGACCTAATCAAAGACTCGAATTAAAAAGGGAAAACGTTTGATTTTTTAATGAGGTTGAAATAATAAAAGAACTATCCTCGTGACCTAATTTATTTTTTAATGAGGTTGACATAGAAAACGAACTATCATCAGAAGAGCTTGTTTCATTTTTTAAGGAGCTTGACACAAGAAAATGAACTATGCTCATACACGTGCTTTTTTAATTTTTTTAAGGAGCTTGATACAAGAAAACGAAATCTGCTCTGGGGAGACTGTTTCATTTTTTGAGCTTGACACAAGAAAATGAACTCTTCTCTGAAGACCTTGTTTCATTTTTTAAAGAGCTTGACACAAGAAAATGAACTCTGCTCCAAAAGAGGCTTGTTTCATTTTTTAATGAGCTTGACACAAGAAAATGAAATTTTCTCCAAAAAGCTTTATCATGATCAATAAGAAGTCATGGCTTCCAAGGGGTTCTCATCTGATAGAGAGAAACATTCAGGAAATCAGGATCCAATGCCCCCAGAACAAGGTACACTACGACACTATTATTGAAAGTAGCCATGGGATAGGTAGCCACATAATTGACATGTGGTGGGGAGGACACCAAAGGCAAGTAAGAACCAGGAAGGAATGACAGTAGACTAGATATCACATCAGGACAAAATAATTAAATTTGATCAATGGTCACGATCCAACCTTCATGTGGAAAATAAATCACACGAAAGAGGGAAGAGACAAGCGCACCCATTTCATAAGCATAGTCGCGCCCCAAGAGTAAATTAAAATGCAAGGGGCCTTGGACCACCATCACGTCTATATAGATGGTTTTTCCTTCCAAATTAATAGGCAACTTCGAAAGGATCCCTAATGGTTGAATTGTTTCTCAGTTAAAAGCCAACAGATTCTGAGTAACAGGCACAAGCTCTGGAGAACCCAAATATTTCCATGTAGTTGAAGACAAAATACTAACCAAGGCGCCTTCATCTATGATTGTGCCTAGTATGACCATATTTCATGCATGTACAGTTATCTCAAAGAGCACGTAAGAAGGAAGACGATATCCCGTAAATCGACTCCAATCAAAGGAAGCGACCAAAATACATAGAGGGGGTGCCATAGGAATCATAGGATTGCCCCCTGTGTTATGGGAGTGGAAAAAACATCCTCTTGAACTTTGGGAATGAGAGGAGGATCACTTTCTAGAACTACGGCGACGGGAGCCGAAGGATCATCCTCCTGGATCATAGAAATGGGAGGATAGCCCTTTGATCGTAGGGAATCAAAGGAAACAAAGAGAACCTGATTGGGATGAGGCCCACTCTCGACAGAAAATACCTAGAGAATTGTAGGTGGAACCAGTTCATCCTTCTTCTCAACCAATGATTGTTCAGAAATGGACTCTGGAGATTGACTTTCAGAGAGAGTGGAATTGACCGGAGATGAATCTTGATCAATAACTTGATCAGCTAGCCGAGGACTCGAATAAATCCTTCAGTAACCAACAGGAAGATGTGACTCAGAAGACGAAAGGGTATCCAATACTTTAGAGGCTTCATCCATATAAGGATAGAGGTGAATGGGATGGTTCCCTTCACACAACCTACAGGGAAATTTGATCTTACCCTATTTATTACGAGTCTTATTATCTCTATATGAAGGCTCATCATCAACATGATGCCCAAAGGCTGATGATGAAGGGAAAATCGTGATAATAGACCACACTTCTAGCACCTTGGGAATACCAGGGCAATCATGAAGAAGGTGATCACCCTCAGATAGTTTTCAAGGGAGTTTCACTATGCGATACAGAGTGGGGTATTTCTTGATAGTATCTATATGGGTAGCAATAGGTGTTGATATCCCCCTAGCTCATTTTCCTTCTTCTACTTCAAATTCTTCTTCTTCTTCTTAGCCACCTGATTACTAGAATCTAGACTTTCACAAAGCGAAGAGGAAGAATGAGGTGAATAAATGGGTGAAGAAGGCGAGGGGTCAACCTTAGAATCAACATGATTTTGTGAAGGAGATGGTTGAATATAGGTTGGGATGCTCAGTACCATCGAGGTCGAAAATAACCAAATGGGCAAACCAAGAGTTTACCCAGAAAGGGACAATGTTGCCATAGAAGGAGCACCAACATTCCCAAAAGAAGAAAAAGGACCAGGATTCCCTTGGGAGGGGATTCCTTGGTTGGTAAACTCCAAAAATGTTTCCATTGGAAACAACCCTCAAAAAACACTAAGCAAGATAACTTTAACCGGGAATATTTTGTGGACAGTTAAATTTTTAAGACACTAAAAAAAAAATCTACCTTTTCATGTTTTAAGAGTCGAGAAAAGGACAGAAGGTGACTCTAGCCACTTTCGGTTTTAACAAGCTCGAAAGGACAAGGACTCCATGGTATTTTCAAATTTAAAGAGTCAGTAAAGGTAAAAAATGACCACTTAGGGAATCTAAGCAAGAGGGTGTACCAAGCTCCCATGAAATGAAATATACACCTTGGTGATCAAATGAAAGATAAATGACCAAGGACTTAACGTACATGCAAACAGTCTCCCCAAATGTTGTGTTCAGTGTATCAGGGCTACAAGGCAGAAGACTCAACTTCCTATGGATAAAGGATTGCAACCTATGAGGGTCTCCGTTTATATATGCGACGGTATGGGGAGCACAAGTCCGTGCTAGTGTTGTCTAATGCCAGATGGCAAGTGACAACTGTTAGGTTTAACAACACCAGAACATGTCACTAGCCTAGACCTCTAAAATATCTACGTTAGTTTGAATGCCTCCTTAGGTTGATTGAATTCATTTTAAGGTTGATCTTTAATTAATGTTTTGATTTCAAGGCCTTATCGAATGTGATCTTGAATTCCTAAATGCATACTACATGCAAAAGAATATCATTTCTGTTCAATGAATGCTAGCTAAGAGAAGGATAGGAACTCGATGAAAAAGCAACAATCAATTGAAACATGAGCATAATTTCACTAATGCATCTAATACAACCAAAAAAGAAAAGGAAAACTCTTTCCTAGTTCTCTAAGAGCTAGTTATGGAAAATAACTTTTCCATTTTCAATTCAAGTGAAAGAATGCAATTTTTTGTTTTTTAGATGAATGAAGCACACAATGCACTATTACACTAAAGAAAAAACAAGTATAATTTCTTAGCACTGCAAATGTAAAGATCTAAAATGAATAAATTAAATGAAATACAAACATAAAATTCACTCAAAACAAGGATGCGCACTTCCAAGGAAACGAAGGGCTTTCAAAATGATCCAACGGAAATGTAATCTATGCTCGAGGTGACAAAATGGAGAGTCAAATGAAAACAAAATTGATCATCCAACGAACCGAAGACACAAAGAATCAAGAGAAAGACAATCACAATCAGTAAGCAAATTGAAATGAAAAAAATCAAAGTGACTCGAACTTAACTCAAAAGGGTCAGTGAGGAGAGGGCCAAAAAAATAACACAAGACACTTAGAAATGCTAGGGCTACAAACTCCACTGATAAGATGATGGTAAAACAACTAAAAATACAAAGACTACAGAGTCACAACAATCCAAATATACCAATTGCAAGGTAAAAAACAAATCCAGAGCCAAGAACTACTAAAAAAAAAATTAGCAAAGAGGTTAAATCAAATCCTATAGGATTCAGTGTGATTGTTAGGTTGTCATCTACGCCTAACAGGGGTTGGTGCACCTGTGACAAAATCAGCATGCGCCAATTGGCATGACTGTTCAAGGAAAAATCACACCAAGCAAGAAAACCATGGGAAAAAAATAAAACCACTAAGCAGAGGTCAGACTTGACACTCTGGAATTGAACAAAATGGTTTAAAACAGCGAGGAAAGTCAAGAAAAGTAGGAAAAAAATCAGATGACCAAATTCGACTCAACAAGCCACACACTCAACAAAAAACAAGATGACAAACACACACTGATCCCTAGTGGAGTCGCCAAATTTTTGTGTAGGTAAATCCGCTCTGTGGACAGAGGTGATCCCTCTAGCCCTAGGGTGGTTCTAGCAACTATGGGAACATACTAACATCTACCTTCCTATATTGTAAATGAAATTAATAGCAAGGAAGATGACCTACCTTATCCTGAAGCTATGTTGTCATCTTCTGTTGAAGCTTCTTGAACTGACGTTCTCCTCCAGTTCAATACACATTGCCACCAACGTTCGATTACTGGTACAGATAGTCAAGAGACAATGAAAATCATAAAATAAAATAAACATAAAACACTTACAACCTATCTAACAGATCAAGGAATGCTATAAATATAATTATAAATGTAAAAAAGCGTTGAAGAAAAACATCAGATGCACTTTATTATGATAAATACAAGGGTAGTTTACAACCAAGCCTTAATGTTGAGGCTCTCATTCGGTAGGTCTGTATCCAAGCACGTTTACAACACCCTCATACACAAAGGTCTAAGATCTCACTATGTTCCTAACACAAAAAAACAATCACACTCTACACCATTCTCTCGGAGCTATTATTTCTTCTCTTCTCTATGATTGCTAACTCTAACTCGGACTAAGGCAACAGAGATGAAAGATGTCCCCTTATATAAAAATGAAGGAGGAGGTTATGGGCCCTCAAATAATGGGAAAAGAGCTTAACCTTTGGAGTAGTTCCTATTTCCTGGGAACAAGAAGCCCAAAGGGGAATTCCTCGACCATATCCTCAAAAAAAACTTCCAGCTCGCCACCTTGCAAAGCTTGTAGTCGCGGAAGCCTTCGTTCTATTTTAAAATCATTACAAAAGAGGATCAGTGTGGGTCTGACACTAAGACAAAGCACTGAATGGTGCGTATTCAGTGAAAATCTCTGCTATCGGTGGGGATCAGACACTGAGACAAAGCGTCGACCTCGAAAACCAAGTTTTTATAGGGATCTTCCAGAAAATTTGTAAAGGGAGATGAATTGGCAGACAAAATGTGGTTCAGGAGTATGTATTCCATGCTTGGAAAGTACACAAGTGTCACTGTATGGGTCCTCCAGGATCAAGGAAGGGGAGTATAGGGACGATGAAAAATTTCTTTGTAACAACTATCAACATACAAAATGTTTATCTTGCTTTGAGCCTTGAGAGCGATAGCACATTTTTCGGTCTTCTTTTTTCCATAATTTTTCATTATGATTTTTCGAGAATTCCTTTGAATAACTTCCATGTCTGAAATCTTTAGCCAGGTGTCCAAAATTTGTACATTTGTAACATTCGAAATAATCTCTCAAATGATCAAATCTGTTAATATTTTTCTGACTTCCATAATATCCGTTTCTGGAATATCTCCCGAAACTATATTTATTCCAAACATACGTGAGACATTCTATAGCTCTATATCCAAACATTCCATGTGAACAAAAATGACCATAGAAGATAGGTCGATACCTCGGAGGAAATATTCTTCAAGCAATTGTCTTAGATGGTTCTTCCTGCGCGTCTTGATCTCTTGAGTTGGTTAGAAGGTCTACCTACTTGTTATATTTTAGATATCCATCCTCTTTTATTGTCATAGAAGGACTTGGCTCCTTTTCAAATTTTTATTTGTAACCAAGACAAGTCATGTCACTATTTGATCATTGATTGTTGATTGTTTCTTCCAATGCCCTGGAGCTATTCATCTAGTTTTGAATTTTTTTTCCATTTTTTACTTTCCTTCGAAGAGAAACTATTTCAGCTTCCAATGCTTCTCTTTCCTTGTTTCTTTCCTTTAATTCTTCCCCGAGAAATTCTTCAACTCATTTTTATTATTCAACCTTGATTTGAAGATTTAGGACCTATTCCCTTTCCTTTATTTAATTCATCTTCAATAGTGTTGACATGCCTCTTCTCTACCTTGCTTGTTGAACTTCCTCAGAGCTTTCTTTCCTTTCGTAACAACCTCATTTTTGTGAGGACACTTGGATGAAAAATTCCCAACCTCACCATAATTGAAACATAGCAATGGAAGTTTACCTTTGAATTTCCCCGTACCTAGGAAAATTCTTTATCTGAAAATTATTCTTCATTTTCATCCTTTTCTTCTTCCTTACAACTACATGTTTTCACTTTCAGCGTATGCTTGTCCTTACTAGTTTTCTTGCATGCGGCGAATGTTGTTTCTAGGTGAGATGTGTCATCCTATTCTTCAATCCTCATTTCATATGCCTTAAGAATTCCATGCAATTCATCTTTGTTGAGATTGGGTAGATTTGAACTATATTCCAAGACAAATACCTTTGGGTTGAATCTTTCCCGCAAGGTTCTAGGGATATTTCAGAGAATAATTTTTTTGTTGATAGGTTCTCCCAAACCTTCCAATGAATTTGTTATTTCATCAACATTTTGTAATTATGCATCAATATTTTCATCTTCCTTCATTTAGAGTTTCTCAAATTTTTCCTTGTAAATTTGAAGCTTTCCTTCATTCACATTTGAGTCACCTACATATATATTCTCAAACTTGCCCCATACTTCTTTAGCAGTTTTGCAACTCAGTATCTTAAGATATACATATTTGATAAGCCCACTGATAATAAGATCTTTAGCCTTTGCATCATATACCATATTTTTCTTTCCTTTTTCATCCTAGGTCACTCTAAAGCCTTTTTCAATGATTTACCATACTTTGTATCCTCGCGCTAGCAAATGAACCCAAATTATTCCACTCCAAAGTGTGTAGTTATTTCCATTGAATAGAGGAAATCTATTCTTAGTATACTCCTTGAAATACCTCTAGTTGTTAGACTATTATTGAAGGAACCAAGCTCTGATACAAATTGTTGGAAATACTGAGAGGGAGGTGAATCTGTATTTCTTATCAATAAGAACTTTTAAATATTTTCATAGTATTAGCTAATCTTCAATTATTCTTGATGTTTATCCAGTAGAAAAAGTAATGTAGTTTTTAACCCTGAACAGAAATTATCTACACACGAATCTTATAACAGAAAATAAACAATAGCAAGAGCATAAAACATAAAACAGATAAACACAGAGATTTTTTCCTGGATCCCAAATCGGGACGACCAGCTTGATTTTTCATTATATTCCTTTTAGTGTCACAACACATATATATACATGCCGAAGCATACATAAACCCCAATCCATAAACCTTGGATTAGAACATAACCGTAGTTCCCTTGACCGGATCTACAAAAATACCAGTGTCTGAAAACCATCGTACCCCAAAACCATGCACAAAACCATGGACGTAGACTACCCACTGGAAATTAAGGACCAAGTTGTGAGCGCATGCTTAGTCGTGGAAAGAATATAACACATACCCAACATTATCCCACTTGTTGTTTTCTTTCCACATGGGGCCACAAGAGAGCTTAGTCATTGGTCCAATTCTTCAACACCCATTGTTTCTCTACACCAAGAGAACTTTTGATTGCTCACAGACTTTGTTAATGCATCTGGAACATTCTTCAAAGTGTCCACTTTTACCAGCAACACCCTTTTAGCCTCAACCATATCTCTAACAAAGTGATATTGAACATCAATGTGCTTTGTCTTTGAATGACAAGCAGGGTTCTTAGCCAAGAAAATTGCACTTTGGGCTATCTGATCTATCAACATAGCTTGTTCATGTGT
This sequence comes from Pinus albicaulis, assembly GCA_034641835.2. Lineage (NCBI taxonomy): Eukaryota > Viridiplantae > Streptophyta > Pinopsida > Pinales > Pinaceae > Pinus > Pinus albicaulis. The sequence goes on from CM076573.1 coordinate 803,385,696, forward strand.
ATATGAACACAATCTCTTGCAGCAAATTGCTTCCTTGCTTGCATAGTGTTTGCCTTAATAATGCCTCTATAGTTGAAAGAGCCACTACGGTACATCTTCCTCATCCGCTGACTGCGCCTCCAAAATAGGCTAAACACACATACCCACTTGTAGATCTTCTTTGGTCCAGAGATCTCCATCCCGGTATACATCAAAAAAACCATGAATGTCCAACATTCACCAATATGAAATCTACAGTAGCACACCATAATCACTAGTGCCACGTAAATGTACGAAAACCCGCCTCACTATTGTCACTATTGTTGAATTCTCCTTCCACAGGTTTGACATAAACACTGTCAATACTCCCACTACATATGCAATATACAGTCCTAGTATGCCACATTGTACATCAGGCTACCCACTGCACTTGCATATGGAACATGGGACATATACTCCTCTTCTTCATGTGTCTTGGGACACTGTTCAGCAGACAGATTTACACCTACTAGAATAGGAACATTCACTGGTTTACTATCGTGCATATTGAACCTCTGCAATATAGTTTCGACATACTTCCTCTAGTTTAACCATAGAATCCTCTTTGCTCGTTCTCTCTTAATTTCGATGCCCAAAATATAGTTTACGGCACGGATCCTTCATTTGATTTGGAGAACGATTGGGTCTTGAGATCTTGAATAATTTCTTTGTCATTTCCAATCAACAACATATCATCCACATACAAGACCAAATAAATACCACGGTCATAATTAATTTAAAACTGACACGGTGATACTCCTTTTCTTGTGAAGCCTTCTCCCCATGTCTATTCAAATTACTGTTGATATTATCTTGGTGACCTACTTCTTATCCGGAGACTTCTTCAACCTGCATACCAGTTATTTCTTACCCTACACCATAAAGCCTTCAGGTTGCTTCATGTAGATCTCCTCTTCTAGATCCCCGTGAAGAAATGTTGTCTTCACATCCATCTGTTCTATCTCAAAATCAAATGCAGCAACAACAGATAAAATTAATCTAATAGAAGTAACTTTGGCAACAGGAGAAAAAATATCACCAAAATCAATTCCCGGCACCTGGGAATAACCTTTTGCTACCAACCGAGCTTCGTATTTATCCACCTTGCCTTCTACATTCATCTTCTTCTTAAACATGCATTTTCTCCCAATGGGCTTCCTTCCAGCCGGCAACTCCACCAGATCCCATGCATCGTTTTTGTGCAAGGATGCCATTTCATCAACCATGGCCTCCTTCCAGAGTTTTCCATCCTCTGAATCTACTGCCTCCCTGATAGTTCTGGGTTCATCATCAGTTATAGTTGAGGCAAAACCTGAATATAAAGTAGATGTACTATACTTTTCTGGTTGCCATCTTTCCCGAACTGATCTTCTCAAAGCTGGAGTTTGTGGTTCTTCATCTTCTGAGTCTTCTTCTGTTGTAGAGTCTGATTCATCATCCTTTAGCTCAAACTCTATCTTCTCAGGTTCCTTTGGTAGGAATTCATGTTTAACAACATCTTTCACTTCTATAAATGTTAGTATGAATTCTTCGTCGAAGTGTACGAAAAAGAACCACTTTAGCTACGCATAACTAATAGCCCTAACAACAATAGAGGCTGCAAAATATCTTCAGATCTGCAATTAGTAGTTAAAATGCTGCAACAAACAGATCTATAAATGGAAAGACATTAAGCAGTAAAGTAAAGAGTTTGCTCCATGCATCCAACAGACAAGACAAGAACACGATTTTTGAATGAATTTTTATATTACAGGGCACCTGGGAGGAAACAAGAAGGTGTATCCAGATCTCCTCAATGGGATGGGTTCTTTGTAGTCCTCAGCACTTCAGATCTAAGTTTTCTCTCTCTTGTAGATAAAAAACCCAATGTAGAAGGTAGAGCTCAATGGGAGAAAAATGGCAGAAATGAGACCAAGTGTATAGATCCAGAGTGATCTAATAGGCAACAAAAGGTGAAGAATGATGGGGAAAACCCTCCTATTTATAAAAAAATATTGGGTCATTCTAGATCTTGGTGTATGATTAAAATAATTTTAATCAAATCTAGATCCACCTCTATGGAATATTTTATTATTATTTGTTGGAGGGAAAGTGTGTTTTGACTTGGGTCAAATCCCTTGATTAGTGAAGAATAAATAAATAAATGATTTATTTATCTTTTTAAGGAAGTGGTTGGGATATAATCAAATAAATAATGATTTATTTAATCAATGGTGGTTGATTTGGTCATATTTAACAAGGAATATTATTTAAATAATTATTCCTAGAAAATAATAACATAACTATGGGTTTATCTCATTAATTTCTTTGTTTTTGGGTTAAACATGACTGGGAATAATAATTAAATTATGGTTTAATTAATTATTCCTTTTGGGGTTTCCTAATTAACATAGTGAAAGCAGTTTTACTTGGGGTAAAACTGGTCTTACATGGTGTACTTGGGTCCATCTAATGATGAAAGGTTAGATGACCAAAAAATGGTGTAACAGATTGCCCCCCAGCGTGCGAGTGTCAGGAGCAAATCGTATGACCGAAGTACGTTGTAAGAATACAATCACTAGACAACAAAAGGGTATGTCAAAGAGAGAAGTGGGAGGTAGATAGTGTGCTGAAGGACTAGACCCTGAGGAGACGAGACTCGCAGGTGCAACAAGTCTCTTTTTATGAGAGGGTACCTGTGCTGAAGGCGGCGGGGGAGGCATACCTATGCCTGCCGTGACAAAGTACAAAAGAATAGTGTGTCCAGTAAACAAGGGACCGAACCATAGAGTACATATGGCATAATCAAGGGCCAGATAAAAATACAATGAAGAGTCTCACATACATGCTGTGCCTGGGATAACAGCCAGGACTAGTACAATAACATCTGAGTACATGAGATAAATAAAACCCAAATGCCCCCTGTAAATGGGGAAGGGCTCACAAAATCTGACTGATACATGCAAATCAAAGAGGTGCTGCAAGTGGCTAAGGCCAACATCATCAAAATCTGGAGCGGCATCAGGGGCTGCAATGAAGAGGTCATCTGGGCATGTGAGGGGCTACCTGCAGGGCCACCCCCTCATGAGGGTTGAGACATCTCACACACGCCCGGGAATCATCAAGAGCTGCTGCTGGGTCACTGGACTGTCCAGTATACGAATCTCGATCATGCTGAAAGGAGCTGGAGAAGCAATCAAGTCAAAGGGAAGTGAGAGATCCCTCTGCCTGATCCGAGGCACCGAACAAGAGTGGAAGCTGGAACCAAGGTACACCGCCCTCTAGACCTTGCTTCTGGAATAAATGCGCTGATGTCGACAGAAGGAGGTCCGCCGTAGGTGAGGCAATAAGAGATCCTCAACTAAGGCACGAGAGAAGAACAATAGAGCGACAGACAGACTGACACCAATGATGATAGTGGAAATGGGAAGGATGGAGTGGCGAATGGACGACTTCCCTTGTTAGAGCATAAAGGGCATGAATGACATGGCAGCGACTGACACAATATCGAAAGGGACAGGGGACAGTGGGGCTGAAGGTCATGAGATGCGACACAAGAGAGGAACCAAGCAAAGAAGGATGGAGGGCTATAGTGGGGTGTGAAAGGACGCAGGATAGACTCCATGAATGCAATGATGACTCGACTTGGATGCTCTAAACAAGGGCGACTGTATAGTGCTGCCACACAATAAAGGCCCCAATGGGGGGTCATAGAAGCATGAGTACAAGGTGGGCACTCATGATGAAAATCAGCACGAACATGGACAAGTAAGGGGGCGATATGGTGCCCCAAGTACAAGTGTCGTAAGTGAGGAAATTCGATTTTAAGGAGCGGTGAAGTGACCCTTCATGGAAAAAATGTGTCCGGGTGAAGTATCAAATCACCAAAAACTAATTAAAACCCATTTGAGAGCTCGGTGAGATCTAACCAGCGGTGCTGACGGTTCGTCGAACGGGGCTACGGTGTGGTCGCAGCAGTCGAAAGAAGAAACAGGGGTTCTCTTTTAATGAGGCAGTTTTCCCTCCAAAATCATTCATTTGCTATTGTTGCTGTGGTTAATGTGGAGAGGAGAGAAGGCCCTAAATCTTGCGGCGAACGTAGCGGACAAACCAACCGTTGGATTCGAGATCTGTCAGTTGGAGGTAAGAGGCCTAACCTTGCTCTTGCATTTTGATGGATTGGATTTGCAGTTTAGGGCCCAACACCCCAGAAACAGCCCCTCCCTCATCTCTACGGCCGGGTCGCACTTTTTGGGGCAAAAAGTGCGACCCAGAACGCAGGTTTGAGGGCAGAAAGTGCGACCTGGTCCAGAAAATGGCAGAAAACTGCGACCTGGGAGATGAGGGGGGCTTGGTGCTGTTTGATGGCTGGGAGTTGGGTTGTGGTGTGTGGTTATGGTTTTCCCGATCTGTACCCTGACAAAAAGAATGTGTTTGTGCAGGTATGGCAGAGTTGCGGGTCAACTGGAGAGAGAGGGATCTAGGAACACTTCGGACAGAGATCCAGGCGGATCAGGGCGTTCGTCGTGTATTGGCCAGATTTGGGGTTCTCAAGTTTGTGGAGAACCCGTTGATGAGAGCAGGGGAACCATTACTGGCCTGAATTATCAGTTATTGGGATCCAGATCAGGAGATCTTTGTAGTGCAAGGGCACAGGATCGAACTGACGGTCCAGGATGTGTACTTCCCGACCGGCCTCCCACCACTGGGGATAGTGGGAGACACACATCCAGTGCTGCCGCGGGAGCGGCATATCATGGAGTTCGTGGAACGCCATTGTCGACCGGGTCTCCAAGTCAAGGGGACTCGAATATCTATCGGGGATCTAGAGAGGCTAGAAACCCGTGCAGTGGCCGCAGCTGTGCTGCGAATCCTGGGCAGCCAGGCGTTCCATCACATCACCGGTGGGCAGATGATGTTAGTGGAGAGTGTGTTGGGTGGGACCTACTTTGGGTGGGCCCAAATGATGCTGGTGGCGCTAAAGCGACAGTTGTCGCTATGCAGGCGGCAGGTGAATCATGATTTCTCATATGGGACTTTATTGTGCGCCTTCTTCTTTGAGAAGATCCCGACCTTGAGGCCTCGTGTGCAGCTTCCAGATGGGGGCTCGAGAGAGCCCAGGATGCGTCGTTGGGGACGACTACTCTGCAGAGGAGGAGGAGGGGCGGTCGGGCGAGTGTTTCGACCGGAGTTTTTTGCCCATTGGGATCAGATGCCGCTGTACATAGACGACTACCCGTATAGTGGGATGAGCTACTGTGGGGATCCGGATCTGCCACTTCCGTCTGGTCGAGTCTGTGGGCCCGATGGTAAGTGACAAATTGCTATTCTTATGTGGGCATGTTAAAGTTTTTTGAATAGTAAATAATGATACTGATTCATGGACTTTTTGGTATGCAGATATAGCACCGGTAAAACCGGCCGGATATATGGGACGACCGGCAGCGTCTGGAGCTACAGGTCCGAGTGGGTCGAGAGCAGCGCAAAATGAGGGTGCAGCCGCCCTACTGGAGGACATCCGCTGTAGATGTGAGCAGCTATTGACCGGAGTATCGGAGCGCGGGTGGCAGGATTTAGATGACCAGTACATAGAGCCATGTGTTGGTCTCCCCTCGGAGTGGCGAGGTATCATGCGGCGCATGGCGATGGTTGGTCAAGCTATGCGTGATCTACATGCTGCAGGGGCAGAGCCATTGGCCCGGGAGCCTCCAGATAGTGATTAGGGGCATATGGTGCCCTCTCTGATGTATGTAGGGGCAGGTGGTGCCCCCTAGAATGTATGGAGGGGCATATGGTGCCCCCAGTTTTTGGATTTTGTTTGTAACATGCTATGGCCATGTCGTATGTATATGTATGGGGGGGCGTATGGTGCCCCCAGTTTTTGGAACATGCTATGGGCATGTCGTATGTATCAGAGTAGATGGACTCATCAATATATGGTTTGCGACAAATATTATGGATATGCATCGTCTTTTGATGGTTGATTTAATGTTATTGTCTTGTATGAATTGTGTGTGATAAATGCCAATCTAGAACATGGTTTGCAATACTATCTACGTAGTAATTCTGGTCTCTGGGTACATGGTTGAAAGTGATGGTTTCAAACGCACGTATTAAGACTTTCACTCGTAAATAGCGTCTAAACAGCACAGGGTTATGCACACGATAAACACCATTTAGTTGCATTACAAGAAGCAGAGAATCCAAACGAACGTGCAGATGGCGGATGCGATGCAACAGGGCATCAGCTAATAGGCCACGCACTGCATCATATTCGGCCTGATTGTTGGTGGCAGAACCAATGCATACCCCATTAGACAGAACGAGGTCATGCAAGGGAGTGAAGATGGCCCACCCTGCCGAGGCAAGATTCCTGGAGTAGCGACTTGAACCATCGGCGTAACCGATAAAGGGTGTGGACGGGGGGTCCTGCAAAATGGTGTGACAAGACAATAAATGAGGGGATTAAAGGAAATGACGGCAGCGTGAGGGTACAGAAGTCATCGAGCAATAATGGCAGGGGGAAGGGGCAGGATGATCAAGACTCAAACAAGGTGATGTATGAGAGCTATCGGAAACATGGCGAGGACTCGGGCTGCGGAGGTCAACAGAGACACAAGTGGAGTGATCTCGAGTATCAAGGGACACAACGGGGGAGGCTGCAGACGGGCTAGGCTCTGGGTGTCGTGCAGAGGAGGATAGGTAAAGAATGGTGACTGTAGACTCCGTCATCTGAACATCAGGGGGGGGGATGTGGATGGGAGCGGGGGGATCCTCAGGCTGGCCTGAAGCATACTGCGCGAGAATGGGAGAGGCGGATTGATTTTGTTCAACCTCATACTCGCGGATCACCTCAAGGGAGGCACGGTAATGCGTCAGGTGAGGACAATAATGGGATTAGTGGCCATGGAAACTGCACAAAGCACAAGGCTTGTTGGTGCGGAGAGTCTTGGGGTTCTTGGGGACGGTCGAAGAAGGAGTGGGAGTTTCAGGGACCGTAGTGTCGGGGAACGCGACTTTTACCATGGGTCGGATACGAGGTAACTCGGGACAAGCATGGGTGGCATGACCAATGATATCACATAAGGCACAAGGTTTCGCGGGCGGAGAAGGAGCCGGGGTGGTAGTGGTGGTTTGGTCTTTGGTTGCCCCCTTGCGGGCTTTGCCTTTTTTCCCGGGAGCCGTCATAACAGGAGAAGGGTCCTATGGAGGTGCTGGGGGCACAGTGGCTATGGAGGAAGCGAGGGGGACCGGTTGAACCGGTGTCAAAGCCATGTAAGGTTTGGGGTGACCAGGGGGAGTGGCGGCTGGGAGATCAAGGTACCAAACCGGAATGCCCAAGGTCAAGTTAGGGACGGAGAGGGTGGCCATGACGAGGACAGAATATACTCCGGGAGGGGGAGCTAAGAAAGGGAGCTTCCCAGCAGGGAAATGACCAGGAGGGACGGCTCCAAGATGGTTAAGGCCAGGAGGAACTGATCCGGGAGGATAAAGGGGTTCATGGATACCAGCTGTAGGGGGAGGGCCAGAAGGAGGAGGTCCGGCTGGCTGAGATGAATGGCTAGGAGCGGGTTGCGGAGGGCGGGGAGGAGGTGGCTGACTAGCCGAGGCAGGCCGCTTATGGGCAGCCTGAGACGATTGCATCATGCAAACATTCGACAAGCTGGGATCAGTAACAGGAGGGGGGGGAAGATGAGGAAAAGTACCAAGCAGGGTGGAATCTTTATAGACGCTGGGGGAGACACTGGTCAAAGAATCGACGGTTTGCTTGTTGGCTACAGAAGAGATGGTCGTCTCGGAGGCGGATGGAGACGGCGGCTCATGATACGATAGCTGGTCAATGGTGACTATCCTTCCATTATGTGGAAAAGACATCTTGCGGAAGACCGCGGATGGGACAGCAGACATGGCATAGGTGTAGCTTCGCCCTAATAGAATGTTGTAGTCTAGAGGGGCGTCAATGACTTCGACATCAACGCAAACAGTCTTACCGGCGAGGGTGATGGGACAATTACGAAACAGGCCAATAGGCTGGGAGGCATGACCATCCCACGCTCGCAGGGTGATCGTGGAAGGGGCCAACTCAGGGGATCCGAGTTGCTTCCAAACCGAAGCGGACATCACACAGGTGGATGCCCCCTCATCAATTATACACCGGGATACAGTGGCGTTCCGGATTTTGACTGGGATTTGGAAAGCAACGGAAGGAGGAAGAGGAGGGTGGTCCGATTGAGTGGCGTCGAAAACAATCATTTGGTCATCAGCAGGATCAACAGCGCCCACGACAGATAGTAGAGCCTTCTTTTGAGAAGGGCACGACTGGAGGAGTTCCAGTGTGGAAATGGCAGCAGGGGATTGCGCCAAATCATCTACTATACTATACGACTGAGCGGCTCGACCGGAAGCAGCATTTCGGCGTAATGGGCCCTTTGGAATCTTTGGATGAACCTCAACCTTGGGTTGAGGGATGTGTAAGGGGCCACTGGATGTCGAAAGAGGCTCTGTAGAACCTGAAGATGGAGGCTCGGGAGCAAACTGAGCAGGAGGCTTGGGGTACTGGCGAGACCGAGTTTGAAGGTGAAGGTCGACGAAAGGGGAAGGATCGGAGCGCATCATAAGGATCTGGTAATCAGAGGAACCAGAAATGGATGAGGGGGTGGCTACATGGCTGTCGGGGGGTTGGGTAGCCACGAAACCCTGTTGAGGGAAAGGATCAGTGAACACAGCTGGCTGGGTAGTGGCCACATTAGGAGGAGCATGAGGGGAGGCGTGTTGTCCGCGCAATGTGGCTTGAGACTCCCACATCTGTCGCATCTGGGGTAAGAGAGGACAATCGTGAGTGTAGTGACCGTAAACACCGCAACACGAACAGGGCTTGTTTGTGCGAAGCGGCCTGTCCGGCCTGGGCGGAGTGCCTTGTTGCGGGTTGCTAGTGTTAGGGTCCACACCAGAATTGGGTCCTCGGTTACCGGGGGCAGATTGGTTCTGGTTGCCTCTCCGCCTTCTTTGAGAAGAAGGGGGATTAATCGCGCCCTGCTGTGCAAATACTTGCCCTGGAGGGGGTTGTAAGTGTTGTTGCGGGTTGTGAGGAGGCAAGGGAGGCAGAAGCGCATATGCTGGAGGAGCTGGCGCACCAGGCTGTGGATAAAAGTAAGGGTTGGGTTGGGCGACATTGAGGTAAGCAGGAGGTTGGGCAAAAGGAGGAGGCATGCCGTATCCTGGATACATGTTGCCGGGAGGGGGAAGAGTGCTTGAGGTGTTGGCCCCTCCCTGAGGGAGACCATGGCCCATAGGAGGGTGAGCAGATGGGTGGGAAAGAGATCCAACAATACCGTCGGCGGAATGAGATGCCCCCGGGGCGTTAGCGCCACCGGGCCTGGGGATGTCAGGAAGAACGGTATAAACATAACCAGATTGAGCGTAGATCAGGTCATATTTCAAAGCTATTTGGAGGGCGGCTTCTTCAGTTTGAGGAAAGTGAGAGGCGACATCTTTGCCGATGGGAGAGGGAAGGGTGCGAAGGAACCAGTCCATGTAAACCCGATCTTCAAAGGGAGGGGCTCGACATAAGCTCTGTCTTCGTCGCCATTCCTGAACATGGGCAGAAAGGCGTGTGGAAGAGGATTGCTTAAATGAAGTCAAGAGCTTCGTGCCAGTGTCGTATCGGAGAGGGAGCTGGAAGTACGACAAAAAGGCTTGGGCAAGAGTCTCGAACGTGGTATGGGAGGAAGTGGCCTGTTCGACATACCATTTAGAAGCTTCGCCGGTAAGCGTGCGTTGGAACAAACGAAGATGGATGGAGTCATCGGTAATGGAATTGGAGGAACACCACATGTGGAAAGACCGGACGTGATTGGTGGGATCTTCTCCATTAAGGCCCTCGAACTTAGGGATGTCAGAGGGCAGCTTGGTTGGCATAGCGGGCCAGGTAGCATTGTGGTGAATGGGGTCATTAATCAACTGATGGAAATCGGGGAGGCTGAGGCCTGCAATGTACGGCAGCACAGGGGTGGCTGGGGTAGTGGTTGTGACGGTTCCGCTAGAAGTAGGGCCGGCATTGGGGCCGGGAGAACCGCTAGCGTTAGGCCCTGATCCAGACATGGTGAAGGTAACAGGGGGAGAACCAGAAGGAGAAGGGGGACCCGATGAATCAGGAGAGGAGTCGGAGTGCGGACTCGAAGGTGGATTGGCTCGACGACGGCGGTGCGGAGCAGGTCGATCAACCGGAAACTGAGGATGAAGGCCAAGAAGTCTCCGGGAAAGGCGCCTTGGGGGCGCAATGATGACAGGAAGAAGGAAACCGACAAGGGCGGAAAGGGACAAAATCAAGAAGGTCAAGGGCAGAAAAGGTGCAGTGACAATTGATTTTAGAGTCTTTGCCAGGCGGTGTAAACCAGGCGCTTCTTCACTTAGGGTCAGTGTGTGGCGTGCGTTAATTTTAATTTTTAAACCCTTTCCATTGTTGAGAGCAAGAAAAAGTGTGCTGCGTAGCTGAAAATAAACCTACAGAGAATAGAATAAAATGCTGAAATAACAGAGAAATAACAGCTACGTATGCATCTATCTAACCCAAGAAGGTGGGTCTCTCACAACTATGCTGAAAAGAAAGGGAAAAAATATGGAAACACACACAAAGGAAGCTCGACAGATCTAGGGTCAAAGGGGACAGAGATCTGGAGGATAAAGCTGCAGACAAGGGGTGCAGATCACAGCCAAGAGACAGAGGCAAGGTGGCCGGAAAAGGGAAATCAGCAAAAAACCGGGGGGGCAAGGCAGAGGCCTTCAGAGGAGGTCCAAACAAAACGACAAGAGGTGATTTGAAAGGAAAAGAGGCTGATTTCAATGGATCTGAAAGTGAGGTAACAGATCTGGAAAAAGAGGGGGCTGAAGCTCTGAAACCGACGGCTGAAACAGTTGAAACTCTTCCACAAAAAGTGGAGGGTACTAAAGCCCTAAGGGGCCGGGTTCCCACTTAGATGAGTAAAAACAGATCAGATCTTGGTCAAGGCGGCCGAGAGCCGCAGGTTGGAAGATCTCGGCAAAAGCGTAAAGAAACCCGCAAAAAGCGCAAAAAATGCCGAGGTGTGTCAGTCGGCAGCTTCTCGACCCGATTCGAGTTCGGTCGCGTGTGCAAACAAAGCCGAAAAGTGCGACCTGGAGGTCCAGGTCGCAGGTTTAGGGCCAAAAAGTGCGACCCCTCTGTTCCGGTTGTCTCGGCGGCGTATTTTCAGAAAAGTTGCCGTCTCAGTTGCGGCTGGTGTCGCTTACCTGCGCAATAGGGCCAGAAACACACGGAAGTTAGAAATTTTAGGTTTTTAGGGTTTTATGTGAGAAAAATGACATAAAAAGAGGAAAACTAAGCAACTGAAAAGAAGCCCTAGGGCCTGAAGTAGCTGGATATGCAGGAATATGAAAAACGACAGCGGTCGTAATTTAAAACCCGTGTGGAGTCGCCATTTGTTAGTATGAATTCTTCGTCGAAGTGTACGAAAAAGAACCACTTTAGCTACGCATAACTAATATCCCTAACAACAATAGAGGCTGCCAAACATCTTTAGATCTGCAATTAGTAGTTAAAATGCTGCAACAAACAGATCTATAAATGGAAAGACATTAAGCAGTAAAGTAAAGAGTTTGCTCCATGCATCCAACAGACAAGACAAGAACACGATTTTTGAAGGAATTTTTATATTACAGGGCACCTGGGAGGAAACAAGAAGGTGTATCCAGATCTCCTCAATGGGATGGGTTCTTTGTAGTCCTCAGCACTTCAGATCTAAGCTTTCTCTCTCTTGTAGATGTAGAAAACCTAATGTAGAAGGTAGAGCTCAATGGGAGCAAAATGGCGGAAAAATGAGACCAAGTGTATAGATCCAGAGTGATCTAATAGGCAACAAAAGGTGAAGAATGATGGGGAAAACCCTCCTATTTATAACAAAATATTGGGTCATTCTAGATCTTGGTGTATGATTAAAATAATGTTAATCAAATCTAGATCCACCTCTATGGAATATTTTATTATTATTTGTTGGAGGGAAAGGGTGTTTTGACTTGGGTCAAATCCCTTGATTAGTGAAGAATAAATAAATAAATGATTTATTTATCTTTTTAAGGAAGTGGTTGGGATATAATCAAATAAATAATTATTTATTTAATCAATGGTGGTTGATTTGGTCATATTTAACAAGGAATATTATTTAAATAATTATTCCTAGAAAATAATAAGATAACTATGGGTTTATCTCATTAATTTCTTTGTTTTTGGGTTAAACATGACCGGGAATAATAATTAAATTATGGTTTAATTAATTATTCCTTTTGGGGTTTCCTAATTAACATAGTGAAAGCAGTTTTACTTGGGGTAAAACTGGTCTTACATGGTGTACTTGGGTCCATCTAATGATGAAAGGCTAGATGACCAAAAAATGGTGTAATACTAAACACTACACTGCTGCATTATTAACCTTCCTTATTTCGGGTTCCAAGTTTGTAACCCTTTAAACCATCCTTATACCCAATAAAGATGCACCTTTCAGATTTATTATCCAACTTGGTCCTTTTCTCCTTGGGAACATGTACATATGCATCACATCCAAATACCCTTAGATGTGAAAGAGAGGGTTTCTTACCAGTCCATACCTCATGTGGAGTCTTATCCTCTAACGCTGATGAAGGTGATCTGTTAACTAAGTAACATGCAGTCTCCACTGCCTCTGCCCAGAATTCATGTCCTAACCCGGTACCACTGAGCATGCTTCTTGCCTTTTCCATCAGTGTTCTGTTCATTCTTTCTGCAACTCCATTTTGCCGAGGTGTGTATGGCATTCTTCACATGCAATACTAATACTTATAGAATTTTCAAATTCCTTCTGTATTAATCTCCTTACCATTATCTATCTCAACGCTTCTTTATATTCTTCTCGTCTGGGTTTCCACTAGAGCCTTAAAATTCTTTAAATTTTCCAAAGACTTCAAATTTCTTCTCAAGAAATATAATCCATGTATCCTTGAGAAGTCGTTTATGAATGAAACAAGGCATAATGATTTTTCAGTTGATAGAATTTGTTGATATGCCCAAACATTGTTTCTCCACGTGCACAGTCTCCATCTGCTTTCCCTCTTAGCATCTGTGAAGGAGATCTCACCCGATTTTTTCCATACCAGCAATGTTCGATGTAGTAAATCTAAATCTGTGAGAATACTAGATACAGTTTTTCTACTATACTACTTATGAGTGACTGGCAGTTTCTTCTTCTAATATGTCTGCTTTTATTGCTAGCATGGTGTTTTCTCCTGCAGATAGCTAGGATTTTCAGTATTCACTTTCAGGAACCATAGAACTGCTACACCCATCAATAACAGTGCTACCTTGTAGCTTGTACAGAGTTCCAGTCCGAACTCCCCGCATTAATACCAGTGCTCCCCGAACCATCTTGCAGGCATCTTTCTCAAACACTATTTTTACACCTGCATCATCCATCTTGCTTACAGAAATCAGATTTCTGGCCAATGCAAGAATATGCAGAACACCAGGAAGTGTTCTAATCCTTCCACCTTGCAGCTTCAGCTTGACCTTTCCACGTCCAACGATTTTGGCCTTCCTATCATCCCCTAGGAAGACATCACCATCATATTTCTCATACTCGCAGAACCACTCCCTATGGGGAGTGAAGTGAAAGGATGCACCTGAGTCAATCAACCATGACTCATGATCTACATGTGTATTTGAAGAAGAAGCCAAATACACATCCCCACCTTCATCCGAGGTGGTTTTTACCTCTGCAGAAGGACCTTCATCAGATCCCTTTCCTTTCTCAGGAGCTTTAGATCTGCATTCCTTTTTGTAGTGCCCTTCCTTTCCGTATTTCCAGCACACCTTTACAAACTTTCCAGGAGATTTAGATCTCCCTCTAGATTTAGATCTCCCACTCGAAACCTTATTCTTGTTTCTGTTTTGGGACCTTCCTCGTACAGATAAGGCATCTCCATTCTGACCCTCCATATTTCTCCATCTCATTTCCTCCGACAGCAAGGCCGAGACAATGTCATCAAAATTCAAGGTAGTTGTATTGCTACCTATTGCAATAACCAGACTGTCCCACGAGTCTGGTAGAGAACACAACAAACTGATGCACTTATCTTCATCTGAGATTTTAATATCAACAGATGACAGCTGACTTACCATAGTATTGAAGGCGTTCAGATGCTCTGTCACCGAGTCTCCATCCTTCATCCTCGGGTTATACAGCTTTTTCCGCAGGAACAACTTATTCACCAGAGACTTAGATTGGTACAAAGTCCCAAGTTTTTCCCACAAATTCTTCGTCGTAGCTTCCCCAGATACATTCAACAATACTGAATCTGAGACACACAATCGTATTGTGCTCTTAGCCTTCCTATCCAGTTTCTTCCACTCTTCATCTGACACTCCCGTTGGTTTAGTACCTAGATCTACCGCGATCCACTGATCTTTATCCACCAACAGATCCTCCATCTTGAGCTTCCAAAAATCAAAACTCTGACCATTAAATTTCTCGATCTCTATCTTTCCGCCGCTCGCCATCTTCTTTCACCGCAAGAATCGATCCCGCAGATCCCCCTCTGAACAAGGTCTACCACAGGCCCGAGCAAAAAACCCTCAGTAGCAAAGGCATCCCCTTGAAGCCGAAACAGTTCTGATACCAAATGTAGGTTTTAACCTTGAACAGAAATTATCTACACATGAATCTTATAACAGAAAATAAACAATAGCAAGAGCATAAAACATAAAACAGATAAACACAGAGATTTTCCCCTGGATCCCAAATCGGGACGACCAACTTGATTTTTCATTATATTCCTTTTAGTGTTACAACACATATATATATATTCCAAAGCATATATAAACCCCAATCCATAAACCCTGGATTAGAACATAATTGTAGTTTCCTTGATCGGATCTACAAAAATACCAGGGGCCGAAAACCATCGTACCCCAAAACCATGCACAAAACCATGGACGCGGACTACCCACCGGAAATTAAGGACCAAGTTGTGAGTGCATGCTTATTCGTGGAAAGAATATAACACATACCCAACAAGTAAACAATAGAACACAATAGGCACACGAATTTTAGGTGG
This sequence comes from Pinus albicaulis, assembly GCA_034641835.2. NCBI lineage: Eukaryota > Viridiplantae > Streptophyta > Pinopsida > Pinales > Pinaceae > Pinus > Pinus albicaulis. The sequence goes on from CM076573.1 coordinate 803,400,813, forward strand.
AAAATCCCCTCTGGGTCAAAAACCACCAAACTCTTTTCTAATAAATTATTTAATCTTTAGCCCCAACTTAAATGAAAGGTAAACATTCCTAGAATTATAGAAAAGAATTATTCTCCAGCTCCTACTGGAAGGATGCCCCAGCACCCTGGTTCCTTCAGTAGTCAACTGAATGGATGCCCCGAAATCTTAGAAAAACATACCACCCTGAAGTTTTCGTAGGCTCCAACCTGTAGTTGACTCCATGCACCAACCTAGCACCTCCCTACTTTTGGGTATGTGTTATATTATTTCCATGATTAGTCACATGCACCCATGGTTTTGTGCATGGGTTTGCACATGGTTTTGGGGCATGATGGTTTTCAGCCCCTGGTATTTTGTAGATCTGTTCAAGGGAAATATGGTTATGTTATAATCGAGGGTTCATGGATTGGGTTTTATGAATATTTCGACATGTATATATATGTGTTGTAACACTAAAAGGAAAATAATGAAAAATAAAGTTGGTAGTCTCGATTTGGGATCCAAGGGAAATATACATGTATATTTGTTTTATGTTTTATTCTATCCCTATTGTTTAATTTTTGTTTTTAAGATTAGTTTGTAGATAGTTTCTGTACAGGGTTAAAACCTACATTTGGTATCAGAGTTGTTTCGGCTTCAAGGGGAAACCTTTGATGCTGAGGGGTTTTCTGATCGGGCTTGTGATAGACCCTGTTATGTGGGAGATCTACGGTATCGATTCTTGCAATGAAAGAAGATGGTGATCCGTGGGAAAATAGATATTTATAAATTTAACTGTCAGAGTTTTGAGTTGTGGAATTTCAAGATGGATGATCTGTTGGTGGATAAAGATCAGTGGATCGTGGTAGATCCAGGTACTAAACCAACATAAATGTTAGATGAAGATTTGAATAAGTTGGATAAGAAGGAAAATATCACAATATTGTTGTGTATCTCAGTTAAGGTATTTTTGAATGTATCAGGGGAAGCTACGGTGAAGAATTTGTGGGACAAGCTAGGGACTTTGTACCAATCTAAGTCTCCGGTGAATAAATTGTTCGTGAGGAAAAAATTTTATACCCTGAGGATGAAGGATGGAGACTCAGTGACAGAGAATATGAATGCCTTCAAGGCATTGGATATTAAAATATCTAGATGAATATAAGTGCATCAGTTTGTTATGTTCTCTACCAGAAACGTGGGATAGTATGGTTATTGAAATAGGTATAAATACAACTACCTCGATTTTTTATGAAATTGTCTCAGCCTTGCTATCAGAGAAAATGAGAGGGAAAAATATGGAGGGCCAGAATGGAGCTGGCTTATCTATACAAGGAAGGTGCCGAAACAGAAACAAAAATAATTTTTCAAGTGGGATATCTAGATCTAGAGGGAGATCTAAATCTCCAAGAAAGTTTGTAAAGATGTGCGGAAAGGAAGGGCACTACAAAAAAGACTGCATATCTAAAGCTCTTGAGAAAGGAAAGGAATCTGATGATACTCCTTCTGTAAAATAAAAAACCACCTCAGATGGAGGTGGGGAGGTGTATTTGGCTTCTTCTTCAATTATACATGTAGATCATGAGGCATGGTTGATTGAATCAGGTGCATCCTTTCACTTCACTCCCCATAGGGAGTGGTTTTGCGAGTATGAGAAGTATGATGGTGGTGATGTCTTCTAAGGGGATGATAGGAAGGCCAGAATCATCAGACATAGAAAAGTCAAGTTGAAGCTACAAGGTGGAAGGATTAGAACACTTCCCGGTGTTATGTATATTCCTTCATTGGCCAGTAATATGATTTCTATGAGCAAGATGGATGATGCAGGTGTAAAAATAGTGTTCAAGAAATATACCCACAAGATGGTTCAGGGAGCACTGGTATTAATGACGGGAGTTTCGATTGGAACTCTATACAAGCTTCATGGTAGCACTGTCATTGATGGTTGTAACAATTATGTGGTTCCTGAAAGTGGAGTAGAAATCGTAGCGGTCTCTAGAGAAAATACCATGCCATGGCATCAAAGTCTTGGACATATTGGAGAGAAGGACCTTCAGATACTACACAGTAATGGTATGGTAGAAGGTATGTCCAATTTATTTCTATATTTCTATTTCTATAAACATTGTGTATATGGGAAGCAGAATCGGGTGAGTTTTCCTTTTGGTGCCAAGATAACGAACAAGATATTAGAGCTTGTGTAAAGTGATGTGTTTGGACCTGTGTCAGTTCCATCACTAGTTAAGTTTGTGTACTATGTTTCATTCATAAATGACTTATCAAGGAATACATGGATATATTTCTTGAGGAAGAAACCTGAAATATTTGACAGATTTAAATAATTTAAGGCTCTAGTGGAAAACCAAACATAGAAGAAGATAAAGGTGTTGAGGACAGATACTGGTGGATAGTTTTGCAAGAAGGAATTTGAAGAGTTCTATAATAATTGCAATATAGAATGGAATAAGAATACTCCATACACACCTCAACAAAATGGAGTTGCAGAAAGAATGAACATAATGCTGATGGAAAAGGCTGGAAGCATGCTCAGTGGTATAGGGTTACGACAAGAATTTTGGTCAGAGGCAGTGGAGACTACATGTTACTTGGTTAACATATCACCTTCATCAGCGTTGGAGGATAAGACTCTGCATCAGGTATGGACTGGTACGAAACCCTTTCTTTCACATCTAAGGGTATTTTTATGTGATGCATATGTACATGTTCCAAAGGAGAAGAGGATCAATTTGGATAATAAATCTGAAAGGTGAATATTTATTGGGTATAAGTATGGTTTAAAAGGGTACAATCTTTGGAACCCAGAAACAAGGAAGGTTGTGTACTGCCGAGATGTGGTGTTTATAGAGGTGAAAGATGTTGTTAAAAATGAAGTCCTACCAAAGGAACATAAGAAGATAGAGTTTGAGCTAAAGGAGGATGAATCAAACTCTACAACAGAACAATATTCAGAAGAGGAAGAGCCACAAAATCCAACTGTGAGAAGATCAGTCCAAGAAAGAAGGCAGCCATAAAGGTATATTCCATCTATTTTCTGTTAAAATTTTTCTTTAACTATTATTGATGATGATCCCAGAACTGTCAGGGAGGCAGTGGATTCAAAGGATGAAAAAATTGGAATGAGCCCATGGTTGATGAAATGGAATCCTTACACAAAGAAGAGGCATGGAATCTGGTGGAGTTGTCAGTTCGAAGGAAGCCCATTAAGAGAAAAGGGGCGTTTAAGAAGAAGATGAATGTAGAAGGAAATGTGGTGAAATACAAAGTTCAATTGGTATCAAAAGGTTATTCTCAGGTGCCAGGAATTGATGTTGGTGATATTTTTTCTCCTGTTTCCAAGATTACTTCTATTAGATTACCTTTATCTGTTTCTGCTGCATTTGATTTTGAGGTAGAACAAATGGATGTGAATGAAACATTTATTCACAAGGATTTGGAAGGGGAGATCTAAATGCAACAACCTAAATGATTTATGGTGAAGGATAAGAAAGAACTTGTATGCAGGTTAAACAAGTCTCTGTATGGGTTAAACAATCACCAAGGATGTGGTATAAGAAATTTGATACCTATATACGGGGACTTGGCTTCACCGGAATCAAAAGATATCACTACGTTTATTTTAAAATATATGGTGACTATGTTATTTATTTGTTCTTTTATGTGTATGATATGTTGTTGATTGGAAATGACAAAGAAATTATCCAATATTTGACGACCCAATTTCTCTCCAAATTCAATATTAAATATCTTGGTGTTGCAAACTATATTTTGGGAATGGAAATTAAGAGAGATCAGACAAAGAGGAAGCTCTAGTTAAACTAGAGGAATTATGTCGAGACTATATTTCTTAGGCTCAATATGTAGGATAGTAAATCGATGAACGTTCCTATTCTTGTAGGTGTAAACATCTCTACTGAACAGTGTCCCAAGACACAAGAAGAAGAGGAGGATATGTCCGGTGTTCCATATACAAGTGCAGTGGGTAGTGTGATGTATGAAATGGTTTGTACTAGACCAGACATTGCACATGCAGTGGGATTATTGAGAAGGTTTATGTCAAAACCAAGGAAGGAGCATTGGACAACAGTGAAGCGGGTTTTCAGATATTTGCGTGGCACTAGTGATGATGGTTTGTGTTACGTGGTAAGACCAGGAATGGATGGAGTTTTGGACATCTGTGGTTTTTCTGATGCAGACTAGGCTGGAGATCTCGACCAAAGAATATCTACAAGTGGGTATGTATTTAGACTATTTGGAGGTGCAGTTAGATGGATGAGTAAAAGACAACATGTAGTGACTCTTTCAACTACAGAGGGAGAATACATGACAAACACTCATGCAAGCAAGGAAGCAGTTTGGTTGTGGAGATTGTGTTCAAGTATGGCATTGGTGTAGTGGGCTATAAGGATAGACTATGATAGACAAAGTGTAATTTTAATCGCTAAGAACCCTTCTTATCATTCAAAGACAAAGCACATTGATGTTAAATATCACTTTGTGAGAGATATGGTTGAGGATAAAAGGGTGTTGCTAGTAAAGGTGGACACTTTGAAGAATGTTGCAGATGCGTTGACGAAGTATCTGAGCACTTAGAGGTTCTCTTGGTGTAGAGAAACAATGGGTGTTGGAGAGTTGGAATAATGACTAAGCTCTCCTATGGCCCCCTGTGGAAATAAAACAACAGGTGGGAGAATGTTGGGTATGTGTTATATTATTTCCATGATTAGTTGGTTGGTGGACCCTATTTTTTGGTGGGTGGACCCACCCATGGTTTTTTGCATGGGTTTTCACACAGTTTTGGGGCATGATGGTTTTCGGCCCCTGGTATTTTGTAGATCCGGTGAAGGGAACTACGGTTATGTTCTAATCTAGGGTTAATGGATTGGGGTTTATGAATACTTTGCCATGTATATATATATGTGTTGTAACCCTAAAAGGAACATAATAAAAAATCAAGCTGGCAGTCCCGATTTTGGATCCAGGGGAAAATATATGTTTATATATGTTTTATGTTCTATTCTTTCACTATTATTTAATTTCTGTTTTCAAGATTTTCTTACAGATAATTTCTGTACAGGGTTAAAACCCACACTTGCCACCCTATAATGATTATAAATAAGACAAGAGTGTGGATTCCTGTACCAAGGAAAATGATCCATGATACAATATTATTCTCAATGATTTTATTGAACTAGACTAATCACCCAATCACACTATGATCTGCAACCCAACCATAACATTATCCAACAATGACACTTGTACCTCTGAACAATTCGTCTCCAACTCTAGGAAAATTGAATATTTTACAATAATGACTCTTTTATAATTTTACAATTATGATTCTTACAATACTGACTTTTGACACGACTTGATACTTAACCTGAAACTGCTTGTTTGAACACTAGCAGTTGTTGAGGTATTGTTGATATTGTTTCAAGTAATGGCACTTTGGCATTGCATTGTCCTTCTAGTATGTGTCTAACTTTTCCTATTATGTCCTCCTTCATGAAAATGCATTAATGAACCAAAACCAAACCAATATACAAAAAAAAAAATTACATTTTCCTTCCAACCATATATCATAGAAATATTCAAAAGTCAAATGTAAATACGTTTAACATTTATGAAGATAACCTGATCAAACATACATACAAAATACTTAAATTGTCCTAAAAAAACACATGTCAGAGTTGATATTCAAATTAAAATTCAAACACTAATCATACATACCTTGTTGTAGCAGACCTACCCTTGATTTTTGATGTAGTTTCCTTACTGCAGTGATCCTTGAATGCATATTTTTTCTTGCCTTCTAGAAGCCTGATATTGAATCTGGTGTATCTATGTGATTTTGGATCTTGAAGGTCTGCAATTTAGCCCTGTGGTATCCCTCCCAGTCCTCTTTCCAACCCCATAGGTCTGATCAATATTGGATTCTTCAATAAATAGTTATCCCTAGTCTCCTACGATGACCTGATTATAGACCGGTTCAGTAGATAAAACTTGTATGAAGTTCCACATGTCACTGTTTCAACCTTTGATCCTAAAAATGATATCCAACAAACTATGTTCCACCGTATTTCTGTCACTTTTACAAAATTTGAATCCAATTCTCGAAGAGGAAGTTATGTTGATTTTCCCAAGGCCACCTATTTGACATGAAATTTAGGAGCCTGCAAAAACCCTAACTTCCTCAGATCATATCTCCAAAAATATAGCGAACCAATATCTGAATTTTGGGCACACGCTTAATTTGGATTTCAACTCAAATGGGTTTTTATTTCAGCATCTGAAGATTTCTAGAAAAAAAAATTATAGCGAAAATTCCATGATGACCTACTTTAAGTAGTGAAATCCTTACATGAGGAGGATATGAGGGTTATTGTCTATATAAATGCTTAGGTTGAGAGTGTATTCAATAAGGGAACCTTGGAGAGATTTTAGGAGATTAAAAAATTATTAATTATTGAGTATTCAATGACCACAAGCAATGATTAGTGTCATGCCACAACCCCATGGGCTTTTAGCCTACTAACTGGGGTTACTAACTTTAAACACATATATCTCTCAAACCGTGAAGAATTACGTGGCATGACATATATAAAAGGAAACATATCGACAAATAGAAACCATTTAAAATATCCTTGACTTGGAATAGAGTAATTTTTCAATTCAAAATTCCAATCAAAGATAACGGTAACCCCTGGTGCTGCTTGGGTTGACATCAATGACAAGCATTGATCAACACAAACCAATTTGTCTTCTACAAAAAAAAGAGGAGTGGAAGGACTTATTTGTTTTCTATACAACACATCAATCCAAGAGAGAAGAATTCACCATGTTTCCTTAAATCTACCACCCTTCCAGAGGGAAGAGATGCTTATTGAATGCTTGAGGGGAAGAGACCCACTCGTCTTGGATATTAGAGATTTGTAGCCCTAAGGGTCCACTACAAGAGATTTATAATTCTATATTCTACTACTACCAACACCTAATTAAGGGAGAGAGCTATCCATTGTTGAGTTATTAGTGTGTTTTCTCAATTGAGCGTGTTTCTTGTACATGTTGTTTTGTTTTTGTAACTTTTTTTATGTATCATGATATGTTTCCATTTAACTTAGCTTATTAGATGTTGAACTTGTTACACTAACATTTGACTAACCAATTGGCCTATGACTTTATTGTATGAAAGAAAACTCCTGATTGAGCATATTGCATTTCATCTTCCCATGTGCCAAATACACCACAACAAGAATGGTGACTCCACTAGATTATTTATTTTGAGCTAATGTTTGTTGATGAAGGTAGTCTCTCCTACTCAAAATTGATGCGAGACCACTCCTGCTTCCTCTTAGCACTTTTTAGTCACCCTCAGTGAGAAATTTGGCTCAGAGAAGGCAGAATTTTTGACTCTCTGCCATCTTCACGTGTTCTATTGAGACAGACATGTGGTCTTCCTGCCTATGGGAAGATAAGTTGCGCGGTAGGAAGTAAGCCGAATTTTCACTTTTTTTCTCGGATTTTTGCAGTTTTAAGGTGTTGGTGACCCATAAGAAATTTTCCATCACTATGTTCTAGTATTTCATGACTTCTTAGGACATTTGTTTGCTAGATTTTAGCCTGGAAACTAAGTTGTTTTAATTTTTTATGTCTTTTATTATTGAAAATCATGAATAGTTTAAGTAGGGGAAAGTAAGTGGCATTCAATCCACATCTATTGTTAGAAGAAATTATTTTCTAAGTAAAATATATAGAACACATAGAGTAATTAGCAGAAAAGTAAGTGGTCCATACATCCACGCATATTTAGCTAATTCTTTTTTTACAATTTTTTCATTAGATTAGTTCATTTTTTCATTAGGAATTGGGACCAGGACCAAACTGTCAAAAAGAAAGCAAGTAATATCTACCACCCTTACACCACAAAGTGAGCCTGGGTATGCATATTAAAACTTTCTTAAGATAATTTTCCATTTCCCTATAGTTCAAAACTTAGTCTAACTAGGAAAGGTGTAAGATACCTATAATCTGCAGATCATTTATTTTTGCAAGGAACAATCACACATACTGTAATTAGACAAGGATTGTAAAGGATCAACATATATACACATCTCATAAGACTTTTGATTTTACAATCCAAAGCACACTCGAAGCATCAGTAAGCATTGGACGAAAAGGCACCCAATGTGTTGAGACCTTTTCCCTCTTCTTACAGTTACTTCACCAAGGCACACTCTAAGAAAATTAAGACTCTATAAAATTAATCACTAATTGAACTCGCTAAATTATCCCCATAGGGGCCACAAAAGAAATTATAGTTCATGTTAAGACCATCGGGGATAGGCATCCAATAAGCTGTCATGACCATTCTACATTTTGAAACATAGATGTTGATTTTTCAGGGAGCTTAAAATCTGTCTATCTGCCCATAGAAAAAATACCCGAGCTTTTCTAAAGATCTATTTCAAAGGGGGTTAAGCTTTTTCCGAGTGCCTGTGGTACGTTTTGGGGCTACCTGACCCATCTAGTGCTTAGTATTGGTAGTTGAATACCAAAAATCTCAAGACTCGAACACTCACATGGGAGGACGGTACTTTAGTGGACAAATCTCGGGTATCCTTCCATATAAGTGATGGTGCATGAAGCACTAGATCCTGTTACCATTACCTTCATCGATTCTTCAATTGCTGGAAGGCATTTCTAGTCATTTTGATACATTAGCCCCAATACCCATTAGAAGAGAGCTTTGCAAGGCCCATTTACATTGGAGAGTGTAAGGACGATTATGTATATTTAGGATTTTGAATATCATACGCAAAACAACCAAACAATATATTTTTTTTGCTTGATCACATAGTATTAATATAAAGGAAAATGTACCTTTTATTTTTGCACTTTTTTCTATGCACATGGTCATATTTGTTTTGATAATAATACTCCTTCTCTCAGCAAACCAAAAATATTTCCAAGATTAAGCTATTCGACACCATAATAGACCCATCAGGACCTCATCAATCTAGGTGTTTTTTTGACCTCCAACCATTAGAGGGAGGACTGCTAGGTATTTAGCCATTCAGGCATCAAAGACAACACACCGCCACAAATATTAGTTCATCCTTTATTGGGGTAGCTATGATTGGAAGCCCCCAGGGGTCACCAAAAACCTCACCATTGGAAACCCCAGCAGTGTCACCACACTCAACTCCTCCCAAAACCCCCCAGAGGGTAGAGGAGCGCTACTCCATTGTGGAGTCAGCAAAATATTCAATAGGCTATGCCAAAGGGTCATGTTCCCCACACACCCCCCATAGACCATTACACTTAGATACCTGTGTTTCCACAGTAAAAAATGGCTATCAATACTCAATTACCTTTTTTAGCATCACTAAAACTCCTAGATCTATCAAAGTTGACGAAAGACCACATCATGCATGGCCTTAATTCGCCTTCCATGCCCACGAATCTCCCTTTGGACATACCAAAATTCAAAGGGACACAATTAGAAGACCCAAGAAATCATATTATGACTTTCTACTAGTGGTCTTTGCGTAATAGTATCATTGATGATACTATATCACTAAGACTATTTCAACGCACCCTAACTGGGCCTATGATGAAATGGTATGTTGAGCAGCCTTTTGCTTGACATGGAACCTTTCGCACCCTCGCTACTGCATCCCTCACTTCTTTTTAGCTACCCATTCATCATGATTTGGGAATGGAATTGTTGACTCATTTTAAGCAAATGATAGCCATCCATATATCGGACCATCTCTTGAATGGCGGCAATGTCGTAGTTTGTGCAAAGCCAAACTCGACGATAGAGTTTTTCCAAATTTTTTTTTGAAAACTCTCACAGTGGAGATATTAAAATACATGGTGACACAAAAACCTACCTCCGAGGATGAAGCTATTTGCAAATCCCAACACGTCGAAATCATCTACACCCACTAAGGATACATTCACAATTTCCTGCCTAATGCCCCACACTTGCAAACTTATAGAGATTTATCAGGCACGTCGAATATTGCAGATAGTTTTATCGGGTCACTGACTCAAGGTCACCTATGCACCAGTATCTAGTATCCACAATTTTCATATGATTCTGCATATAACGTGAGGAAACCTCATTACCACCAAAGTCAATTTGGACCTCTGCAGAGTATGACGAATAGGGTGACACCATATCATCAACAATAGGTTGGAGCAACAAACATGTAGGCTTTTTGACTTAATCGTAAAATACACAAGAGGTATTGTAAGAATAATATATTATATATAAAATGTATAAGAGATGATGATTGAATGTTATAATAAGGCCCTGCTTATATACCTAGGCAAGTGACCTTTCATGAATGGGCATTCTTTTAGACATGCCCTTTCACTAACTTAATGACTATTTTACATAATCCCTATTTAAATATTAATAACTATATTAATGATATCTCTTATGAATTATATTCATAACATTTCCTTCCTCTCGAAAAGCTTTGTCCTCAATGCTTAATTTTTCAAAAAATTTCATCACTTGGGATTATTTTCTTGGCATGTCATTGAGCATTGGTACCTTCCTTTATGATTCTCTTGTACATTGTCCATGTTTTGATTTTTCCTTCCAATTATATATATATATATATATATATATATATATATATTTTAATACTTTTTTTTAATTAAAATATATAAATTAATTTTATTAAATTATATAGTTTGTAACTATATAAATAATTAAATTAATTCATTGATATAAATTAATTAATTAATTAAATTAAATTTTATAATTGTAATTATATGTATGATATATATAAGTGATGATTCCAATGGTTAGCACCATTTGACTCATAGTCAAACAAAGCAGTCATCCACGTGGCCTCTAGTCGGGACACAAGCTATGGACCGGATTTAATATATTGTTGACAGGAGCCAACACTGTCTGACCATGATGTTGCAGGTGAAAGCCGAGGGTGTTGTCGCAGTCAAGCCAAGATGCTCAGGGCTCATGTATCTCAGGCTCCTGACTATCACATCATAACTTTCCACAGTTCTTGATTCGTCTATTATTAGGCTAGTCCCAAATTCTGCAACCTTTAGGTTGTCTCCAGACCTACTGATCAACATATTGGTGGTTTTCAATTGATCCTTGGAAAATTGGAGAGAAATACTTTTTTCTTCAAGTCTCCTTTGGTTTTTGGAGATTTCTCCATAAAAGTTACAGCAGAGAGTGCCATAGTCACCTGGTCCACTGCAGCTTCAACTATGTTGGATTCACGTTTTCCCCACTTAAGTTGTTCCTTTTTGGGGACGATCAATACTATTACTGTGAACACAACAGAAGCTTTGTGATGTGTTATTAATCATAGAAGTTTGGAAAAAACATAATCTATCTCAACAACATTCGTCAATGACTTGGCACAACTATATCTTGCTAGCTTCGATTCTACTAGAATTCTTATTGCCCCACTTTCCTTCAAAACCATCTCAACTATTTTGTTAGCCAAGCTTATAATAGGTTTAACAACATTATAGTTGCTTTGTCAAGGCTTAATGGAGTAGGAAATCCGAAGAAGGTTTTTATTATCCTTGCGCATCCATATAATACAATCCTCCAAACAGAAAACCAGAGCTAGCTCTACCATGTTTGTATGAAGAATTGAGTGTCGATCCACCAAATTTTAAAATTTACTCTTCAATAGACGATGAAAAATTCCATACTCATCCTTCTGCCTAACTTTCTTAGATTCGATGTCGGAAAGTTCAAAAGCCTTATAGATTGAGCGGTATTCTTCCTTCCTTCTGTCGGATCTGAACCCACGAATAATTATGATAAGAGTTATCACTGTAAAGAATGACGCAATGGCTGCGACAAGCTTTGCTACAATTATGGCACTCATATGGGTATGTGTACTTACTGGATAGTTAATCGAATTCTCGTATGCATTTATCTTCAGAGTTACAAATATAATTTCTTCATAGCTTAGCTTTCTAGCTTCATTGAAGAGCAACAACAGAGCTACCTGGTATGTTGTTACTGCCAATTCTATTATGGAGGTATCAAATTTGGATATTATGCCATAGGTCCCCAAGGAGTATACCCATGTAATTTTACGGTTTTCATATTTGACAGAATAAAAGTTGTGAAACTTGATAAGGCATTCAGCCATCTCAGAAGGCAGATGAAGCTTGGAAGACTTGAGAGTCGGCCAACATGCAGCATTCAGTTCTATGACAGCCAACGTTAGTTTGATATCGTTATATGCAGAAAACTCAGCTTGGGTTTCTTTCGAAAGTACGAAATCCTTAACCATGTCCTCCATATTTGATATAAGATTGTAACCACGGAAATCACATCTAAAAAAACACTATAGCCATGGTAATATGACCTTCTGAAGAGAAGTAGTCTTCCATGCTTCTGGAAACTTTATTGTAAGGAATAATAACATATTCCACATGGAAAAATGATAGGTTAGATCCTTTTCATGAAATGACCCCAGGACAATACTTGCTGGAATCTTCATGTCTCTTTCACTAAAAACTTTTGGAACATACTTCACAAAACTTAGCAACACTCAGGAGACAACACTACAAACTCTAGAACTTGGTGACTTCAAAATTTCTCGATAGAATTTTTGAGTACAACAAATATTCTATGCTACTGTTATAGCTCCATATATTTCCTTTTCAACTTTCTTTAGATAAATACATTTAAAACAACTTCCATTTTCATTGGGATAAGCCCCAATGATAGTGTTAGTTCCATATTCATTTATTCTCAATTCTGCTGCAATTATTTTGTGGTTGTTGTCATTGTCAGCAACATTGTTGTGCAGTAATGAGGAGAGGGAATGAGGTATGTAAGCATTAATATTCATGTTAATGAAGATTTGGTTTTTATATAGTCTAAGTGTTCTTCCACTTAGGCTATAACTATTGTTCTTATATTGTTTATCTTCTTATTTCTCAAAATAATATTCTTCCACATTATCTTTAAATGAATCATCCTGATCCTCATAATCCTTATATATATCAAGACCATCTTTATCTAGATCCTCATCTTGATTGATATTTTTTCATATTCATCATTCTGATCAACATCTTCTTCCTTGTTACTACCTTTTTCATCTTCTTGTTTTACATCATGTTCATATTCATCATTTTCAAAAAATTTTATATTCATACTAGTTTCCATATACCCACTTTGATCAACATTCATGTCACAAAAGCTGTTGAGATAATCTTCATCTTCATGTGGATGTTCTTCATCTGAATCTGTAATTCTCATAACTTGATCTTCTACAGAATTTAGTGATTCTTCACGATTATTTTATGAATTCTCTAAATCATCTAAATTTTTATATTGACTATGTTAAATATTTGGGTATATTGGTTTTTGTGTCAGATTAAACTTTTCCAAAATGGCATTTTGATTTCTGAATTAGTTTGTTATGATTTTCTCTAGACTCGTTACAGATTTTCAACATTATTCTATCTATCCAATTTTTCATTTATTAGAGTTGTTTGATATCGTCAATATTTCCTGTAACCTGATCCTCAAGATTGACTAATCGTTTACTGAATTTATCGGAATTATTGATCTTACTCTCCAGATAGATGAATTTTTTGTTGAAATCATCCATTGTCATTGATGAAGACATCGAGTGGCAACAATTTCGAGGCATTGCATGTAACAGATGAAGGTAGCCAACTGTGGTGTAGGTTCTTCCTTCCAGGGGAGAAGATCATTGCTCTAACGAAGGTGAGGGTGTGCGGGGGTTGATAATGGTGTTCTGGTTGCGATAGGGTAATGAAGTCAGAAAGTAGGTGGTCGTAGTAGTGATCACACAGATCCTGAAGAGAGACTGCTCCGATACCAAATGGAGCAACAAAGTTGTAGGCTTGTTGACTAAATCGTAAAATACACAAGAGGTATTTTAATAATAATATATTATATATAAAATTTATAAGGGATGATGGTTGAATGTTACAATGAGGCCCTGCTTATATACCTAGGCAGGTGACCTTTCATGAATGGGCGTGTCTTTTAGACATGCCCTTTCACTAACTTAATGACTATTTTACATAATACCTATTTAACTATTAATAACTATATTAATTATATCTATTATGAATTATATTCATAACATAGGTAGGCACATACGCTCCCTCGTAAGGGACCCAGTACTGGGATAGAAACGCTGATGGAAGAGATGCCCCCCTCCAATCATATACCAACCAAGGACATGGAAAACAACATTCTCCTTTTCCTCCATAGAATCCACCACTACAAAACAATGCGTTGGTGAACTTATTGCAACCTTCCCAATCTCAACAGTGCCAGTATTATGACTAGGAGAACCACAATAACCCTCCTAACATTGCAAAAAATATGGCGAGGAATAAACAAAAGGGAGACTCCCGAAAGGGGGGTAGTAACCAACAACACCCCCCACGATCTTAGTTTGTGAGAAATCCCAACTAAAATCAAAACCAAGAGCCAAAAAATAGCTCCCAATGGAAGAAAAAGTGGTCCAGTATAAGGAAAAACCATACTTGTGCCATACGTGGTGAGTATGGCCATTACACTCACCACTGTCCCGAACTCCCTGAACTGAAAAAACTTGAGGGTAACTGTGGACATGGGGGACCTACATAGAAAAATGTTTTAATGCAAGAGCCCTTCCCCCACCAAGGAGTGGTTATTACCCAACAAAAAAACCACCCAAAATTGATACCGAAAGCAACATCCATGATATTTACACAAACAGAGAATAAATGTTCTTCCAAACAAGGAATATGAAACATGACGACCCTCCGGAGACCAACCCATTAGATATGAGCACAGGTGCACCTACTGCACCATTGACCATATATAAATTACCTATAGAAACCCTTTCGAACGTGTAAAGCCTTAATTTCCACATTAGGTGGAATTGACCCTTCTAATTCACGCCTAATGGATTTTGACCTAGACAAAGGAATCCCCATGTTTCCTTCTCTAGTCTCCTTCCAAATACCAGTGTCAGTCTAAAACAACACCATACACCAATTCATTATTGACGAAGGATAATATACATGCATCATGTCGAAAACCATTTAGCAAAAGTTAGGATCACCTGAATTGAAACCATTTGACATCATGGTTAGATCATATGATAGTCGACCTTCAACTCCCATTGACCTATATCTAAATGTCCACGTAAACCTGGCTGGAAAGACCGTTCTTATAGATATTGAAGTCTTGTGCATGTAGCTAGACTACAATATACGATGTCACTGACTCAAGGTTACCTATTCACCAATATCTAGTACCCACAATTTTTGTATGATTCTACATAGAACATGACGCAACCTAGTTACCACCAAAGTCAATCTGCACCTCTGTAGAGTATGACGAATAGGGTGACATCATATCATCAACAACAGGTAGGCACATACCCTCCCTCGTAGGGGACCCAGTACTAAGATAGAAACACTAATGGAAGAGATGCCCCCCTCTAATCATATACCAACCAAGGACATGGAAACGAATATTCTCCTTTCCCTGCATAGAAATCACTACTACAAAAAAATGTGTTGGTGAACTTAGTGCAACCCTCTCAATCTCAACAACACCATTATTATGACTAGGAGAACCACAATAAACCTCCTAACGCTAAAAAAAATATGTTGAGGAATAAACAAAAGGGAGACTCCGGATAGGGGGTAGTAACTAGCAACACCCCCGTGATCTTAGTCTGTGGGCAACCCCAACTGAAATCAAAACCAAGAGCCAAACAATAACTCTCAAGGGAAGAAAAATAGGCCTAGTCTAAGGAAAAACCATACTTGTGCCATATGTGGTGAGTATGGCCATTAGACTCACCACTGTCTCGAACTCCATGAAGTGAAAAAACTTGAGCGTAACCATGGACAAGGGGGCTCTACACGGAAAACTATTGTAATGTAAGAGCCCTTCCCCCACCAAGGAGTGGTTAACACCCAACAAAAAAAACCACCCAAAAATGATACAGAAGCAACAACCACGATATTTACAAAAAATGGAAAATAAATGTTCTTCTGAACAAGGAAAAGGAAATATGACGGCCCTCCAGAGACCAACCCATTACGTATGAGCATAGGTGCACCTACTGCACCGTTAACCATATATAAAGTACCTACAGAAACCATTCTGAAAGCGGTAAAGGGGCCAACCATATGCGTAGGATAACACTCAAAAATTGCACATAACTATATCATAGTGGATGATTTAGCACAATCACCCACTGACATGTCAGCCTTAGAATTCTTACAAGCATGCCAGAAATAGTGGAAAGCCTTACTTCCCACATTAGGTAGAATTGACCCCTCTAATTCATGCCTAATGGATTTTGAACTAGATAAAGAAAGCCCCATATTTCCTTCTCTGGTATCCTTCCAAATACTGGTGTCAGTCTAAAACATCACGATACACCAATGCATTATTGACAAAGGAGCATCTACATGCATCATGTCCAAAACCATTTAGCAGAAGTTAGGATCACCTAAATTGAAACCATCCGAAATCATGGTTAGAGCATACGGCAGTTGAACTTCAGCTCCCATTGGCCTATATCAGAATGTACCTGTAAACCTAGCTGGAAAGACCATTCATATAGACATTGAAGTCTTGTACATGTAGCTAGACTACAATATACTCCTCTCACGGAGTTATATGTATACCATGACTGCAATAACATCCTCTATCTTTCGAGTGATAACGTTCCCCCATAAATATTAGATCATCAACATCGACTAGTTTACATACTATGATAAGAAACCCGTGACAACTCTCAATGTTGTTTTACCTTACATGGACAAAACCACGAAACCACTTACACAGTACACATAATTTGGCACCAACCAATTCAAAGCATCATCAATCCTAGGATCATTTATAGGAGATCCCCCTATCATACTAGAGTCAACCCCATAAATAATTGGGGCACCAGTGTGCATGATGCTATCATCAAACACTGAAACAATCCCTGATATGGAAACCAGTAATGCAGAGACCAAGGCCACTAGCACGACATTCCTACCCTATGCCATTTCACAAACCCCTTTTTTATACCCTAGCTGGTTTTGTGTCTAAATAGGTCATGGAAACTATAACATTACCAAACATGGCTTTCACAATAACTGTATGGTATTAGGTCCCCTAGACATGCTAGAAAGTCCTAGCATCACTTGTATAACATTAACCCCTATCACTCCTTAGGAGTAATTAGTGGTTAAAAAAGCACCCGTAGTATCGCCAACTAAAGCGACCAAGAAAAACAATAAAAAAGGGAAGCAAGTTGAAAACCAAAAAATACCTAGGGTATTGTAGTGTTGTGCACTATGTGATATCATAGCCCATCCTACTAACATTTTCCCCGATTTAGATGAATTAAAACCTCTTCTACACAACAAAATAAATGCCACAACTTCAAGTTCCCATAAAAAGGAATAGGTCATGAAAAACAAAGGGAAATAATTTCGCACCAATCATGCATGCACCTTATCGCTACAAGAAAAAAGCACATTGGTGAGGGGAAAAAATGGTCACCATAAGCTCATTGGTGAGGGTCAAAAGAGACTTCATCACCAAAAAATGAACGTCACCAAAGGTGGCGTCGCTGAAAGTATAGGTGTTGTGGTGACATTCAAGGTCCGTCACCAATAATGATTTATAGTGAAGAATAGTGACTGTCACCATTTCATATGAGCAATGGTGATGGACAATAGCCTCCATCACCAAAAAACTAAACGTCACCAAAGGTGGCATCGCCGAAAGTATAGGTGTTGTGGTGACATTCAAGGTCTGTCACCAATAACGATTTATAGTGAAGGATAGTGACCGTCACCATTTCATATGGGCAATGGTGATGGACAATAGTCTCCGTCACCAAAAAACTGAATGTCACAAAAGGTGGCGTCGCCGAAAGTATGTGTTGTGGTGACATTCAAGGTCCATCACGAATATTGATTATAATGATGGATAGTGATCGTCACCATTTCATATGAACAACAATGATTTTTTGTGATGGACCTTTCATGGCCGTCACTATGGTGCATTATATATGTAGCGTTCATTGACCGTCTACATAAATGCATTGGTGACATCAAAAGGTCCATCATGAATAATGACTATAATGACAAGCAGTGACCCTCACCATTTCTTATCGCAGCAAGCGATTTATGGTGACGGACCTTTAATGGTTGTCACTTATTGATGCATATATATATGGTGGCGTTTGTTGTGATCACCATTTCACATATTTCTGGTGAGGTCAAAAAATGCTCATAGCTCATTGATGATGGTCAAGAAACATCGTCACAAAAATGATCTTCGGCATTCCCTATATGTGAATATCGGGGCATGATGGAATTGAACCCACAGACCTCTGCTTGTAAAGGGTGCTCTTCATTGACTAGTGCCCTTTAAAAATTAGACTTTTAAAAATTATATCTTGAAACTTCATAGATTATGTAATTATACAACTTTCTGTTGATTCAAGAGAGTCTCAACAATCTTTTACTAAACAAACAAAACACCATCGACATTACAGGTACCTACCTAGTTATGGAAGTTATGAAAAAGTAGGTGAAGGGAAGAATTAGACTTTTAAAAATGATACATGGACTACCACCACAAGGAAGTCTTGAGAGATCGAGGTGGGAGAATCTCTTGAATCGAGATTCAATGGAAAATGAAAGGACTAAGATGAAAGAAAGGCCTCGGCGGGATGGGGGTCACACCTCAAGTCACGGAATAGAATATGTCCTCAGGAAATTCTTTAACTTACTTTGAAATAGAGCTAAAGGGTAGAATATCTATATAATATCTACTTATATGAGAGAATTTCTTATATGAAATAACTCAAATAGACAGAAAAAACAAATCTAATTCATAAAGTGATTATTTGGCATTTCAATCACCCAATTTCAGGGCCAAAAACCTAAATAACCTAAAACATTCAAATATCCTAAAACAGCGTGTGAAATAGAGAACAAGAAAAAAGAGAATATGTTATCGAACAATAATACAAAACAAAGACAAATAGAATATGTTCTAGAACAATAATACAAAACACATCCAACATTTTGAAGTATTTGACTTGTCTTGGTGAACATGCGTCTACATGAAATACAATGTAGCAATACCTTCCCCACAAAGAGAAGACATGTCGAATAGTATGTTTAACATGGACAATCATAAAGATGCCACAATAGCTACTCCATTCAACACATGCACGAAGCGATACAACTTAGATGTTGATGGAAAGAGTATGGGATAGAAACAAATATCCTAGATGCTAGTTGTCTCACAACAATTTAATTCAGATTTTACATATTGGTATGATGTTGTGGTGAAAGTTCCAGTTTATAACGAAAAGAAAAAGTAATAAATCAACATAACATACCAACGCCAACATATGGCTTCTTTGATAGCCTTCATCGTATGCCTCATACCGGGAATTGAATTTTGCATACTAAACATTGATAGTTAGGTTCTAAATTTCAATTTGATTATTTGAATGAGCGTATGGCTTGATGAAAGTCCTATAATAGAACTTCCATCACATTTTAGTGATTTTTTGTAGCATTTGTTTTAGTTTTAGGGTTCATGTTTCAAACAATTTTAACATGGTTTTAAGGTTCCAAAAATATCATGGGAAAGTCTCCTTATTGCAGTATTTGCAATATTTGGTGGTAGCCTCCATGAGAGCAGTTTGACATCGGTAATCTTGTTATAATAAAGTTGTTTTAGTAGCATGTTGTCATCCTCCATGGTCTCCAAACAAAGCAAACAAATCACACCATCCAAGCATAAATATAACTCGGCATATAAGATCAACTTTTTCTTTGCTGGGAGGATGTGAGGTCATGTAACATACTCTTGTAGGATTATGAGGGGCAATATGAAGATGATATAGAAAACGAAAATGGCCAACGGTCGATGAAGCGACATGTGAAGAGCCTAAATAGAGAATCACAATGGTAGATATATCCTTTGATTGGTGGTTCTCTGGAACCCGATAGTGTTAGTCTTTCCAATGGTTGATACCTCCAAGCGCCGGTAGAATTTTCACCAACAAATAGAACTAAGGTTAATGATAGCACGATTATGGCTACGTGCAATGTTTGGAGAGATAGGGCGGCATGAAAACAGAGTATAAAAAAATACGAGTGTAATCAAAAATGTTTCCAAATGATGATGTGGGGGTTTTTTTGGGAAGCATTTGTGGGATAATTTGGGGGACTAGTTCAACTTTTGTGTGAACAATAATAATATTTATTACTTTTACGAGTACATGGGTCATTGTAAGAAAAATTATAGCCAACAATAAAAATCTAAATACCCATCCCGATCAAAGCAGGTTCATCTTTCCTTCAAGCGAGGAACCAATTTAAATCTTCATGTGTCTTCACCTTACAAAAATTTTGTGGCAAAAATGGTGGTGGTAAAAATATCATAAGGGTATAATTGACATATCTAGTGAAATGAAACCCACATGGAAACATACAACTAACCCTTGAACAAAGGCACTAGAACCTCTATGAAATCAATAGGCAGCGTTGAATTGGAATCAATATGTCATTCTCAAACATTAAGAATACTTGGAATATTTGAAGCATTTCAAATTACTTTTTCATATCATACTTGGAACAGTTTGTGGACTCTGTATGCCTCTGATGGAGTGTTCTCAGACTATAGATCCTAAATCTTTTGCTCCTGGATCTCAAACATCTGGTAGGTGTTCTAAATATGTTAGCTGGATTTTGTATAGAATCTCTGAATAACAGATTGTTCCATCTTAACAACATCACCATTTCAACAGTGTAGAAAAGGTGAAGACGAGAAAGAATTTGAACCACTATTTACCTTGCTCTTGCTTAACACTGTTGACCTTCTTAATTTTCAGCAGCCCTAAATAGAGTCTGGCCTCCTCAGTGTGGAAATATATTATCATGAAACTTCTTTGAATGATATGGACATGATAAAATGGTTTCAATGACTGTGAGTTACTTAAACTTTCTGATTTGGACCAGTTAGAGCAGCATAAATGAAAAATTGGATCTTACCTAATCATCCAAAAAGGTTATAGAATTTCAACATTCTAATTGCCCCATGGCTAGGAAAAGCCAATTCTTTGAGTGTAGGAACCTATTTTTTATAAAAAGGAAAGGTTATACGGGTGATAGAAAAATTACTTGGTTATAGGTGGTAGAAAGGTCGAAAGAAAATTTGGCAGTAACTTTATAAATGGCATCCACAAAAACCATATTGCATTATTTTAGGTCATTCAATCTAAAAACAACAAAAATGTATTACACTAGGGTTTTTTGAGGTGTTTAATCCATATATGTGGTGAAATTCATTTTTAAATAACAAAATTAAAGATTTGGCTGTTATCACTCGGGTTTTCCTCGGGAAGTTGTGGAAAAGGAGAACAAACCAGGGGTAACCACAAACAAACACGGATACGAGAATCTAGCCAATACGTATCCCGAGAGAGGGAGCTCTCTTTAAAAATTTAGCTTTGTTCTTAGAAAGTTTTAGGCTAGTTATAAGTCGAGAGAGTTTTAATTTTTGTTTGAATGGTGGAATCCGCAAAATGAGGGCAAGGTTGAAGATTTTTAGTCCATTAGACTATGAATTCGAAAGAGGCTTTCTTTGGATTACTCTTCTACACACAAGATGGCTTTGCGGGGGCAAGATAGCCAAACGAGAGAACAATTTTGAAATTAAAGTGAATGGAATGGATTTTACGGGAAGGGATGAAAGGCAATTAAGAATCTTTCAACATGTTCAAAAGAAAGAAAGTGAATGATTACAAAATAAAGAAGCAGTTAAGAATTCTTTACTATAGTAATCAAAATGTTTAAACAGTGAAACGAGCAATTACGAATTCGTTGTTTATAACCAATTTAGAAGAAAACATTTAGAATAATCACAATTGAAATCAGTACAATTAAGTAAGTTCGGTTATTATTTTATCAGTGTCGAAATGGAACACGGTGATATTATAAACGAGATATAAAACTTAAAACGAGAGGATAGAAAGACTTATGAGCTGACAATTACGACACATGAATCCTACAAAAAGTCTTGGGCTTCAAATCATCATCGAGAAAGCCAAAAAGAAGTTTCTCCAAAAAAATTATTCAAAATTCAATATTCTGACAAAAGTAGAAAAAATCACCTAAAATACTTCCAAGAGTGAAGTATTTATACAAGTCTAAACTAAAATATCTTGAGAAAAATATCAAAAATTGGTTCTAAAATCTCTCCAACTATTTTACCTAAATAGACTTAAGTAAAGGACACTCAAATAATGCATCTATTTGGAACTATTTTTTATGGATAGGTGATGATAAAAGAGGAGAATTTGAATTTTTATCCAACTCTTAGTTGATGATGAGGCATCCAAGTCACTAAGCGCTTCCTTTCTTTGTGCAATTACGCTCCAGCAATTCTGCAAATTTGAGGTCCAATAAAGACCTTTTTATTTCTCAATCCGTAATAGATATGTAAGGAAGTGAAAGGGTTATTGTATATTAATATGTTGGTGAGATAAAAATCTTCAGTTTCCTAGTTCTCTCCATATGACAATAACAATAGGCTCTGCAAAACTATGTATGCCAAAACGAGTTTTTAGAGTGCGAAAAATAACTTTTTAATAAAGATGTGCATGTATATATCATTCAGAAATCATTGTGAAAAAACGTGAGATAGGTGTTTTTTTAGATATGTCTCTTAGGAACAAAAACCTCCTTCAGTTTTGTATTATGTATTTTTATTTACAATATTCTCTGCAAAATTATGACTTCGCGAGTATTTTCTGCAAAAAAGGGCTTTCCATCATTGTTTAATATTTCCAAAAACCATAATAGGCTGTTAGAAAAGTGAGAGACGTTTTTGAAGATGGTCCTCTTAAGAACATAAAACTCCTTGATTTTTTCAAAATTAATCTTGTATTGATCACAATAGTTTAGAAAAACTATGACTTAAACATACGAATTTTTACAAAAATATTCCTTCTTGTTGTGTTTTTCCTCTTTTCACTTTTTTTGTTCTTTTGACTATTTTACTTTCACTTTAGACAAACTTCAATGTTGGTGAAAGTATTTTCATTTCCACTCTTTTTACTATTTTCTGCCTCTGTAATTACTTTTCACACATTTTATTTGTATTTGCTACCTTAACTTCCATTTTTAACTTTCATTCGGCTTTTACCTAATACACTTTAACCACGATGCTCTTTAGGCACATTATGCTTTCTAACTCTGTTTGAATAGATTTAATAACAATATTGGAGTAAACAAGTCTTATGACTAGTATTAAGGCTTGTTTATCCAAGGATGTGAATCTTCGATCACCGTAAAACAAAACAAATTGTTAAGCATTGGCTTGCGGGGGGAGGTCGAAAAGGTTTCATTTGATTTTGAGATGTATGCATGGAGTGAATCTAGAGTGATTTTTGGGAGGTAAACCATGCTCGAATTGTTTAACGAGAGGCTTCGAGGTGGTGCGGGCGGGTTACAAAGGGGTTTTTCTTGCTGTCAATTGAAAATGAGCAACACTAGGGTGTTTGTGTTTAAACGGGTAAACGGTTGATATTGGCGGGTGAGCTTTGAATGAACGATGATTTGAACGATTCTTTGGTTATGGCGGATAATCTTACGAGAGGCTTGTACGCCAATCTTCTTTGAAAGGATAAGGTTGGCGAACTTCACAAATTCGAAATTTGAATTTTTCTGTGTGAAGGCGTATTCTTTCTCTGGCATTACTAAAAATGATGAAAAAGGCAGATGTTTTGTTTATTGGCAAAGTCAAATGGGTGGGGGAATATTTTATTGGCACAGCAGGATGGCGTCGGGCGTACGGGAGGCGAGTCATGGGGGAATGGTGTTAAGCGGTTTATTACGCACCACCTTTGGAGGAGGGTGGTTTTTATGTGGAATCGGCGGTGATTCCACAAATTAATGGAAATGTGGTAGGGACACTATTTGAAAAAGCAGCTTTGATTTCGCAGTTATCTATCGGACGAAGGATATGCAATCGAAATGAACGAGGCGTGGATCTCGAGCGAGCAATGAACGGTGATGCGGGACGGGGAGATGGCATAGGGAATTAATGAGCGGGCCCGGCCGCGTTTAATATCCATTAATCATTCCGAGAGGATTTCGATTGGCTGGAAAGATTATTAATTAATCTTGATGATTAATTAACCTCTTCGCGTATAATGATGGTGTAATGAATGGGTTAATTTTAGAGGTTTGATTTGAATTTAGACTTCGGGTTTATTTCTGTTTAAACATATAAAACATATGCTTAAAGCCTTTTTCTTATGTTTTTATTATATGGTAATAAACCGATATGATTTGTTTACCATAGGGGCGGGGTTGATATATACGAGATATATTTAGCCAAGGGTTTGTAAAGTGGATAGTTTTTATTTGAATATGTGGGATTTATTTAACTTTGGCTTAAGCATAATACAAAAGGTTTTTGGGATATTTATATAGGAGGAGCTATATACTATAGGAAAAAGATTATTTCAATATGGATTTAATAAATAAATTAGAGTTAATATGACAACGGACAAGGTAAACTCAAAAATACTTTAACATAACAAAAGTGAAGATTTTTTTAAAAGAAAAATTGCATTATCATAACTTCATCACTTAAACTAGAATAAAAAGTAATTTTGAGGATTTTTATGGAATATTGCATGATTTCTAAGTAAAATGGGATTTTACTTAGAAAAATATTTTTGAAAGTGGATGAATGTTATAATGGATAATTTCAAGTACTTAGGTCTTTTTTCAATTATTGGGCCGGAGTCAGGTCCTCCAAAAGTCAGGAAATGCCTTGAGCCCCTTTAATCTTCAAATACCTTAGTGCTTAGGAAATTAGTGAATTCTTTAAGGGAAAATGAAGGGAAGTTAATAATTTGACTGCTTTCTTGTGAACTTTTCCAATGTAGTATCTACCTTTGTGCTTGTGATGAAAGTAAATTTGAACACATTTAGAACCATCATTCATCACATGCAATCCTGCAACAACATCTACTGCCCTACTTATTTTATCCTACCATTTCTGCTTCTTTATTGGTGCACTTAAATGGCAAACCCTTATCAATCTTCTTTTCTTTTTACATAGCAAACCTATCCCTAAGTCTACTCCCAGCCCATCCAGACTCAGTTATTGTTGAGCACCTTTTATTAACTCTACCTATCTACTTATGCGCGAGATTAAACTGTTTAGTCGATTTTTATTCTCTATTCTACAACATGAAATCGGTACAATGAATGAATCAAGGTTTAAACGGTTGACTCTTCATAAATTCTGGCAAAAGTTTGACAAAGTTTTGCATCTTTATTATATCAAAGCAAAAAGTAGTGGCATTTAGACTTGCACACTTTCCTTGGCCTTTCTTTTTGATGGGGTTCATTTCTTTCACTTTTTTGGCCAATTTTATTTTTTTCACCCTTTGATTTTTATTTTGGGTATACCCTCTTTATTTTTTTAAATTTTATTATTTTATGATTTTTTAAGAATATGGAACACCTTTGCAACAAGAAAAAGGTTTGAACATATTACATAATTCAAAGTCAATCATGAAAAATGACACCTAATAGTATAGGAGTCTAACATGGCCAAAAACAAATTTGGTCATACGACCAAAAACTCAAAAATGTAACATGTTTAGATTCCAAAGATTACATTTTTGGTGTATTAGCCATGGTGCATGGGTTGTCTATAGTTGCACATAGTCCATGTTATGTCTTACACCATGACCTTATCTTAAGGCATATATAGACACACCTAGTCAGTGACTAGCAGGTCTCTCTATATATATCTTTGAATGTTATTTGCTTTGGCTTATCCATCCATCCCTTGATCAGTTGTCGATCGACGATGGTGAAAGTGTCATCCATTCTCTTGCATTTTTGGTGCATTCATGTTTTCATTCACCTCTTGCCAAATTCCATGCTAGCAATCAAGGGCACAAATGGGAATTGAATCAAGAAATTTGGAAGGAAAGGCAAGTTGGCTCATTATGGTCATCCCTCTGAAGATCAATGCCCCAAGTTTCTTTCAACCGCGAGAGGCAATACAATAGCACAAATCTAACCAGCGGGAACTACCCTCGTCTCCCTCTCTCCTTGATGCTAAGGTAATCATCCCTAAACCATACCCTTCCATTGCTTTACCATCATTTACTCGGGAGGCTAGCTCATTAAGTATTAGTATTTATGCATTAGTGAGCCATCTAACGGACGTACTTCTTGGCTATGAAAATATTGCCTCATACATAGTGCAGTATTTGCATTTCCCTTTGGAAATTAGTGCGCCATCATATGCTATAATTTTAAGATAAATTTACAGGTTTCTCAGAAATATTGGAATGGATCTCAAATTTATGTGTTACCATGGGGAATATGAGATTGTTTATTAATACGAGAACATGAGCTCCGGTAGACCTTACTTTGGTGCCTTGGTGGGTCATGTAGCCAACCGTATCAACTATGGATAATTCACACTAAATGGGAAAAACATATCGGTTGCCTAAGAATGATGGCAACAACACACTCCATGTTTGAAAATTTTCCTTTTCTATTTTGCATGCATGTTTATCCATTAAATAGAGGCCCTATAATGACCACTGCTCGGGAATAAAATCTCTCTTTTTCTATATATGTATGTTTGTTGTGGAGGTCTAAA
The DNA here is from genome assembly GCA_034641835.2 of Pinus albicaulis. Classification (NCBI taxonomy): domain Eukaryota; kingdom Viridiplantae; phylum Streptophyta; class Pinopsida; order Pinales; family Pinaceae; genus Pinus; species Pinus albicaulis. Next base: position 803,427,565 of record CM076573.1, read on the forward strand.
TCACTCTTTATTTCGAGTAACATATGTACTTAGTTTGGTGATGAATGAATGCGGGAGGTGAGAGGCTTTGACAATGTCTGTGGGAAGTGAAGGAGCGAAGAGGCTTTGACATGCGAAATTTTATATGACAAAAGAGTCTTTGAGCCTGAAAGGAGGGATCTAACATAATTTTGTTGATCCCATACAACTATCAGTATTGACAAAGGAGGTGTTAGAGCAGGGTATACCCGTGAGAAGATACAATAAGTACCACTATATTGTATGGTGTTCCTATCAAGCGAGGCCCAGGACTTAACCATAAAATTTCCCCCTGTATCGGTCTTAAAATTGGTTTAAATAAATGCGAAAAATGATGCACGGGTCGTATCAAATTAGTATGTTGGCTCCTTAATCAAAATACCATTCAATTGATTCATACACAAACAACTATAAATAACTAGTCATACTCATCATTTTGGAATGAAAATTTAAATTGAAAAATACGATGAAATTCGCATAGATAAAATAGAGCCAAGGAGATTGAAAGGGAGATCATAATTACAACATTTTGGGCTAGAAGGATATATCTCTTGCAAACCTATTTGCACACATTGAAATAAATTTTTGAGCTGAATTCGGAGCTGAAATTTTGGCCTAACGAGCCTGTAGCTTTACAGCGCTCTAGAAGCTCGGACTTTGAGACTCTTCTGCGCAACTCGGACCCTTCTAATTCAGACTTGGCAGTGAAATATGTGACCTTGCAGGTCTTGTAATTCAGATCTATAGTGGCGAGTTTTGAAGACAAATTGAGACTGCCAGATCTGTTTTTGGAATAAAGTACAGATAAGTCTTGGAAGGAAGTGTGAGTTTATTTTACGGTAGATATCCATGAGACCCTATTGAAGAACATCTATTCACACGACATCGTTTGACTTTGTTCAAGCATCGTTGGAAGGTCTTGTAGGAAGTCTTGCAATACGGACATGGTTGGAAAGGTCTTGTTGTTGAATGCTTGATTATTTTTTGAATTACCACCATGGAATCTCCAATTACCACCAATTTTTTGACCTGCCTTGCACACAACATAGGACCTTAAAACAATGCTAGGGTTTTAGTGTGATTTTTGGATGTCTCTCCCAATCCCCCGGCATAAGTAAATTATTGTGGTCCTCTAGGGTTGTAAATAGCCACCCCTGCACCTGCCACTCCTAAGTCACTATGGTGACTTTATTGCACATCAAACTTTATATTCTAGCACTACTGTATTGTCCACAGACTCTAAGTGATAACATTCAAGTGACCATCCTTTTGGAAACGAATCGATGGCTTTTAAATTTTAATGGTTAGTAAGAATTTCTTTTAGTTGTCCAAGTCCGTTACTCTGTCTTAATAATCTACTATGGGTGAAATGTTTTTCCATTTTTCATGACCTCCTTATGAGCAACACTTTACATATTGTATGTTGTCTCTGATTTGGAAAGGAAGTCAGTGTTGAAATAAAAGGACATTGAAAATGGAATTTTTTAAGAGACCACTTTCAAGCTTTGGGCATATATGGGACAATATTCCATTATGCTATGAATCCTACTTTATTCCATCACTATGGTGACTTTATTCCACATCAAACTTTATATTCTAGCACTATTGTTTTGTCCACAGACTCTAAGTGATAACATTCAAGTGACCATCCTTTTGGAAACGAATCGATGGCTTTTAAATTTTAATGCTTAGTAAGAATTTCTTTTAGTTGTCCAAGTCTGTTACTCTGTCTTGATAATCTACTATGGGTGAAATGTTTTGCCATTTTTCATGATTCTGAAACCAATTCTGTACATGCATCTATTCTTCTGCATACTAGGATAACAGCTATTTCCATTTATCAATTTAGTATAGATTAGTTATTTCGATTTCTATCATTTAACTTAGCCTTTCTTTTTCTGCAGTTAATATAGTTTGTGATGCTATGATCTGGTGAATTCAGACTAATCTTGTTTGCTAAACCATAGCCTGTTTTATTTGATATCGTTCACAGTAGAGTGCTTTGAAGCTTGAATTAGTCGATTGTATTTATCTCAACCATTAAAACCCATTGAAGCTGGTTGTCAACGATTAAATCTTGTTGTTGTTTGACAAGACATTTTCCCCTATCAATAGGGCATATTACCAATCCATTAAGAAATAAATGAGTCCAAGGAGATACCCAACCTTATCCAAATTTAGCAATATCTAAAACTTAAATCAATCATAATATATGATTGAGCTCCTTCCATCTAGTCAAATATAACACCTACCAACAACAGCGGATTTCCACTCTTGATATTTATCTCATTTAGTTGATAACAACCACATGATATCTTATTTCTTCATAGCATACAATATTAAAGCTCCCTACAGAGACATATGGGGTAAGACAGATCTCTTATTTAACCAATGGTTCTTATAGTGGCATCTTTAGTTTAACTAGTTTTAAAGTAGCCATTCAATAATGTGTTTTAGAAGCTAGCTACAATCTACATGTTAATTCAACTATAATTTACTTGGTTTAAAAGTAATCTTGACAACCTTTTAGAAATACATTTTGAACTTCAAGCACTATTGGATAATCTTCACAATGATGTAGACTACAAATTAGGTAGATGGAATGTAGAAATACCAAAGTAATTCATAAACAAACGAAACAAATAAATGACAGACTTTAATAGATGGTCATCTTACTGATGATTGCTCAGACAATGCAAAAGTTTGACAACACAATAGGAAAGTTTGACTACAACATAAGGTGTTATAAACCTAGTAGGTTGGGCAATTGAAAACCATGCAAGCCAAGGAATTAGCCTACCAAAATACCGTGTAAAGAAATTATTGTGGACAATTTTTTGAGCATGGTTATTAATCATAAGGCTAAAAAGGGGATTGGCAATGGGTGGCAGCAAGAGGCAAAGGTTTCTCCCAATCCACAGTTTCTTCAACTACTCATCCATGGTACTAGAATTTCATTTCCAGTCATTTCAAACTAAAATCCAGTCATTTTGTTTGAGATCTTTTGGCTTCTCCCATTTGGAAAGTGTTTCTAAAAACCCACAGGAAAACCTCTTTGAGTGCCTATCAATAGCTAAGAAAGAAGAAAAAACCCCCACTCAAGACGGAGGAGTGTTTACATATTTCCTAATAAACAAGGTGAAGACGTCTACAAATGCGCAGCCTATGGAGGATTCCTGTTCAAAAGCTCCTAATTTGGGCTCTCCGTAAATGGTTGTTTAGAGAAGGGTGTAATGAATAACAGTGGCTTGTTGAGTCAATGAAAGCAGAGTTTTAATATTTCTCCCACAAGGTTGAAGCCTCTCCAACGATACGCTTCTACTTGTGCTCATCCTCGTGTTTGTGCCAATGCAAGTGAAAACAATTGGAGTTGGGCATTGGGTAACATTGTCGAAAATAGATACCCCTCATTCATGGCTACTTGGCCAACAGAAGCTTGAGTAGTTGAATGTTGTAATCTGACTTTGATTCGACAAATAATTTTCTTATATCTAAAAGGTGCATGCTTGCCACATTAGGATATAAGAAGCATTTATCAAAAAAAATCTCATCAACAACCAGCATTTTTCTTGTAGCAATCAGTATGGTGCATGGCACGAGAAGGGGCCCTATTGAGCCCCATGTTGAAGGCTTCATAAATTTCTCAACACATTCAAGGTCATTTAGAGATGTGGACAATCATAGTGAAGGCCATTCTCACCTTTGAAAGTCGTCTAAAAATGTGTCTTGCAAAAGAAGTTTTAGGACAATTGTATATTCAAACAGTGTTCACATTCTGGGCCACTGTTAGGCCATAGGCCTATTTTCTCTTGATCAGATAAGTGGATGACGTGCCAAAGGGCTATCTTCTAGCCTACGCTGGCAGCAAAGTCGAACCGTAATAATTGAAGGAAATATGCAGTGATTAAGGAGGTCTAGGTATGAAGAAAAGAGGGTTGTATTCAGCTGATAGCAAACCCTTACTCGTGATCATTATTTCATATTGATTGTTTCAAATTGGCAAGTCATTCTTATTGTACTCTCTCTCTTTCTCTGTTGGACATTTGATTTTAATAATAAGAAGAATTGATGAAGGGTTTTCCCCATCTTGGGGTTTTTCCCTGGCTTGTGCCACATACTTGTGTTCTCTTGTCTCGGCTTGTCTTCTGAATCAATCATACATGCTATTTCTTAAGTTTCTATCAATTTCAAATGATTCAGTGCTAATAAAAGTATAATGGGCTTATATGGAATTTTAAGTTACTGTGTTAAGCAAGAACATGTTAATCTAAATTAACATGGTATAAGAGCTAGGAGAGGACAAGCCCAAGCAAGAGTGGAAAAAGAAAGAAATCGCTGGAAGAAATTTGTTGACTAGACTGTATGGATTGTGGAATGTTGCACAAGAAGGGGATCTCGAAATATTCAGACCGGAAATAGGGAGAAAACCCTTTAATTTTAATAGCCCTAATTAGAGACTCAATTTCAGTCCAATGTGTAAAGGATTAGTTCCGCATTAGTTGAGCTCTTTATTTGTGATTTGGATGGCAAATGTGATCTGAGGATTCAAATGACAATCAGGTCTCTTTGTTTCAAGTTTGGTTGACTGACGTTAATCTCTATTCACTCTCAGTCAGTATACAAGCCTCGCTCGACTTCGACATTCTGCCACAAGTCTCTCGTTCCCTGTTTACTGGTATCTCTCTTATGGCAAGCAAATAAGCAAAGTTTTTTCTGTAAATAAGATCGAAGGGCCTTCTTTTGTTATTTTGTTTTGGCTCGACCTCTTGTATTTTGTAATTTTGGTCCAGCAAAAAGAAGCCCATCATCTCTACAGCCAAAAAGGAATGATTAATGTGATTTAGTTGTTTTCTATGGGGTTTCGTTGGTGTCACTTGCACTACTTTCTTTCCCAGCTCATTAACCTTGCATGAAGGCCACTCCTGTGGAATTTTCTTTGACTATTCCTGTGGCATTGAAAAAGCTTTTTTTTTTGGCTTAGGGTGAGTTTTGGGGCTTCTGGGATTCATTCTGTTTTGTTACAGGGTCATTTGCCTTGAAAGAGATCGGTGGTTTGAAAGTTTTCAAATTCTAGTCTTGGTTTCAAGAGAATCTAGTCAATCGCTGGAATGAAGTGGACTTATGTTGAACTATAACTCTCCAGTTTGAAGATTTTATACACAAAGTATCTTTGGTGACCTCATGATAATTCTTGGATCTACGAAGCTCTGATCTGTGGCCATATGGAATTGGATCTGCAGCTCTTTGTTGTTCGATCTACATCCTAGGTTAATCTGTATTAATTCAGTGGCAATCATACAAGTTTTAACAGTCCAAACTCATCTTGGCCTATGATAGTGACATGGTTGGGTGACTAATGTGATCAAACTCATAAGGAGGCTGGTTATAACATATGTCTTTTTAAAGGCACAAATCTTGCAAATAAATCATTCAGGCTAGTATTTGTCAAGTCTCAGTCCTTAAAGCTCACTTCTAGAGTTTCCAGAATCGTTTGAAATTCGTGGAAGGCTCTATATATATACTCTGTCACAGTCTCATTGAAGTGGACCATTCAAGCTTCATTCCAATTTATGACTGTTTCAAGGGCTGACAAAATTCTTGTGTTGAAGGAATTGTGGAATTTTCTTTGACTATTCCTGTGGCATTGAAAAAGATTTTGGCTTAGGGTGAGTTTTGGGGCTTCTAGGATTCATTCTGTTTTGTTATAGGGTCATTTTCCTTAAAAGAGATTGGTGGTTTGAAAGTTTTCAAATTCTAGTCTTGGTTTCAAGAGAATCTGGTCAATTGCTGGAATGAAGTGGACTTATGTTGAACTATAACTCTCCAGTTTGAAGATTTTCTACACAATGTATCTTTGGTGACCTCATGATAATTCTTGGATCTGTGAAGCTCTGATCTGTGGCCATATGGAATTGGATCTGCAGCTCTTTGTTGTTTGATCTACATCCTAGGTTAATCTGTATTAATTCAGTGGCAATCATACAAGTTTTAACAGTCCAAACTCATCTTGGCCTGTGACAGTGACATGGTTGGGTGACTAATGTGATCAAACTCATAGGGAGGCCGGTTATAACAAATGTCTTTTTAAAGGCACAAATCTTGCAAATAAATCACTGAGGCTAGTATTTGTCAATTCTTAGTCCTTAAAGCTCACTTCTAGAGTTTCCAGAGTCGTTTGAAATTTGTGGAAGGTTCTATATATATACTCTGTCACAGTCTCATTGAAGTGGACCATTCAAGCTTCATTCCAATTTCTGACCGTTTCAAGGACTGAAAAAATTCTTGTGTTGAAGTAATTTGATTACAGTGCATTGTAATCTCTCACCAATAAAGGAGTACCTTCAATGCTAATAAATTTGAATATCATGTGCATTGACAGAATTTCCTTGACAACAAAGTATGAAAATATCACTATGTATCATGACAATTTATCTCCTTGACACTGATGACTACAGTGTAAATATGATCCTGACTTAGAGGAACACAGTATGACCCTTTTGGTTAGTACGTGTATGGTGATCTCTATGTATTGGAAATATCTCTAAGCATTGTCTTGGGACTGTAGGAGTACCAAGCTCAAAATGACAATAAATCTAGGTTGTGGTCCACATGGCACAAGCTTGTGAGTAACAATGATATGCTTGCAAAGATATTATTTGGGTACACTGCTCATTTTATCTAGAATTACAGTGAGATAGTTGTCCGATAGTTGGTCATATTACAGTAGGAACGTCATCAATATAGGAAATCTAGTTTTTGATTGAAAATGAGAGCAGGGCATAAGGAAAATCATTGCCACAAGGTAAAACTATGATTGACAACTTCTTATTGGAATGTATATTATTTGGAGTTAAATACAAACTATGATTATTTGTGGTAATGCTATGGATGTTGGAGAATAGACATTCAAGAAATTTTGTCACTATAACACGTCTACAATGTAGTTGTAGATCCTTTTTCACCTTGGTTTCTATTTTCTGCAATGGCTTGTAGTGGTAGCATGATGTGTGCATTAGATATTTGCTTCCAATGTTCTAGTGAACCTGGTATTTTCAAGAGGCTCATAACCTGTTAGGAAAGAACTCATTTTTTCATAAGAGGCATTCCTAGAAAAAATTGGTCAAGAGGCCAATCTGCAAGACAAAATTATAATATATATTGTGACTTCTCCAAAGCTTGAAACTTGTTCACTGGTTGATACTTCACTAGTCATTCAATAATGCAGCAGTCTTCAAAAACCAAAACACAGTGGTGACTTGCAGGTCATGTTTGCATTATGCTAGTACAAGCTTAGTCTATTCAGAGGCCTACCATATGCAACAAAAGAGATTTGCAGAGAAGCTTGCCATGTGCACTATTGGAATTGTAGGAAAAATGAAATAGTTAGTTTATATATCTTCAGCGATTTTGAATTAGGAAAGAAGCCCTTAAAATGTTGACCTTTTGGGAAACTATGCAATGATGAGTGCTTTATATGTCCAAGATTATAATGATGCATTTTAGATGAATTTCTTAGCTTTCACTGTCTTCAGATTTTTGAATATTGATCTTATTAGAAATTGTAAGTTAAAGGTAATTTTTATTGCAAAATCTAGCACCCCTATGGCATCATAGGTATGGGCACCTCAACTTGACCTATCTCTCTCAATTGCCATGAGAGAAACTAGTAGATGGACTTTCGAACATTCTGTAGAAGATCCACAGAGTTTGCAGAGCTTGTCAGGCAGGGAAGCTACATTGAATACCATTTTATGAAGGACAAGCTTGGAGAGCGTAGAGGGTCCTTCAGTTGGTACTTTCAAACATATGTGGACCAATGAACATGACATCAACCACTGGTGCTAGGTACTTCCTTCCGTTTGTTGATTATTTCAATAGAAAAATGTGGGTATATTTTCTATAATTAAAATATGATGTGTTTAATGAATTTCAAAAGTTCAAAGCATTAATAGAGAAATAGTTAGGTTTTCATATTGTCTCTCTTAGATATGATACTGGTGGGGAATTATACTTAAAATATTTCAATAAATTTTGTGCTAAACATGGGATCCAAAGACAATATACTACACCTTACACTCCACAACAAAATGTATTGGTTGAGAGGCAAAACTATACTATCACAAAGATGGCTAGGTGTAAGTTGCAGAGGAAGTCTATTCCAAATAGGTTTTGAGCTGAGGTAATGTTCACAATAGTATACTGGCTGGTGAAATGAAATATGACACTTTGGTCTCAAGTTGGAGGACCAATTCCTGTAGTTGCAATGCTAGCATATGCACCTGTGAGGCAAAAATATCCATTTTTTTTATTGTTCCCCAGACATTCTTCAGTGTAGGGCAAGGGCAAGACATTTCTTCATTCCATGCAGATATATATAGGCCACCTACTGGATTGTTGTCATCTACAACTACAACATTTTCATATCCAATGCAGTCACCCTGTTTTCTGTACACTGGGCACCTCTCTGGATGCAGCTCTGCCTATTTTCCTGCTGTGTTTGCACCTTTCTCGGACTCTTCAAGTTCACTCCAAGTACTTCTCAGATTTTGACCTCTGGTGCAATTCTTCCACCCCATATCCGACATCCTTAATGGGATTGACAAAATTTCCAACTCCCAATAATGATAGAATCTGGTCTAGGCTAAACTTAGATTTGAATTCTGGCACAGAGAATTTTGAGGCAGAGGGTAAAGAAGAAAGAGCAGGATCAAAACATGCAGTAGTTTTGGAAGGTCCTTTGATAACAGATGGGCAAACTAGAGTCATCCAACAATCATTAGCATCAACAGACTCTTTTAAATAAGGTGGGATTTAAATAGATTTGAAAACAAAAAAGAGATATAAAGATAGCCAGGTTCTATAGGTGTTGGTAGCTTTTTTTTCATGGGGTCTGTCTCACCCAAAGGGTGTTGCTTATTGGGCACATTAAGTTGTACTTGAATCCCAATGTGATGTTGATAGAGTTGTTTAATCCCAAATGGCTTAAGTTGTAGATAAAGGTGTACTGGATTGAATCTGAGATCGATACAAGGCCAGAATTGCTCATGCAGATTGAAATTCCCATATCACTAATTTGCCTCTTTTCGGGCGATCCTGCTGCACTTTTTACATGTATGCTTATTGTAGAAGTATGAACGACACAAGCCAGGTGTTTGACAAAATTCCCAAGAAAAATTTTACCGCATGGAATGTTATTATTAGAGGTTGTGTTAGGGATGGACACTGCCAGGAAGCCCTCAAGCTATATTACCAAACACAACAGGGGGGACTTAGTGGAGACACACCTTTCCAATTGTCCTCAAGGCACACGCTGAGATTGTGGCCCTAGAGCAGGGCAGGGAAATCCACAGTTACATGGAACACCATGACTACAGGATATTTCGAAATTAGAAATTGTGAAGAGGAAGGAAAGGTACTTGACGAAATGTAGCTGGGAAGGTCAAAACCCAATGTGATAAATTGGAGCATGATGATATCCAAGTATGAGTTGAATGGTCACAACAATGGTGTAGTGAGATCTTTTCTAAATGCAGCTGGCTGGAGCGAAATCCAATTCAGTCACTATTTGCTAGTGCTCTCGCTTCTTGTGCAAAATTAGCAATGCTGCAACAAAAAAAATGGATGATGCATATGAAGTGTTTTTCAATATGCCAAAGAGGGATCTGATTTCATGGAATGCAGTAATTTCTTGTTATGCATTGAATGGATATTGTGATGAGGTGTTGGCACTCTTTTATCAACTTCAAAATGACAGGAATGAACCCAGATGTAATTAAATGGAGTGCATATATTGTGAGGTATACTCAATTTGGTCATAGTGTTGAATCCATGGAAATATGCAGTTGAATGCATGTTGCAGAGGTGAAGCCTAACTCTATTACCATAGCAATTATTTTTCTTTCATGTGCTGATTAGTAGCTCTGTAGTGTGGGTATCGAATGCATGGGCATGAGGAAGATGCCCTGACACTCTTTTATGAAATACAAGAAGCAGGCATTAAAGTAGGCCATATCACCTTCATTGCTATTTTATCTGCCGGCGGCCATGTAGGACCAGTAGATGAAGGCTAGCATCATTTCAATCGAATTAGTAGAAAGTTTGAAGTGAAGCCTAGAGTGGAGCATCATGCATGCATGGTTGAACTCCTTGGCCACTTGAGACGCTTTAATGGAGCATATGTGACATTGTCAAACATCTATGCTACTTCTATGGGATGATGTAGTCAACGTGAGAAAGCTAATGTTAGATAAGGGAATTGAAAAAAAAGGAACTAACATCTCATTTTCACGGAAAATTGCAGCTATTGCTAACTTAGGATGTTTTGAAATATATCATAGAAACTCTTCAACAGTGTTCTCGAGTTTCAATGATAATACACCCTCTTCATTTGAATTTTGCCTCTCCAAAACCATGGAGAGGAGAGACATGGAGGAGTTACAACCATGCATACTTCCTTAACAACCCTTAAGGTGGCTGGAAATAGATATTCATGACAAGCTCCAAGCATTGGACAAGTCTTGGTTGAAGCCTTATGTTGTAAAAGACGAATCCATCAGGCAAGTCTTGGGCCAACTTTGGGACTCCGTTGAGGAGTTTTGACGCATTTCGAAATTAACTCAAGTTTTTCTACAGTGCTTGGTTATAGAAAATCAGTGGAGCCAAAAAAAAAAAAACATTTTCAGGGAAACAGGCCTACCTATCAGAGGCCAAAAGTTGGGTCACTGGTTTGAAAACAGGAATTTCTTTGTCAAAAAAATTGGATGGAGCAGCCAGCAAGGGAACATGACAAGTTGCTGCCTCAGACTTGCATATTTTTGTGGGCTTTTTTGTCTGTATTCAAGGTGGTTTTGTGGTCAGAGAAACCTAGAGGAGTGCGTGATTTGGTCCTGCAACACATTTTGGGAGGAACTATAATTTTTTTAGGTGGGATTCTTTCTTATTCAGTTGAGGACTATGCCATGACAAGACTCATCTCAGAAGGCAATGAATTCCATGGATGTTATAGGGATTCGAATAGAGGCTGGGAAGGTCTAGTAGACTATGGAAGTGCAAATACGCTTTTTATTGATACTTCAATAAAAATGGAGACCTCGTGCACCTCTAGAAAGTAGTTCTATGCTGCCTCACATCTATTGTAGCTATTGCAAAACTCTCATATATGCTTGAACATGGGAGGAACACGATCACAAATTACAATATTATTTTCTTTCCATTTATTCTCTTCCTCTACGAATTTCATGGCAATTGAAATCATCATTTTCTTCTGTTATTTGAGCATTATATGGAAGACTTCATGTAGTTGTTTCACAAGGTGCCATAATTTATTTTCAAGAGACGGCTATTCAACAAACCCTGATTTATGAGTCCTACTGGATCCTGTTACAACTAATACTTGAATATAATTCCAAAAATTCTCCTCCTTCGAGATTGTAAATCATCATATATTTTCCCAGGACAAGAGCAGGTGACTGATTTCATAAGAAAGGTATTTGAGATGCTAGTTGGAGCATTTAGAAAGCTTCAGGTATTAGAAAGGTTCTTCCACAATTGAAACAAGGTGTATAGGGATGCTTGATATACTAGAAGACTTCTTGAACTTCTTATATTTTGTATATTTTCGAATGGATGGGAGCACTTCAACATTAGAAAAGCAACATTGAATAAAGAACTTCAGTATCCCAGATAACGAAATTTTTACTTTTCTTATTTCAACTGAGGCAGTGGGGTGGCAGGGGTTGGAATCAATTTTCCAAGTGCAGATACAGTTTATTATATATGATCTATATTTCAGTCATTTTTTTCTTTTATGATCTTAATCATGATCTCACAGTATAGGCCAAGACAAACCAGTGATTGCATATCAGTTGATAATAAAGTGTATTGTTGAGGAGAGAATATTGCATCGGTGTACAAAGATGGATTTGGAGAATCTAGTGATGAATCTTTGTAAAAATGAAATTTTAAAGAGTTATCTAGATCACAAAGAACCTATATATCGTGCTTTTCAAAATGAAGTTAATGCTATTTGTTTGGTTTTCTCTCATTTTGTTGTCCTGTAAATTTGTTACTGTTATGTTTATTATCTAGCATGCATATGCCCATACAATGACCTCTTGCCATAACTGCAAAAAGAAAATCTCTAGTACCTATATCCAATTACTGTAGTTGCTGGAAAAAAGCAATTCAGAATAATTTAATACGAAAAGAACCTATTTTACACATACTGCTCCTTTGTGAGTTTCACAGCACCTCAAGTGCCCAAGTAGGAACTTTAAATTTCACTCTAACAACCCCATAATGCATCATTTTATGGAAACTTACACTTCATAGCAGGATTGGATACAAACATGACAGGATTCCTCATTTCCAATATGGTGCCAACAAAATTTTGGCCATCTCAATGGTTCAACATTTTTTGTAATACAAGACCCAACCAAGTTTCATTAGTTTACTTTGTTAACCAAACCAGGTTTCATGAGTCTAAAAAGTACATATGACATTCTAATAGCTCACTGTGTGTGTTTGTAATACCTATTTCTTCTACTCAAGGAAATAGGTATAGCAAATATAAATCTGATAATAGATCAAAAAATAGGTGGCAGGCCCTCTTAAAAGTGAGGAGTATTTGGGAATAAACACTCATTTACAATTGACAAGCTCCAGGAGTCCATTTCGAAAAATGGGAAATAATGCTCTGACAGGTGCATTGCCCAGAATGTTTGAAGTATTTCTACATCATTTATTTATACTCCTAGTGAGTGTGTTAAACAACATATGCAAATTGATTTATGGTATTGCAACAACTGGTATGTCTATTGGAAGTGGAGTATCCATTGCCATAAATGGATCTCCAACAACAAGAAAGTAACATCAAGACAACATATACCACTTGAGTAGATTAGAATGGACCAGAAATGAATAAAATTCAATGCCATGTTCCAGAAATTGTTAAGTGGTGAGCAATAGAATAGGAAGGAATGCTTTCATTTACTTGGCATCATCATGTTGTGCTAGATGAAGACTTTTATTACATGATCAACTGGGAAAGAGTTGACACAGGTATCAATTTTTATCAGACTACAGGTATCATTTTGTTAATTTTGGGAAACTAGATCCAAAATCCATGTTGCATTGCTCATATGATGATGATGATATTTTTGTTGGATTCCTCTTTCGGAGAGGTGCAAGATTGATCTAAAGATCATCTTGTTTGGATGATAAGAACTTATATTTTGATTTTATTTTCCACACATGTGCAAATTGTCAAGGTCGACCAGAATTGTAATGAAGGCTTGCAAGCCCAATAGATGTGTCACACACCCTCATTGATGGATATAAATTAGAGAGAGATGATGTCCATTTCATCATCAACTCATCACACATTTCCTCTTGTGATCTGATTGGTTCATTCAGCCTTTGGATGCCTCTCTCTCTCACATGTGCGGATCTGAAGCGGAAGGAGTGTGAACTGTTTTTAGGGCTCTTTCCTGGTGCATTGACCAGCGTTGACCACGAGTCAAAGTTTGGAGTTTGACCTCCATTCTTGTGCAGAAAATCCAATCTCTTGAGGTAGCATTAGAGAGCAAAAAGATCGAGGAGAAAGGTGACCTTTGACCACAGCCCTAGACCGCAGCGTTGAATTTCTGCATTGACTTTTTCTGTTGACCAGTGTTGACCTTTTTGGAGTTGTCTTTGAGGGGTGTGTGTGTGACACTTGGAGGATTGGCTGATCCAACTATGTATACTCTTGAGAAAAATGGTTTTGTTGAAAGGAAGAATAGAACCATTGTGGAAGTTGCCCGTGCCATTGTGTATGTTCAAAATAGATGCCCGCATTCCACATTGGACTCCAAGACTCCCGAAGAAGTCTTCTCTAGTAAGAAGCCTGATGCCTCCCACTTTAGGGTTTTTGGAAGTCCTGTTTATTTTCATGTGCCGAAAGAAAAAAGAAGCAAGTTGGATGCTTCTGGAAAGAAGGGAATGTTTGTGGGCTACAGTGAAACTTCGAAGGAATATAGAATCTATGTGCCTGGTCAAAGAGAAGTGGAAATATGCCACGATGTCACCTTCGATTAGGATGTTTCCCTCAAGAAAGTTAGGATTCTTCCTAGCTCAAAGGAAGACAAAGAAGAAGAAGAAGCAGGGAAGCAGGAAGAGCCGAAGGATGAACCTATGCCCGATGTTGAAGGACCAATGGATCCTATTGATCCACCTCCTTCAAATAAGAGGAGACCTTCATGGCTCAAGAAAACTCTCGAAGAAGCTGAGAGGCATATTGCCCCAAGGGGGACATTCCGTGAAAGCAAGAAGCAGAATAGGTACCAAGGGTACCTAGCTGTCATGAGTACAATTGTACAATATAAGCCTGGATCATTTGAAGAAGTCATAAAGCATCAAGTTTGGAAGGATGCTATGCATGAAGAATATGAGTCCATTATGAAGAATGATTTCTGGGAAGTGGTCCCGAGACCAGAGGAGAAATTTGTTGTCACCTTGAAACGGCTCTTCAAGATCAAGCATGGAGCTAATGGAAGTGCTGAAAAGTACAAGGCAAGATTTGTTGCCTGAGGCTTCTCTCAAAAAGAAGGCATAGATTATGATGATTTAACTGCACCCAGAGAGTCGGGTCAACCTAATAACCACCTCTTTTGGGTCAGGATGTAAGGGGGTGTGTTACAATATCTTGGCTATTATTAATTTTTGCGCAGTGTATCCAAGCTCTAGTTTTATCTAGTTTGTTTGGTCAAGGGAAGATCAGGCGGAAGAGAAGTCCTCCTTGAGGTTACAAACCCTAACCAACATAGCAAGGCACTTACTCATTAAGAAGAATTTGGTTTGTGAATCTTCTAGGGTTTGTTTGAGGACAACAAAGGTGCAATTGAGGCTCATTCCAGGTACAGTGAGAAAAAACAAATGACCGAAATTAGTTTGAGATTGTTTTGAAGGCAATAGCCTAGGAGGGATGTGGACAACCACATTAGGGAAACCACACCCTATAACAGACAACTGATCCATTCCGACAATCATTCTATAACTATATATTGTACAGAGAGTTGATCAGGCTACCCATCTGGGCTGCAGGTACCCACAGGAAAGGCAGTTGGGCTCCTATTCTCTAAGCCTGTGGATTATCTTCAGACTTCAGTACAGTCAAACTCCTATGCATAAAGCTAGAATAACACAGTAGATATTGGATTAATATAGTTCACCTAGTTTTTATTGACATATCATAATTGCAGTTGGATCTGGTTTCCTAAATTGCTAATATTGTAAATAAATCTATATTGGTGAACATATTACATGGTTTCATTGAGCAGTCAACCCTATTATTGTGGTTTTGAGAAGAATCGTATTGTTGTTGTCAATATTTATATTATTCATGCATATATATTGTTTATGAGTGTGTAACACTAATTTATTGAAAAAACCTAGACATAATAGAAACCCTAAGAGAAAATTTACCCGAGAGAAATACAGTTTGTACCAGATGTGGGTCATCAGCAAGGAAAAAGGATTGCAAGTACTTAATGTCTACTTCTTAGAGCATTATTTCATTGTAAATTCTACCTAATTTACTTAATTTCTTAGATATGACGAGTTACTTGATGGATTTAAAGGAATGTATATATATATATATATATATATAACACCCTTCCAACCAGCCATGTTGGCAATACTCCTACAGTAAAAAACCGTGCGCATGAATAAAGGTTATTTATAGAAACTATAGGTCAAACTACGAAATGAGGTGTATTATAGATGTCAGCTCTCAGAATGTCAAATTTTAATCGTCTATAACCCATTAGCATCAAAAGCAACAGGAAGTTATATTGATTAGGAAAACAAAATTTATTTTATTTTATTTTATTTGTTCCTTATTCAATTGGACTTTTAATTGGTACTGTGGAAAGTGGCAGTTGGCAATATGCCAGTATCATTTTCAAATTGTAGAACTTCCAAGCCACAGTGAGTATGTGGTGCCTTGGTGCCTAATAACAGGAATTTATGTTTTAGCCCTCAGCTCCGATGGCTCAAAATTCAAATTTGTGGAGCTATATAATTGCAGGTTCAACTTGGCCAGTAAGAGTAAGACACTAAGTTTAAATGCATGCCCCTATCTTATTCATTGGCCCAAGATCGAGAATACAAGATCGGGAATACACACTCATTCCACCCCGATAAAGCCGCCCTAAAATGTCAAGGTCATTTGAAGATTGGGGGAATTTGGGTTTGCAGCTGAATCAAAGGAACAATATGCCATCTTGGTGGTAAGCAGGCCATCATGATAAGGAATTGGTGAAGGGTGTATTGGCACATGGTTTTTGGAATTGGGAGGCTATCTTCGAAGACAATAAACTAAACTTCAGATTTTCTGATTCTTTTTCAGAGGCTGGTAATCACCCGGATCCTAAATATTGCATGAAGCACCTTAGATTTATTGGAAGTCATCTGCGTCGTCGCCTTCATAAGTTCAAGGCTCGGCGTAAGCGACATTTTTTTTATGACAAGGAGAACGAAATCTCCACAGAGCCTAGACGTTCCGAGTGTTCTCGTCCTAGCATTCCACGAACTCCAGATAGGAGGCCTATTCTTCACCTTGCTCTAAAAAAAGTTCTTATCATTGTGGATCTTGGGACAATTGAATATAAACGTGTTGGATTTCATACAGACCAACACATATTCCCTATTGGCTATAAATCTATAAGAAACTATGCCAATATGGTGGAAAAGGATGGACGGACTACATACACCTGTAGAATTCTTTATGGTGGAAGTGCAGGTCCTATTTTTCATGTAGTTCCAGATGATAGCCCTGAAAATTTCATTGAAAGAGATTATGCATCTGGTGCATTGGCTGTTCTTTGTGGAACTGGCAGAACACGGCAAGATCACCATTAGCGAGACAGAGATGTTCAACATCTCACATCCTACAGTTATTCAATTACTACGTGAGCTGCTTGTAGCAGAGTACTGTTCTACCTTCTTCTCTGACTATCCTAATTTTGGATCTCACTCTTGAAAACAATCAATTAGTACCCTAGTTATTCCTTCCGTTCAAGATGGTTCCGAATTCAGAGAAACCCAAAAGCCAATGAGTAGCTTTAGAGATCAGTCAGAGCAATCATTATCTGACTCATCCGAAGAAACAGACATCAACAATTCATCTGATGAAGTGGATGGTTCTTCTCAGTGTGTCACTTCAGATAAGATGGCTGAAGATCAAAGTTTCACTAGAAGAAACATGTTAGTTCATTCGGGTGTTGTTTCCTGATTTTGTTTTATGGTGAATTTTCCAGACAGCTAGAGTGTTTGGAAGTGAGATTTTGTGGGGAATTTTTTGAATACCGGTGTGATAATTTAGGATCATTGCTTATGGCTACCAGAACGTTGGTGTGACTTTCATTTAAGCATTGGGGTATTAGACTGACTTATAAAACCGAACCAAATAACTAGTCATCACCCTGAAAATTCTTTTTGGGTGGTGGTGTTTATTGTTTATGGAGATTTCTACTAATGTTATACTTAATCTGTGCTCTGATGATTCATTCTAAATAGGTGTTAGAAACTGCGGGGAAACTTTCAACTGATTTCTATCACATTTGATCTAATAAATTTCCTATATTGTAATCAAAACAATGTGTATCATTACGATCTATTAAAACTCCATTTAGTCTAGCTTCTAACTAGCTAGATTCGAGGTTCATGCTGAAGACTCTTGCAGATTGGAAAAACACTGGTCATACAAAAAATGGAATTCAAATAAAGGAATACCACATTTATCCTAAGTCCCAAAATGCCTCGAAACTGAGCAGCCTGTAACTACAACATTCAACAATGAAAAGGCTGTTGAATCATCAAAAAAATCGAGTAATTGAAAAGAAAATCTACGAAACCATGAGAAAGCCCTGAAAAGCACTTGCATAAAATTGAGGATAGCTAATCCTGACCTTTTTCTGAGCCAATTTCTGCAACTTGGGAATCTCTTCATGCAATCTGGCCTTAAGTGCGTCGAATTTCAGCATTCAGGGTCGTGACCACTGCCCTGTTCTTCTACTTCGCGACATCATCGACTTTCTGGTACCAAAAAAGCCAACAAAATTTAGCAGTTTTTTCGGGAATTTTAAATACCGAGCCAGGATAAATGGAGGGTTTACTAACCTACTTAGCAGTGTCAATGTCGGACTTGACAATGGTATAAAGCCTCACCAAGGCGTCGCTACCGGAGATCTGATTCTCCCTCTGTTCGTCAATGTCGTACTTTTCATACTGGCTGCCTGGCTGGAACCAACTCAGTCTTTATCACCGTAATGGATGAACCAATGGGAGAGGAAAAATGAAAATTATAAGGTTTTTTGAATTTGTCTGTCTATGTGACCTTCCCCTACTTGTGCCAGAATCATGCGAACAGCTATGACTAAAGCATCAACATTAACATGTAACATCCTAGCGAATAGTTGCCTATAAATGATACGCAATGCCCACGAATAACTGGCTATGATTGGTCCTGAACGCATCAGGTTCTCGCCTCATGGGTTCGATCAGCTCTCAGTTCTTCGACCAGCCAGTTTCGTTTCTTCTCAAAGCCATCCCGCCGGTTCATTATTCTTGTAGATGGCATCCACCCTCATGATAATGTCGACTATGCTCATCTGCACAATGATCAGATCAGAGAATGTCCATGATGCTCATCTGCACAATGAGATATCAAGCGCGTGAGAATGTCGATTATGCTCATCTGCACAATGATCAGAGAATGTCCATGATGCTCATTTGCACAATGAGATATGTTGTGTTGGATGCCTAGTTTTCCAGATTGTGTTTTCCCTCCGAATTCCTTCCCGAAATTGATTAAACAAATTTGACTAAAAATTTGACTAAACAACCTTGATTGAAAGTTCGTAGAGTGATTATTAAGGTACAACAAATTGTAGGAAGAGATAGCAATAGATAGCACATGGTTAGATGGTCATTGTGAGTAGGTTCACTTAGAAGTGAAATTGAACTCATTCAAATTTCAACTCTCCTTGAAATTAGTAGTGGTGTGTAGGAATTTGGAATTGCAGGTTGAATAAAGTTGTGGTTGTACATGTGAATTTTTGGTTATGGACTCACAAATTTGGTGTAATGTGATCTTACTATAGTTTCTAGTGTTGTTAGAAATGAAGAGAAATACAAGTGACTTCCTACAAAGATGTAATGTCATCTTACTATGGTTTGTAATGGTGTTAGAAACGGAGAAATACAAGTGACGTCCTTAAAAAAATGCAATGTCATCTTACTATGGTTTTTAATGTTGTTAGAAATGAAGAAAAAATAATGGTGTGGAAATTTAACATGTCATTATGCTATGATATGATTATTAATGGTTTAATTCATCTTATATATATATATATATATATATATATATATATATATATTATTACTTTTTCACTATCGTGGCTGATATGTGTAACTATAAGCTTATTATTTTCTTTTGAAGTGTGAGTGGACTAGGTTATTCTAACCTGTGATGAATGAATAAATTGAATGTCTTAACTTATATTTCCTTATGTGAGAGTACTATCAAATACAACGTGTTTATTGTTCCCCTTGCATGGAAATCCATTCTCCTCTATGTGGTGGTTAGGTTATTCATTTGTTCGAGATTCGTAAACTAAGCTTGGGGAACTCCAACTGAACACCTCATATGTCTTCTTTAAGGTCCAACATAGAGACATCAAGAAACTCGACCTATAGTCAACAGGCCATTTCCTTTATAGAGTGCGAAGTCCTTTACTTGTTGCTTTGCTTGTCCCTACACTCTTCGCTAGTTCTTATGCTCGATGCTAAGTGTAGGCCTTTGCCTTAATCTTCACTAAGCACAATGCTTCATCTTGTCATTGAGCACATTCACCAAGTAAAGCCAGTTTTCTCACTATGTCTACATTTGGGAAAATTTCTTCTCTTTAATTCCATTTGCTTGATAATGCACCTTTCTTTTCTTAGTGATATTGTACTTAACTATAATTATCTTGTCATTCTACAATGAAATGCACAATAGGATGAAAGATGTGGTTGAGATACTCCTTTACATGCAATATATTGCACATTAATGTAGAGATGAAATAAGCATTGTTGGTCCATTTATTGAATAGGATGATGTGTTAGTGCATGAATTTGTCTCCTACATTTTAAAGCCCCAATTTCAACAAAATTCATTGTCCATTGGTCTTTTCCCCATTAACAACACAAAAAAAAGAAGGAATGTCCAATGACCTTTGACAATGGACCCTAGAGTGGTATCAAATTCTTGTGATGTTAAAATCCTTAATGACAAAGAAAAATGAATGAGTTATTTGCCCCCATATTTGTGGTGAAATCCCCTAGGTTCAAGTAAATCATAGACGAAGGTGTGAGCCCCAAAAAAGTGTTGGAAGAGTAATAGAGGAAAGTGGTAAGTATAAGGCATGGAGCAAAGGTTATGTGTTTAGTGCCCATACTCACCAAGTACCCAAAGCGTGTGCTTAGTGGGTGAGGAAGCATAGGTTATTGAGTACAAATTATTAGGTACCCAAGCAAGGGGATCAAGACAAGCACTAAGCAAAAGATGACCATGAGAGGTAGAAATTAATTATCCCACTGAGCAAAAAATTCATTGCTCATGGATATTTCTTAACAATGAGTACATGGCTGGTGGTCGAAAAATTGAAGAGAAATGCGAGATATAATGCAACATGAACAAGCAGGTTAGGTAGTCTAATTAAAAGTTATGAGCTCCATCATTGTTGAACATTCATGTTTGTCAAAGAAGTGGTTAAGTATGCCATTGATTGAAGCTCCCATGATACTTTGTTTAGCTCAAAGAAGGCCACAAAGGAGGGTTAAAAAGCTAAATGAAGGACGCTAAAATTCATCATAATAAAACAAAAAGAAAGGCCATGGATTGAAGATCAAAGTAAGAGGAAATGCTAGTGAGAATTCAACAAGTAAATGCATAAAATGGATGAATCAATCATAGAGTGGAGGAAATGCAATATTTGAGCACACAGGAGAAAAAGTAAAATATATCGTGTGTTTAAATATATGAATCTCTGGAAAAGGGGCATATACTTGGTGGTCGTCTTCTCAACAAAAAGGGTTTTGAAGGCTCATTCCACTGCATTGAGGAAAGGAACTCCACATCAACAAAGAAGGCATTCTTGGTTTCCCTAGCAAAGTGGAAGGGCCACAAAGGAAAGGAAATTAATGAGAAAAAGGAAACCAAGTAAAGGCCCACTTTCTTGATGAACCTATGTTGAATGAATAAGAAACAATGGGTATCATTATGTTGAGAATCACGATTGTTGTTAAACCAAAACCCGCAGGTGTTAGTCAACAATCACATCGCTAGAGATAAGGATCCACGAGAGGCAGTTATTATGTGTTGTGAAACACACGGGGAGCATTGGTTTATCCAATGTCCAACAATATCCCCCCCAACGTGAGTCGGTTGTGTAGCGAACTCGTGACCTACGCTTTGATACCACTTGTTGGGAAACATAGTTTTCGTTAAAACAAAACCTGCATGTATTAGTCAGCGATCACATCACCAGAGATAAGGATCCATGAGAGGCAGTTAGTCCATGTCACGAAACACACGGGATAGCCATCAACCAGGATCTCTCTCTCTCTCTTCTTTATCCAGAGACAACCATCATCCATATTATAGCCAATGAGCCCTCAAAGGATCTTGTTCTCTAGCATTGGCATTAATATTGCTATAGTCCCGGAGATGTTAAAGACTTGTGCCTCCACTGTTGCAATCTCTCTTCGGAGTCATTCCTTTGACTACCATTGTACTTTGCCATTTCTAGGATTTGAGATTGTTTCCTTGTCTAACTTGTGCCCATCTTTGGATCTTGCAATATTCCACTGAATCCTTAATATACATTAGAATATCTAATAGTTTGTGTATACCCATGAAGATTTCAGGGGAGCAGAGGCTCGACAAGAATAACCATTGGATTCATGTGATGATAAATCCTTTGAAGGGTGAATGCATCAAAAGTAGTGGTTGCCAATAAGTATTACGTAAACATTTGGCTTAGCCCCATAAGAATATTGTTGGGGCATTTAGTATTTACTCAAATGACAGGTCAACAAACCAATTCCATACTTCATGTTACTGTGTCTTTTTAATTCATGACATTTATAGCACAGGAACGATTTACAATTGGGAAAAGGTTATTTTTCCTAGCTTTATCCCGACAAATATTAGACTTTAAAATTTCCAAGGCCATGTGTGTTGGCTTCTACATTATTTTTTCCCTAGAAAATTGTATTGAGTTTATTGGCTTTCCCTGAAAATGATATAATACTTGGCTACAAGTATTGTTTTGGATAATTTCAATCACATTCTCTGTATTGAACTATCTTCATCTTTGAGATCTAATTTTTCATGCTTTTCAGCCATTGGACACAACAAGTTTATTTTCCTTAGCCATAATTATGGTTGTAGGGTTGTCTATGAAGACACTTGCTACAAGACTAACTAGAAACAACAACTTAAGGTCATACAACACAAAAATGCAACCTGTTGATTCATGATTGTCAATTCTAACATGTGAATTGTGATACACAAGTCTGCACTCAAAGATAATATAAAGATGAGATAATGTCCAACGACCACACATATACAACAGTGTGAATACAAAGGGAGTGTGAATTGAGATTGCTAAGTACTTCTCCTATAAAATAAAATAAAAGATCAATTAAGTAAAAAGCAGATATAAACTAAACTATACTAGAAATGATTTTTGTATTATAGTAGAATGAAATGGAAGAGATGAGTTGTGATGCAAAAATATGAAAATACTATTGAAAACAAGAGAATACCCTTAGAGAATTAAAAAATCCTAACAGCAGGACTAAACTTTAGTATCTGCCTATCAAAATTTCAGTTTTGTTCGAGCAGAAATTGAAGGATGTAAATTCAAGAGTGCAAACACAACATTTACAGTGGATTAAAACAAAAAATATACTAGGCCCACTCTACACAAATCTGTAATCTAAGAATTCAAGATAAAAAGAGCAGGCTCCAACAACAATTGCATAGAAGTATTTATTACTCAAATAGAAGAATGTCACAGCAAGTTGTCATCTCACAAAAGCTCATACTACAACCTACAAGCTAACAGTACTCACTCTTATTATCTATTTCTACAAATGTCTAACTAGTGTGC
Organism: Pinus albicaulis; assembly: GCA_034641835.2. Lineage (NCBI taxonomy): Eukaryota > Viridiplantae > Streptophyta > Pinopsida > Pinales > Pinaceae > Pinus > Pinus albicaulis. Next base: position 803,450,784 of record CM076573.1, read on the forward strand.
CCATCCTTTTCATTTATAAGTTAAGAGAAGGTGTTGTTAGAAAACAAGCTAATGATAGCATTAGTGGTGCATCTCCCTTGAGCATGAGCAACTCCCTCATAACTTTTCCTTGTATGCAAGGCTTTTCTTTTAGAGTAGTGCATTATCATTGTAGATATAACTCCTCTCCTGAAGGTGCCTCATTCCTTAAGTGTGCACTCATGAATGCACCTGAGATAATGGTGTTAATCTCCTCAACTAATGTGCCATACTTGGTGGGTGTGACCCAACAACTAATTCATCTATCCTCGAAGGTGTCATTATAAGCTTCTAGCTGTATTTAAGAATATTTCTGACTGGTGTGCAACAATCTAGCTCTGCAATCCTGGTGCTACTCAACTTCTCAAGGCTGAGGTGAGACCAACTCGGACCAACTAGGTAATCTAACACTCTTGAGAATTTTTTTTTTTAATTCTACAGTTTTCCTGTGCCAACAATTATACAACATTTTAACCTCATGAAATAGTCTCCTCTATTCTCTTAGCTAATTCTACAAGCACTTATTGTTGTTTTCAAAGCTTTTACTCTCTAGTCCCATTGAGTTGTTTCAATTATTTGTGGACATTGATCTATTTTCATTTCATTTCTTCAATTTTTTTGACTGTTATGCGTTACCTTTGCCCAGTGCCTTATTTCTTACATATGATTTTTTTTTCTTAAACATTCTAGCCAGCCAAAGCAACAGGGGCAGCAGGAGCCACACAGTCCAGCCAGAGCCCAGCAAGGGCAGCGCAGAGGCAGCAGGAGACACGCAGGGCTGATGCAGGCCTAGTCAAGGCAACGCAGGGGCAGTGTAAGCCCTTCAGGTGTGACGCAGACCCTTACTGAGCAACGCAGAGGCTGACGTAGGCCAGTTAGGCTGATGTAGAGGGATTCAGAGCAGCGTATTACTGTTGTTTTTATTTCTTTGTTGAGTGAACCAGTTTTGGTGCCCAGGATTGTTGTACTTAGATTCTACATAATAATGAAAACCGTCCAGAGCTAGTTGCACCAGTTTTACCACATTAGGTTTTTCTGGGGATAGTTGTCTAGAAAATCCGTGTGTCACTTTGTCTATGAGAATGTTATTCAGTATTTCATCTGTATGTGTAGGTTGCTAGTTGTATTTACTATTTACTTCGCTAATTTATTGAATATTTCAGAAATTAACTTGTAACTTAATTCAAGTAGGAGAAATAAATCATGATACTGCAATAGGGTTTCTTAGATTAAAAAATTTTCACATTCCCTAGGTCTAGCCCCATTAGGTCACCTAGGGCAACAATTTCCCAGGAATCTAGCTAGATAAAATCTTCTATCTCCTAGAGGCAGCTGTGTTGGTGTGTGCCCTCACTCTCCTCATAACTTGGGCCAATTTCGACGGTGGAATCTCTGGATACCTCAAGCCCTAGCTCTAGGATCAATTTTTTCCTAGGTGTTCCCAAGGATAGAACCTAGTAGGATAAATTTGACCTATCGAAGTAAAAACTCTTGTCTGATCCTTTCCCATCACCTTGTCTAGGACAGGAACATCATTGGTTGCTAAATTCCATCCCTGAACTTGGGCTGGGTTCACTTGGCCCCGTGTGGTCCCATTTGGAGTCAAAGGCCTTTCATCAAGGACCATTTGGGAATCCAAGTTCCCAAAGGATTTTAGTGATTGATAACTTCCTTCATAAGTCTTATTCTTCTCCCTCAACCCTTCAATCCCCCTCCTCTCTCCCTAGAAGATAATTCCCTTGCTTAAAAGGAAAGCAAGTCCCACTCTTTATTTTATCATAGGGAAAGGGTTTCGAGGGTCACTTCCCACCTATTCATTGACCTATACTCTACAAGTGACTTCCTAAACTACCGGGACTCCACCCATCGGTGAAAGTCCGTGAAGAGCAAGGAGCCTTAGCTATGGTGACAATGGGCTAAGCCTCCATCATTTCCCTTGTCCTAGCAGTTGCCCTCTTAGGAACCCCTTTTAGATCCACTACTAGTTTGAGTGGTAACAAGTTGTTCACAATTCCATTTGTGAACAACTCTTTGGTAGGCCCACTTTTTCCATACTATAGCTCCAAGATGAGAAGTCCAAGGCTATGGAGGCTGCCCTTCTTCTCATTGAATCAATCCTCTACAATATAGTGAACTAGGGCTAGTTGGTTGGCCCACTTGACTATTACTTTAGTCCTTCAAAGTCTGCACATCCTTAGGCCCTATACACTTGCCCTTCTACCAATTTTGTTTTCCTTCACCAAAACAAGAGTCAGGGCTCTTCTTTGACAATAACCTAACAACCCTCCAACTGTACTTGTCCTACCATCAATCTGCCCAACCACAGTCAATTATTTTTACTGATCTAGGGCCCACAATATTGTCTTCATCTAGGGCTCTTCAAATCTGCCACCTAACAATGGTTTGAGTCCTCTCAAGATCATTGTTCTTATGTATCGAAAATTTGATCTTTATTGTCCAATCTATGAACAAATATGAACTACTCCTCTTATCATACTTCTAACAATTTGTAGATGACTGAACTAGGGTCACAAATCAGCCACGTCTAACAGTCCATTTACTAATTTTTTATAGGTTTCTTCAAGTCTTTGTCTAAAACTCTATGGAAATTCCACCAAAATCAACTCCTCCGCATATCAATCCATTCTTCATATGGCACATTTCTTCTGCATGCTCAATCTTCTGCTCAGGTTCCACCCTCCTTTGGATTTGTTGTCTCCACACATATTGAATCTGCAAACCATCTTCCAGATCTACGGTCTTTATTGCAGAAATAAACCTCGCTCTAAGGGTCACAACCCATCTTCTTCTACGCAAATTTGTCACAGTCTTAAGGTCATACCTTATTAACTAAACATGCTAGGAAACTGTCCTAACTAGGGCATTATACTTATGTACTTCTAATTGTTGTAGAACAAACCCTATCCACACATAGAAAAAACACGATTCTTGCCTCCATAAGAGACTCGACCTAGCTCATATGGATCCATAGATTTTGGGCATTTCTTTGACTGAATCTTGTCATGAACTTCAAATCTCAATGTCGACCCTCAAACTAGGGTTAACTCAGTCAATATTATGCCTGCGTCGACTTCTGTTATGGCTCTAAATTACAGTGCAAGCCCTCCTCCATTTATGTTGGTCTTTATCACAGACCTTGCGGCCTACTAACCACCACAAGGAAAGATGGTATCAACCCTCTCTTCTATTTCATGTAGAAAATCTAACCAACGGGATTCAATCTGATCTTGTAATCATGTACTAAAACAAGATATCGAATCCTTCCTACAATTTGTGGAAACAAAACACAATCGCACAATCACATATAAGTAAGAGAAACAAGTTATCAATTGCACAACACAAGATGTATCTGGGGAATAAAATACTCAAAACCCTCTATCACTATTTTTTATTAAGTCAAGGAATCATGAAACAATACAATGCTTAATCTCTCTTGAGATTCTCCAACACTCTGCCAATTGTCTCCTGCTGATCTAGGAAAAATCAGTCTAGTACTTAGCCAATTCTCAACCTTCCTTTAGCCTGCCTTTCTCACACAATTCCTATGGAATTATCTCCATATTAATTAGGAAAATCAACCTTCCTTGATTGCGCAATCCATGATGGCATCCCAATGAATTTATAATTTCACATGGGAAATTTTCTATAAATACAACTGATAGTTATGTTCCTCTGAACTATGTTACAATAAGGATCAAGGGTCTTTTTATTATTTAAAATAAGAGAAAACCCTAAACAACCAAAACCCTAACTCGAGGAGATGTAACACCAAGAGTTTATGGGCCCCGTTGGGGTTAGTTGGGCAGCCAACTTCTCAGGGTCGTAAATTGGTCATATGATCTTCGTTTGATGCACATGATACCTTGTTAGAAAGATCTCTTCGAGGACTACAACTACTAATATGATTTCTATGAAATCACCAAACCTTTCATGCCCAAAAAACATCGTTTGGGGCCTCAAAACGACTCCGAAAGTTCTGGACCCGAAAAAATGACAAAAATAGTAAATTGTACTATAATTAAGGAAACTGAAAAACTGAAAGAGACAATGGCGAGGGCCCAAGTGGAATAGGCGGGTGGCCACCAATATCCACCTCGATCACCTTAAATCGAATTTCTTGAGCTAACTCAATCATCATGACTTAGTTAATTGACACAAGTTGTTATGAGACGAAATTACAATTTATTTAAGGGAAAAATAAATTAGACGCCTCACATTCCTCACTCCTGGTACATCAAAATTCCTCACCAATGTGGGTGAATTTTTTTGGTCCTTTCTAGTCGCTAATTTCACTGTTTCTTGTTGCAAATTTCAACATTCCCTCTCAACAAGAAAGGAATTCAATCTATCCCCATCTTGTACCTTTGGAATGTTCTGCATGCTACACTTCTCTAGTGTTTTTTGCACCTGCAAATCCTGAAACTGAATAGCCTCTGAACAACTGAATCAGTATAATGCATCTCTCATCAAAGTCTTCTGACTGGTACTAGCAACTGCACCTGTCTAGTACTGGATTCTCTGCACTGCTGCTGACATCTGCATATGTTCCCTTTGAACTGTTGCTAACTCTATTTGTGCTCCAGTATTTGACATCTGTCACTCTGATTTCTGTTTTTCTAACATCTGAATACATCAATCTAACTAATCCTTCCTGCTACTGTTGTATTGTGGGCTCCTCGTAGTTAGGTTCGATCCATGAGACACGCCATCTCAATGGACCTTGCCCAAATTTCTTATCTTGGGATTATGTCTACACGTAACCCCACCTTACACCTCTAGGTATGCCTGCTCCCTCTTCCCATCTAGCTCGAAATTTCCCCCTCATGGAGGTCTCTGCTTGAGTGGACGCTTCCACTCAGTCTCCTCTCTGCTTCTCCAATTGTGGCAGCTACTCCACAACCTTTTGAGACTGCTTCTCATGAGGATGCATGTTGAGAGGTAATTTATGCTCCCTCTAAACCACCAAGTCTCTAACTTCTTCCTTTCTCCTCAAAGCTTTGCATGCATCTGGTACCTCAAGTGCATATAGGTTCTTGACTTGCACATAGTGTAATTGTCCTGAAGTTAAAAAAAGTTTATAAAAAAGAGTTGCTTTTAAATCGATGATATCTCCCTCATCTGAGCTTTGATTTCACCGGATTTTTTTTCCATTTGGGTAGATTTTCGCAAGGAATCCAAATATTCTATTTGTTTTCAAAAAATTTACACCAAAATCTTCAGATATTCTCTACAAACTCGTCGCCCAAAAAATTCTTGCTCTGATACCATGTAGAAAATCTAACCAACGAGATTCAATCTGATCTTGTAATCTACTAAAACAAGATATTGAATCCTTCCTACAATTTACGAAAACAAAACACGATCGCACAATCACATATAAGTAAGAGAAATAAATTATCAATTGCAAAACAACATGATGTATTTGGGGAAAGAAACTAATCAAAACCCCTCTATCTCTATTGTGTATTAAGTCAAGGAATCATGAAACAATACAATGCTTAATCTCTCATGAGATTCTCCAGCACTCTGTCAATTGTCTCCCATTGATCTATGCAAACTCTATCTAGTACTTAGCCAATTATCATCCTTACTTCAACCTGCCTTGCTCATGCAATTTCTAGGGAATTAACTCCTTATTAATTAGGAAAATCAGTCTTCCTTGATTGCACAATCCATCATGGCATCCAAATGACTTTATAATTGCACATGGGAAATTTTCTCTGAATACAACTAATAGTTATGTTCCCTTTAACCTCTCTCTCAACTGGGTATTCCTAGAAACTGACATGCATGCAACTATTAATAGTGAATTATCAGTTATCTGATTGATCACTCATTGTGACTTAAATCTAATTTAATTCACTGGACCTCTCGCTAGCTCATCACTCAGTTAGAACTAGTTAAACTCATTTTAACTCATTTAATTGAGTTAATTACACTTGCACCCCACTAATGCATCAACTTCAACTGGACCCCAAAAATATTAGAATCCCTCTAGATGCCTCATATTAGACCCTCAACTCAAATTTCTTGAGCTAACTCGGTCATCATGACTTAATTAACTGACACAAGTTGTTATGAGATGAAATTACAATTTATTGTCCAATTTATTTAAGGGAAAAATAATTTAGACACCCCACATTCCTCACTCCTAGTGCATCAAAATTCCTCACCAGCGTGGGTGCAATTTTTTTTTGTCCTTTCTGGTTTCCAATCTCACTGTTTCTTATTGCAAATTTCAACATTTCAGAATTTGATGCGGCCTTCACACAAAGACACCATTGAAATCACATGTGCAGATTCTTATGATAAACCTACCTTAAGCTTGATATGCCAGAAGAGAAGCAACAATATGCCATCCTACTTCCTAGCGCAAACCAACCATTAAGGTATGCAACATTCTTCTAAACCCTCACATGATGATCTTGCTCTTGGAGGATGATCATGACCTCCCTTTAGCAACCCTTACTCGACCCTCGTACTCGACCTAATTTAGGACTACATCTCTCTTCACCCCCTTGATGTGCCAGATAGTGGGAATACATGTCAAACATGCTAAGATGTGCCAAGTGATAAGGCATGCCAAGATGTGCAAGGGTGTGTCAATGTGTGTCAGGGACTGTCAAGACAACAAAAGGGAGAAAAAATTTAAACTACAAGGAAATGAACACATAAGAGGGTTAATAAGTCATCAATTTACCTTTTCCAAGAGGGGCATGCTAGGCACACCAACACTAGGCGGCAATAGGTTCCAAGTGCAAAATATTAGTGCATTCTAAGTGCCAAGTATTCCTTTGTTGCTTCTCATCTACTTTCCAACAATTGATCATCACAAATAAATTTAATATTAAACCATGCTAAATCATACCAAGGCATCTCAACGTATTCCATACATGCTAAGACTTTCCAAGCGCTAACATGTGCCAAGCGCCAATATGTGTCAGGGACTAGTGTTATGCATGTTATGAAGTGGAAGGGAATATTGAAGAGTGCTAAGGTGTGCTAGAGAGTGATAATGCATGTTGATGAGTGTTAAGGATTACTAGGAAAAAACATTAAGGGAGCACTAGGCAAAAATTCATGGAAGTTAATGAATATGAGGAACATGTGCCAGATACTAGTGTTAATGAGTGTTAGTTGTCATGCCAAGGAGGGACTGACAAGGTATGCTAAGCATTAGTAAGGCATGCTAGGTAATATCAAGGCATGTCAAGAATTCCCAAAGCGTGCTTGGGAGTTCCACGGTGTGCTAATTATATCACGTGCCAATTAATAGTGCCAAGATATGCCAATACATGGTAGGTGTTAAGGATGTGGTGCAGGGTGCCAGGGTATGTCAATATGTGTCAAGGCAACAAAAGGAAGAACCAATAAGAGGGTTAATAAGTCAAGACTTTATCTTTTTGAAAAGGGACATGCTAGGCACACTAATAATAGGTCCCAATACATGCCAAGTGGCATTGTGTGCCAAGTGCTAATGTATGTCAATGCATTCAACCAAGGTGTTCCAGGGCATGCTAGGGACTATATGAAACATGCCAACACATGCTAGGAGAGTTCCATGTTGTGCTAGTGCATGCCACCATGTGCTTGGGTGTCAGTGTCATCACAAGATGTTCTAGGTACAATGATGTTCCAAGACATGTGGGGTGCTAAGAAATGTTAGTGTGTGCCAAAGCATTAATTTAAGGTGTGCCCAAATTGTTGAGGATTGTTAGGTCTTTCTCATTAATAGAATTTTCAGAGCTCGATTATGTATTAAATAATATATTTCCTACACACAATAGTGGAACTTTATCTAAATGGAATTTTCTAGATAATAAACTTAATAGATATGAATCATGTGTTGACTCATAGGAAATCTCTATTCGACTAGTCATTACTTGAGGGAAATGATACACGCTTATTACTTCTTAAAAAATTGACTGACCCTAACCACTATGGCCTTGGATATATTATACAAAATGCTCCACAATAATGGTATTAAATCATTATATTTTGACAAAAAATATATCAGCAGGCACATAGCGTCATCAAAAACTCATTAGAATGATCAATGATGACAGACATTTTTTGATCGTCACCAAAAGTAACAAAAAGAGCATTGGTGAGGGTCATTAAAAGTTCGTCACTAGAAGTGTCACCAAAGAGAGAATTAGTGATGGGAATTTAATGACCCTCTCCAAAAGTGAAATGTTCGAGATCGACTACAAGGACCACTACCATATCCAAATACAATGGTTTTGCCTTTAGCTATCAATGATGGAGTGACATATTTGACCATCACCAAAAGTAATAAAAAGAGCATTGCGAGGGTCATTAAAAGTTCGTCACTAGAAGTGTCACCAAAGAGAGAATTAGTGATGGGTCTTTAACGACCCCAAAAGTGTCATTGAAAATGTCTTTGTGATTTTATCATAAAGGACCATCACTATATACACTTACAATGAAGGTTTTTTAATGATCACACCATATGTATCGTGACGGACCTTAAAGGTCCATCACAAGCATGACCCTCACCAATGTGCTTTTTTTTCTTGTAGTGATAACAAGAGAACATTAGACACACATGACCTTGCATAGTCAAATATTCTCTTTTCGTACGTTACCACTATAGGAAATTGGAAAATATATTTGAAAAAGCATACTATTTTCAATATTCGATCGAAAATCTCAAGAAGCTCAAAGGAAATAAAAAATCACTTCGAAAAGTGCAAGAAGCTCAAAGAAAATAAAAACTCAGTCAACATTTGACTGCAAGAAAATAGGCGTGTCTGATATGGACGGCAAGAAGGGATCATTAATGATGTTCCACCATTGGCAGTATTGAATGGATTGGATGAGAGATTGGATGTCTCAGAAACGAAAGGACGCCACGAGCATCGATAAAGTGCTGCAGATCTCCTTCATCACATAGCTCAGAGATGAAGTGCTGCAGATCTCCTCCATCAGATTGCTCAGAGATGAAGTGCACATTCTTTGACGAGCTATATTTCAGCACCAGTTCTTGCTGGTAGCGAGGTATGGGACTCAAAATTCATGGGTGTCCATTGGGTAAACAAATTTGCATTATGATCACTTCATTGAATGCACTATTGGTAGCCGACATCATTTTACACACGAATTTCTCCCTTGTCACGGTAGCAGCAAACTATATATATATATATATATATACACGTCATATCAACAAAAAATACCAGTAGATTGACATTTCAATGCAGAAATGGAATGAATCTAGGGTTTTTTTCGAATGCACTAACAACAATGTCGAATTCTAGAGCAGATGGAGGCTGATGGCGTGGGTTGCATACACAAATCCAATTACATCTCTAAAAAGAAACCCTCTTTTGGAGAACCTAAGGGGAATAATCCTACATCCCTCTTAAGCTATCAAGAAACAGTTAGCTAAAATTCAGCATTTGATAACACACTCAGCTCTTGCAGTTCGCTCACTGGCTCTGGCAGTTGGATCATGTTTCTGAATTATTTTGGATTAAAATTTAGCAGTTGATAGCACACTCATCTCTTGCATTCTGCTCACTAACTCCGGCAGTTGGATTACGTTCAGTGATGTAAACATTGTAAGGTAGCTTGCACCCAACAAACAATCTGTTTGTCATCACGATGAGATATGGGGGAACAATGTTCATATGGATCCTCTTTCAAACTTTCTGAACGATATGTTCATTAATTATCACATGGTGGATATCAGGCCCTGCCCATTGATTCCTACGTGGACAAACAAGAGGATGGGGGTTAACTATATTGGTAAAAGACTGGACAGGGCACTTGTAAAAGACAATCTAATAATAGCTGGGAGGCCCCGGATCGATTAGTTACTCTTTTGAACATATCGATCACATGCCAATATCTTATTAATCTTGTTAAAAGGCTGCTGTAGAGGATGTTGGTTTGGAGGATCTCGTGTAGTGGGATCGATTTCATCATAAGCTCCATAAATTAAATATGGCCTCCAAAAAGTGGGAAGTCCAAAAGTCTACTTTTCGAGCGAGGCACTTATTAATAAACTGGATGGATCTCATTCTCAAGCAATTGGGGAGTCAGAGAAGGGAGATATTGTGTATAGAGGAGACTACATGGAAACTTAAGAGTAGGATCTGCTGGTTACAGGAGGGTGATCTCAACACTAAATTTTTTCACAAATATGCAACCGACAGGAGGAATAGAAATGCGATTTGGCGCATCATGCGGCCTGATGGTAGTTATGCCATTTCCACTGCTGAGATTCAAAGTGAAGCATATTCCCATTTCTCAGATTTCTACCAAAAATACCAATCCATTGATTTTGAAAATCAAACTTGGGTACTGAATCATATCTCCAGAATGTTTAATGCGGAGGCTATTTCTGATCTTGACCAAAAAATTACTGGGAATGAAGTGCACATGGTCCTAAAATCTTTTGCACTTGATAAATGTCCAGGGCCAGATGGATGGCCCGCGAAATTTTTCACCTTCTTCTTTGAATTAATTGGGGCTGAACTTAGAGACGTTGTGGATCTAATCCGAGCAAAAGGTCATATGCCTGCTAATTTAAACTCTACCTTTATTGCTCTGATCCCCAAAGTTGTTGATCCACAATCCTTCACTGATTTTAGACCAATTGCGCTCTGCAATCTTTTGTATAAGGTCACCTCAAAGATTATTTTCAATTGTATCAGGGCTACTCTATCAGAACACATTTGTATGGAACAATACGGATTTCTTCAAGGCCGTTCTATACATGATGCGATTGCCATCGCACAGGAAGTTCTTCACTCTATGCGCTCGGAAAGGAAGGAGGCTCTGGTCATGAAGGTGGATCTTCACAAGGCATATGATTCAGTAGACTAGTCCTATATTAGACTTGTCTTACTCAATATTGGGTTGCCAATTAGAATCATTAGATGGATCATGTCTTGCATTACTACAGTTAGATATGCAGTATTGGTTAATGGTGTGCCCACTCATTTTTTTGAGGCTGCTAGAGGTCTTCGCCAGGGATGTGCTCTCTCCCCGCTCATTTTCATTCTCATATTGGATGGGTTTAGTAAGGTCTTACATAATTCATAGCAAAAGGGCTTCATTAAGGGTTTTTCCTTTTCTGAATCTATGTCCACGTCACATTCACTCTTTGCTGATGATATGTTGTTATTTGGATACCTCATCAGAAATCATTGGTTTTATATTCATCTCGTACTAATGAGGTTTGAATCTGCTACAGGATTAGGAATCAACAAAGATAAATATTTTCTATTATATGAGAAGGGTGATTTGCAGGAGATTATTTTTATTGCTGATTTTTTGGGGGTCCACTGTCAGCTTGCTTCGGATGGATTTAAATATCTGGGTTACAACATAAAGCCTTGCGGATATAATATCAGGGATTGGATGTGGATGATCAAGCGATTTAGGGCTCGTATCTGTAGATGGACACACAAATGGTTGTCATTGGGCGGTCGACTCATCCTCATACAGGCTGTATTATCACAGTTGATGGTCTTTTGGGGCCATCTTTTTTTCCTGCCAACCAAGATTGTGGAGCTGATCAACAACACTATTGCTCAATTTCTGTGGGGTTGTTCTAATATGGGAAAGAAATATCACCTCTATAAAATTGATGTTATTTGCAAGCCAAAAGAACAGGATGGGTGGGGTATTTTAAATACTCGAATTTTCAATACCGCTTTGCTTATTAAATCCTTTTGGCGTGCAATCAAGGGGGATAGCATTTGGAGTGCTATTATCAGATGCAAATATATTGAGGGCGACTTTCTACATCAACTTATCTGTCAGGAATTAGTTTGTCCACGGAGTATATCTGCCATTTGGGGCAGTTTTAAAAAAGTTCTAAGGTATGTCTCTAGTCGATTGACTTGGTTTTTCTATGATGGAGGGTGAATCCCACTGGATTTCAAGAGTATTATGTCCCTCCCTCTACAAACCCCCCGTCTGCTACATCATCTATCACACAGGGGTTTCCTCTATCTGTCACAGACTATACAATGTTGGTCATTTGGTGCGCCGATTTTCAAAACAACAAACCAACTAGAACTGGCTAGGGAAGATGTTATTTAATAGGATCTCATTCGGGATTCTTTTAGATGTGCTGGTCTATGTCATTCTCAGGGGGCAATAAGATCATTTGGAATGGTCCCATGAAGAATAAATCTGTCATTGTCAAAGATGTCTACAGGAACATCATCCTTACTTTGCTGGGGGGTATATCTTCCAAGATATTCTATCCCTACTGGAGGCGAAGAATCCCAACCAAGATCACACTCTTCGGGTGGCTAGTGTGTCATGGTAAGATACTAACCTGGGATAATCTCAACAGAAGGGGGGTACATGGCCCCAATCGATGTGCTTTATGTTGTTTGGATGAGGAAAGCATTGTCCATATATTTTTCATTTGCCCTGTTGTTAAGAGATTGTGGAGACTATTCGGTCCTTTATTTATGGACCCCACTTGGTCAGCAACTGATTTCATGTCTGCTATAATGGAATGGGACAAGCTTAAAGGAAAATTTAAATCACTTCCTTTTTTCCTTGTATGGGAGGTGTGGATTGGTCAGAATTATCTGATCTTTGAAAACAGGCCATTTCAAATACATAGTATTTACTCCAAGATTATGAATTGGATTGCGGACAGGCCTAAACCTTCTCAGATGGTGGCTAATGGATCCATACGGAACAAACCTCATGAGATTGCCATCCCAGCCATCTTCTTTGATGGGGCATCAGCTGAAGGCATCACGGGATGTGGTGTATGGATAAAATTGTCGCAGAGAGAAAGAATACACATCTTCTGGAATGGTGGTCCTGGATCCAACAATAAGGCTGAAATCATGGCTCTGTGGGGTGGTCTCCTTGCGGCCTTAAATCTTCAATTGTAGAATGCTAATTTTTATGGTGATTCTATGCTGGTGATTGGATGGATTACAAGTAGATGTGATATGATGAATCTGGGGTTATTGGGCTAGAGACAGAGAACTCATAGATTATGGAAGAATTTGAACTTCCCTCCTATTAATCATATCTACAGAGAAAATAACATGAGGGCAGATGAACTTTCAAAAAAAGGTATTAATGCAGAATTTGGGTTTATGCATGTACCCCCGTTCAAAGATGGTGTGCAGATTTGGAACTCGACTATTCCAATTCCATGATTTTGGTACACAGCATTTCAAGAATATTTTCTATTGCTATATCTCTTTTCCAACATTTTTGGTTTACCTTTTGCATATCTATCATTATATTGGCCATATATTTTTGGTATAAAAGTTCTTCTAATTTATCAAGGGTTTTGGAGGCACTTCGTTTCTTCACAGGATATGATCTCTGTTGAAATATGCTCACAGCTCCGTCACACTGACTACATGCTGGTATGACTCATATCATATAACAAGCGAGCCTGATTTTTTGTTCCTAGCGAGCATCAGCAAGCAGGTAATGTCATCAAGCGAGCCTGATAAGATTTGAATGTGGTACGACCTTCCTTGAATCAAACGAGCCTGTTACAAAATTTTATTCAACAAGTATGACTGTTAGCTTCTTTCTACAGGTTCTCCGTCCTTACTACACTCAAGCGAGCTTGTTTACATGAGGATCTTATGCAGTTCTTGTAGTGGCATGGGTCATATTCTGATAATATTCTCTCCATCCTTTCAATTGTCATTTCAATTCCCTGTTTGTTACAATACATGTAGCTCTATGTTTATCTAAGGTTCTGTCTTGATTATCATACAGGATGCACATGAACAAGGTCGTTTGGGCATGGAGCAATCTTACCCGTAATTTTTATTGCCATGAACTATGAATTGCTTTTTTTTACTTAAGGGTAGTTTTTGTATGTCGATGGGGATTTTGAGTTTCTCGCTAGGTTAAGCTTGGCTCGAGAATGTAATGGGATCATGTACTTTTATATTTAATAGATAATATTCATTTTTTTTCTTCTAAAAAAAAAATGTTCAACATGAATTTATCTTCAACATAATTTATCATGTTCTGTTTCTTCTCCGATAGATCTTGATCAAACACCCGTATCAATTCGTATCAAAAGGAGGCTTTTCAAAATTACGTACAATTTTTTTTCTATATTCTGTGCATAAATATTATTAAAACAAAATATCTAAATATTATTAAAAAAAATACATTTAGAGAGAACACCACCTCAGGATCACACAGATTTTGATTTTGTCTTAGTTTAAGAGAGATTGTATATCATATCAAGCAACAGGAGAGATTTATAGAGATTCATAGAGGTTAGAGAGTTAGTTAGGCAGTTAGGTTAAATGAAAGAGGTTGTAGATGAATGGCCTAAAACATTTCAATCATCTAACATTTGATCCGATGGCAGTATATGTACACCGTGGCACTTAGGGGAGTTGTTTTCTGTCAATAACGCCTACGGCATAATGATCCTTTGCATGTGGATTCTAATACCAGGCTTAAATCTTGTATGCATAAATTTTGTATATTTGGAACAGTTAAGGAGAAATGTTTTTCATCATACACAGTAGATAAGTATTGTTGTGGGGGACACTATATGATAAGCTAATATAAAAATTCTCTCCTTTAGTAGCCTTTGAAAATAATATGATTTATCACCCTATAAATTAAGCCATATGAATTTTATCATCCAAAAAAATAATCTCCCAAATGAAAAATTGTCAATTGTTAAAGTGGGGTTAGTGTGTCCCAACCTATAGAAAATGTAAATTAATTTTTAATATATATATATATATATATATATGAAAAAAGTCTTCACAATACTTAAGAAAAAAATAACCACGATAGAAAAATTATAAACCAAAATTCTTAGGGAAAATGTTTTATAACAAAACATTGCATATAGATTGCACAAGAACTCTAACAATATTATTAGCATGTCAAGCTGGTAGGGCCAAGAGTACCACAAGATTGCTCTTAAACACTTTCCTGCTTAAGTAAAAAGCAACGTCATTCTTTCAAAAGGAAGGAATAGTGCATACCCTTTCAATTATATAGTTTACATACAAGTTAGGCCACCTTAGGTTGTTGCTCCTGTCTTTTACTAAACATTCTCAATTTTCCCAGATTTGACATTCTTGTCAATTTTTTTCAGGTCCTCAGAAGGAATTGATCATGCCATCATGAATTTAATTAAGTGTTTCTCTTTACACTCATCTATCACAATTTGTTGGTGAAGGAATTTTCCAAAATTCTCTATCATCGATGTCACATGCACCTACTAGAAATCGCACCAATAGGTGCAAAGGAATGCTGAAGGGAATAAAGAAATATTGAGGCCTCTCGCAGTCAAGCAACCTTTCATAACCATCCAACAACACTTCCTCTCTCCAATGCTCCAACATTTAAGTGGATTCCACGACGATTTCTGAGTCCGGCAGGTGCAACACCCACAGGAAGGTCTGCCCGCTTGCCTCCAATCCCCATGCCATCTCTGTCACGTGCATCTGATAAATATATGAATCTCATCCAAACAAAAGTAGACGATTGATCGTGGTGTTTTCCAGTCTAACCAATCCACAATCTCGGCGTTGTAACGCCTCTGTATTTCGTTATTCCTGGAAAGATAAATCTTCGGCCCAACTGCCCAGAAGGGCTTCCCTCTGGTGCCAAATATATCCATGTGTCAGATGTATTTTGGCTCCAACTCCATAAAAGTATTAACGAGAATACCGTCAACCAGCCGCTCGTGAACTCCATGTGTTGTTGGACGTGGGTTTGCACAAGTGCTCCTGGACAAAAAAGAAGAAAATAAAACCAACGGTACTTGAAGAAATACCTTGACAAAGTGACGAACCAATCAAGTTGAGAAGATATGGATCTGCTATTCAACGTCAATATTGAACCTAAGGTTTGTGCAGAGGCACCAAATGGCAAGGACACTGCACAAATATTTTGAGAAAGCAATGAATGGTAGATTCATAGTGATGCATACGTAGTGGTGAGGGCATCAATAGAGCCTACAAAGAGTGATATGAATTTTCCAAGAATGGTTGCATTTAGACATTGAATGGCCATATATGCATAGGGAATGATGAAGAAGAGTGCTCATGTAGGAAGTAAATGTGGAATGTGGAAAGAGTACTCAATAGCCTTGTAAATATGGATCTAAACACACTTACAAAATTATTCACTAAACAACAGTTGGTTGTAAACACTTGCTGGAACAACTAGTTCACTTCATCCATTATTTTGGAACTCCCTTATTACTTTAGACACTAGTATTTAGCATTCCATAGTAAGCAGTTTCCAAGGACATTATTTCCATACCAAAGTTCGAGAAAGAAAGGAAACAAACCACATGTGGGTATTTGTTTCTTATGGAAGAGAAATGTGTGAAGGATCTGTCATGCCTAGCTCATCATACTACAATAAACAGGAGGTTATGCTTTTTCGAAGGCCTAGAAAGGATTATAACCCACAATTTGGAAAATGCCCTGGACAAACATCAATGGAAAATATTTTGTATCTCTCAATCATGTGGAAAATAATCTCACATAATTGACACAAATTTGTTAAGGTACTCATCGACAATGGTATTGTTGACTATCCTCCACACCATTAGGTCAAATTTCAAAATTTGTTTGATCTCCTTTGGAAAAGATATAATGAAAAATTCTTATTCCAATATTAGCTAGAAATGGTGTCTTTGCATCACCCACCAACTAGTTTTGAAAGTTGTACTCCAATTAATCACAAAAAAGTGAAAAAAAAAGCAATATTAACCATATTTGGCAAATTTTTGATCCCCCAAAAGCATATTTATCCCCTCATCATGGCTATAATCTTACACAAAGTTAAGATTTTAGGCCTTGCATTTCAACTTGGAGAAACAATCTCTTGGATAAATCATATCAACTATTCACAATTTATAATTGAATGAGGAGATGATCAAAATTTTCCCAAATTATGAATAAAATTTGATGGAATGGGTAGGTTTAACAAGATATATAATGTGTGTTGAAACCAAAAAGTATGGAATTAGAGTTTAACACTTCTGACCTACAATTAATTTGAGAACCCCCTTCTCAAGGACATAGACCTTCTCGAGAGTCTTATCAATCTTCTTCTCTCACAGATCCACAAGCTCATTGTAAGGACAAGAGTGTTGGCAGGAAGCCACAAGTATAATGCCTTGTTCAAAGTTATGGGATCGTCCACTACCTTGATTGTAAAATTTACAATTTCTTCCTCCTTCACATACACCATTGCATTTCATTCAAGCATAATTAAGAAAAATATCAATAATCCTAGATGGAAGAGAAAAATTGAACTTAAGATCCACTTAAACTAACAAATTTAATAAAAAATATTATTACTATTTTTTGGGTAGCAGAATATCCACGGGGATTTGAAAGGAATATTTGCGAGGAGATTTGAAATGGTGGCTTATTCAAAAGAATACTTTAAATGTGCACACATTCACCCCATGTGTAACAAAAATTATCACAATTAAAATTCAACAGGGAAAAAAAAAAAAAACCTTGTTATTTTTTCTGCATTCAGAAATATGGAACAGAAGTTTTAAATCAACATTTTTCTTTTGTTATTTTGTTCAATTCATAGATATGGAACATAATTTTTAACTATAATTTCTAGAAACAAATGAACCAATGGATGATAAACAACATGCATCTCAAAAGAAGATAATTAATGCCACACTCTACAGAGGGTAATTTACACAATTTGATTTAAAATACTTTTGGATCAAGTGATTTTGATCCTATACAATCATAGTTGAAGTTTATCCAGCATTAATTACTCCACTGCAAGGTCGCTATTGATAAATGTTGGCATGAGCGTAACAGAAGTAAGCATAAGATCAAATCTATTCGCACAAATATAACAGAAGTAAAGTGATCTGAATTAGTAAGGAGATAATGCAAATACACAACACAAGTGCTTCGACAAAACCGGTCTTTGTATTAGATCCAACAAAATTCGGTACATCAGACATTCCCTTACACTTTACCCTTCCGTGAACACAGCTAGCAGAGTCCGCACACAACCAGGAGTAGGTCTCCATGCACACAACTAGCAGGAGCCTTTCTACCCAACCCAGAATTAGACAAGACTCTTACAAAATTTTCATGAACATAAGCATAAGCAAAAATATATATATATAACTTTACTTAGACTTGATATCTCTATTTATATTCATCTTAGCGCGCAACTACTATGGTCTCAAACCATGTTTTGAGGCCCACAGTTTACACTTATAACCCATTTACATAAAAGAGGGACTTTGATCTGCCCCACAGTCCCTTTACCTTTCCATGCAACGTGCATATACAAAAAATATACAAAAATATACTCAAAAATTTACCACAGGGGATCCCACTCCAAGAGGCCCCCAACACCAACTTGTCACTCGTCTCGAGTCACTGTGGGGTCGGATCCTTCATCTTGCTTCAAGCACAACAATAGAATTATTCAGTCTCAAAAACACCTCATCACTCTGTGCAACAGCTCCCTATGCTTCATGGACTAATTTTTCCATCATGAATCATTCAGAAGCTATCTCGATGCTTCTTTGAGTTTATTGAAGGGAATTCAGTGCACCATCCAATGTTTGAGAAAACTGCAGAGCCTCCTCAGCTCACGACTACATTCGTGCTTCCAACAACTGCTCATGGCGATGCAGATCCTTGATCTTTTTCTGAATGACTCAGCCCTCTTGTAGGTGGGTGAGGTGTTGTGAAATAAAAAGAGTAGGCGCAACCATCCAGATATCAACAGATTATCGTTCTTTTACATGCAACTCATTGTGCAGCTTCTATACCATTAGGTCATTCTGAACTCAATTCTAGGCACCCATGGCCTCATCTAATAATTCTCCACATTCTATTAATGCAACAACAATGTTGTTGGTAGCCTGCTTCACTTCAGTAGCCCTTTGAGCAGAGACTTCTCACAGGGTTTTAGGCTACAACTTCAACTGTAGGTCTGCGATTTGATGCTCAAACACGGCTTGACCGGTTTGGATTTCAACATGTGAGGCCTTTAACACAATAGCCACTCATTATAATTTTTTGTTTGGGGTAGTTGTTGCAAAGGCTGGGGGTACATCACTGCACACTTAGTTAATATTTTCTTTGACCGCAGTGCACTGAGCTTCGGCTATGCACCAAGCTTCTTCCAATGTTTGTTTTTTTTGCTATGCTTCTGTGGCCAGATGCTTTGACTCAACTGTAGTGGTGTGAGCATGGGCTTCGCGGAACTAAAGCTCATACGTAATCATTTAACACATCATGTGTAATTTTAGTGGAGGTAAAAAAGACAAATTAATGTTAATATCACCAAAATCTCATAACTGTGCACGTCGGCTGGGATCTACATGGATGGACGGCACATGGATTTGAGCAAGAAGAACATCCTCGGTAGCTAGTAAGGCTATGTTGAGAAGTTGTGTGCTAGTTTCCTACGTGCCTGCTTACATCTAGCTCACTTGAACAGCGCTCGCCTGAATGAGGCTTACTTGAAATTTTAATTCCTGGATGCCAACCTGCACCCCCTCGAAGGCAATCTTGTACTGCACTTACATGTCTATCCATCAATATTATGTTGTAGATGTGACTGTGTTTGCAATATCATTTAAGTCATATTCAGCTAGCATCAGTACCTCTACTCCAGTGTCTTTAAATCCTTTGCGCTTCTTCCTCGATCCTTCTGTGGCCTGAGAACCACACTTTGTTCCTTTATAGGTCTGAGTTTCCACTGGCTCCTTTATTTCTTTTAGAGTGGAACCATTCTTTTTAGGTTTAGCATCTTTCTCTAAATCAATTGTTTCACTGATTGTAGTTGGCGTGGCTTTTTTCTAGGTAGTCTCCTTTGTTGTCTTCTTTAGCTGGGTACCATTGCATGGCTTGGTAGGCTTCTTTTGGATGGAGGGATATGTACCGCCCGTGCTTTGTGGCTCTAACCAATATGGAGGCCACTCTGCAGTGACGCGTAACATATCGTCCGTTGTGATGAGATAAGGAAATGTGTACCACACATCTTCGACTCTACCCTTCGCATGGATGTGAATTTTGTGGAAAGTGGCCTTGAAGTCGACAATAATCTTATATTGGTCATACAATGTCAGAGATAACCTTGGTTTTGATTGCACTGCTTGATAGAACCAGGCGTCGAACAACACCCAAAAAATTTTATTCTCCGTGATGCACGCGGGGACAAAAGTATTCCATAATGTAGCATACCACGAGGATTCGCACATCTGTAGATCTATATTAGGAAACTTTGTTTCCTCTAGGGTCTTCCAACCAATTAAGGTGATCAACAGCAAGAGCCCAGCATAATAAAATTCTTACCCTCTTCTTGGGCTTTGCACACATTCTGAAAAACTCCTTGCACAAATATTGAGACCAGTTCTAGATCACTCCTTTCTCACACCGTCCTACAAGTGCAATGACGTACGCAGGAGCCTCATTGGGCCTAAACTTATGCATCATATTACAAGAAAATATGAGTGTCCCAAATTGAATAGTGGGGTCATTGATCTCACTAACTATGAATCCCTTGCTCTTGTTCGTGGCTTGGTATTTTGCTTTAATCTTATCTGCCACCTCTTTTCCTTGCATTTTTCCTCCAAAGTCAGCCATTGGATCTACACCTTGATCAGGTAGGCCAATGATCTGATGGATCAGCATAGCATCAATGGGTATGTGCTCTCCCAACCATAGAACATCATCATGCACAAGCACGAGCAATTTTCGAACATATATATCGTTTATCGAGTTGCGCCCGAAGTGAGGAATCTGCAACAAATTCAAAAGGCATGCCTTATGTAGACTGAGCACCCATCTCTTTGGCTCTAAGCGCATGAGTACCCCTCATATTTGAAATGGTCTAGATAAATCTCATGCACAGTCTTAGGAAACTTACCGACATTTGCGATGTCTCAATCCTCCATCTTCAGTTGTGGCACTTTGGCGAACATGTCACCCTCAAATGGGACATTTTCAGGAATTAGCAGTATATTGATACTCGCCCGCACTTTATCCAGATATTTCAGAACTTTAACTAATGCCTTGCACGGTGCGACATAGGTTGACAACCACAAATGGGGCCACTTTGACCACATCTTCCTCTTCTTCTATGATGGTTTCCGAAAGCTCCACCATTGGTCTTTTCTAGCACTAAGCTGTAGTGGAGTGTAGCTTCAGAACCTTCTCTCTCAAGGATTTCTAGGTTCTAGATGTATGTCCCTTCTTAGGCTTCGTGGGCATAAGTGTTTCAACCATCAATGTAGTAGGATCCATTGGCGCAACAGCATCCTCTCCTGGATGTGTAGTTGTGATGCTTGGTGGAATTACATAGCCAATACCTCTGCAGCACAATTCCTCCTGAAATCCCAGATCCAAACCATAAATAGACAATGAATCAAATGCACAACGCAAAGAACTCAAAGCAGATAA
Source organism: Pinus albicaulis (assembly GCA_034641835.2). Taxonomy (NCBI): domain Eukaryota; kingdom Viridiplantae; phylum Streptophyta; class Pinopsida; order Pinales; family Pinaceae; genus Pinus; species Pinus albicaulis. The sequence continues at coordinate 803,472,251 of CM076573.1, forward strand.
TTCACTCAGAAATAAAATGGACCTATGGAGACCCCATAGGTCATATTTATATATTTGGCGCATCCTCAATAGTCCCTTGTGCATTAATGTGCCTCCATAAATGATAAAATGGTTCCAAATCTAGAAAAATCCCCTCATTAATTGCAACCTAGACACTCCTTTAAATGGGTAATAAAACTGTATTTTCCAGATTTACTATTCCAATGGCAATTTTTTGGCACTTCTATGACCCAGTCAACCTCCTCGCACAGGTACCATGTTGCACTTGTCTGCATATCCTCCATCTCGTCTACGTAGATCTAATACTCTGGCCATATAGTCATTTGGTAGGTGTGGTGTGAGGGTCATCCCTGTACATCTTTAATCGGCTTCCATTGACATACCCGAGAAGATAGTCTCTGGGAAATGTGGCCAACTGTACTACACCTCCTTCGGTAATCTCCTTAACAACATATGGCCCTAACCAATGCATCTGAAGCTTCCCAGGGTGGCGTGCAAACTTTCAGTCATACAAAAAGACCAAATCATCCTCCTTGAAGACATTTTTTCTGATATGCCTATCATGCCATGCCTTTTCATGTGATTTTTTCACTTTTTGATGATAATTTTCAATAAAGTGATCTTCTTCTAGTGCAACCAATTGTGACAAGTGTTCCTTAATAATGTTTTCTTCTGCCATATTTGTGAATGTTGCGATGTGTAGACTGGGAACAATGTACTCCATCGGCTATACAACTTGTTTCCCATACACCATCCTGAACGGTATCCTTCTAGTCAGCTTCTTATAGGTGTTTCAATAATCCCAGAGAATCGTAGGCACACGCTCATCCCAATCATTCCAGTTAGCATTGAAAATCTTATATAACTGACCAGCAATAATAGTGAATTCTGCAGTGCACGACACAAGATCTTTCTTCAGGTGCACGATATGTTCCTCAGGCACGCATCCAGTAGTCTAGAAATGAATAATATCATGAAAATTCTCATCAACTACCTTGATCGCAAAAAATTGCGCATCCGGTAATCCTTCCTCTATGCTAGTAGGTTCTTTGCCTATATCAATGCACGAAAGATGGTCTAGCCCAGCATTCACTCTTCTTGGTTTCACAATTATCTCAAAATCATACTCTTGGAATAGAAACAACCACTTGTATATCTTCCCCCCTAACATAGCCTTATTAACCAGGTGCTTCAAAGTAGAATGATCAGTAAAAATATTGAAATGACCTCCTATCAGGTAGTGGCGGAATTTCCGCAGTGCATACACCATTGTTAATCCTTCTCTTTCTATGGTTGAATAATTATTTTCCGTACTTGAAAGCTTTCAACTGGCATAGGAAATTGGATGATCGATCTCTCCAGCTCCTAGCTACACCAAAATAGCTCCGAGCATAATGCAAGAGGCATCTACATGCACATGAAACAACTTTGACCAATATGGAAAGACCAATATGGGCTCAATGACCATCTTTTCCTTCAACAATTCAAAACTTTTATGACACTCCTCATCCCAGCAGAATGTCACATCCTTCTGGAGCAAATTTTCCATGGGTGTAGTTATCAACACATATCCCAGAATGAACTTTAGATAGTACCTATTGTGCCCCAATATTGAGCACAATTGTTTGACATTCTCAGGTATCTCTAGATTAACAATCACTATGATCTTTGCGGGATCTACCATCAACCCTTTCTGGCAGAAAATGTGTCCCAACAATATCCAGAATGGCACACAAAATATTCATTTTTTCAAATTTAGTTAGATCTGATACTTATTACAGGTATCCCGCATTAAGCGTAGATTAGATACATGCTTTTTCAATAGCCCAAAGATAGTCCAATCATCAAAGTACACTTCCAGGAACTTGTGGATAAACTCCTTAAATGCAGCTTTTACTACGTGTGATAATATGGCAGGGGCATTCCTCAAGCCAAAGGGCATGATTGTATATTGGAAAGATCCCCATTCTATTTCAAAGGTGGTCTTACTGTGATCTTCTAGCACAATCTTGATCTGACAGTACATAGATAATCCATCTATGAATGAATACACTTCTTATCCTCCTACACTGTCCAATATCTCATCAGAAAATGGAGTTGGAATGTATCATGCACATAGACATAGTTCAACTTGCGCAGGTCCACACAAATCCTGATTTCGCCTTTTTTCTTCTTCTCTTGTACTACCATAGGGCTTACCCAATCAGACTCTACCACTAGTTCTATGATGCTTGTAGCAACCATTTTATCCAACACTTCCCTTACCTTCTGCTTATATTTTGGATTCAATCTGTATGGCCTTTGCTTCAGACGGTGCGCATTAGGTTTCAAAGTAAACTTTATGACTCCAAGAACCTCAATTATCCCTTTCAGATCTGAGAACTTGGTAGGGAATAAGTACCGATACTCTAACAACTCAACAACCTTGCCTACTATGTTATCATCCCAATAATCTCCAATTTTTTCCAACTTCAGTTGTTCTTCATGTCTGATATTCACTTGTCAAACCTTTAGAGGTTTTGTGACATCTAGTGAAGTGATTGAAGACCCAGAAACTACGCGTTGTCCCCTAGATTACTGAATTGTGATATTCCTAGGATCCTCTTCATTTTCCTCCACCATAATATTTCTACAATTAACAATATCTTTCATCTGCACATCCCAGGCTGGCGAAGCATGGTCTGTCGTTCGCTTAGTTTCATCAAAGATAACTTCCTAAATATCCTACAGTTCCTCATCTAGGCATTCGAACCCACTTTAAAAAATAAAGGTCAAGACAAAGCTGTCTGTCAACGTAGTCCAGTCACTTGTACCTCGGCGCAGCTCTGTCTCCAAATACTAATCAGTAGGTACATGTCCCAGCTTGTGAATGAACATGTGTACCCATTCAGATCTTCATTGTACACCCCATATCTCCATCCATTTAGCCAGATGTCTGCGCGGGTCACCCTTTCCACAAAAAACCTCATCCATTCAGATACTCAGATGCTAAAAGTGCAATCTCATCATTCTTTCACATCCCAGTTGCACAGGTTTTCCTTGTGGATTTCCCACCATAATGCTAGAGTAGCGCGTAGTCCAAGATCGAAGGCATGGAATCTCTATCCTTCTTTAAATTTCTCCTAAAAACATATTGACATCAGTTAAAACATCATAATGAGGTAATTCATGTACCTCTAATGTTATGCATCGAAACGATCTGGTCACTCGATTGTAGCGCAACGCATTTACCTCATGCAACTGGTTCCGCTAGATTTCCAGTTCTTCATCAGAATCTGAGAAATAGGATTTGTACTTTTCCCAATTACTACTTCCATCAGTTGTCAAATTGATCCATTCTTCATCATGCAAAGTCATCGTGTAGATCTGATCAATATCATTATTAGCATGCACAAGCTCAATGTACATCTTTCCTTCTACATGAACTAGAGGAATAACAACTCTGCTTCCATTTATTTCAAACTCCATTCTTTGCTTCTTCAAGTTTATCACACAATCCATATAAATATCCCAGTCCAATCCCAATAGCACAGGATAAGGGTCAGTATCATCCACAATTTGTATAACTTTGAAATCTTCAAGTACCTTTATACCTTCAATACTGACTACGACCTGCGACATCCTTCCTAATGGAATGATTTTCTGTTGATTTTCCATGCTCAGTTGAATCGTAGACCATTCCAAGTTCGGTTCTCCCATGTGCTATCAGGTTTTCTTAGGTAAAACATTTTCATAAGATCCTAGGTCTAGAATAACCTGATCCATCTCATAAGCACCAATTTGAGTGGTCATATGCATCTCTTGCCCAGTTCTTCTTTTATTCTTATAGATTTTATTGACAACTCTTTACTCCATCTAAGGTTGTTCCTTTTCTGCACAGTTATATATCAGAGCCTGAAGGTCCTCTGCCACCTTTTTTTTGTGCAATAACTTAATGCAAGCTTGTAAAATGGTTTGACTTCTTCATCTACCCCTGCCTCCTTCATGGGTCCACCTGATGTTGATGTGCTTCCTCCTGCAAATTCCTTTCGCACTTCAACAAAAGTCTCCATTGTGAGCTATAAATCAATTCCATCTTTGTTCTTGGGTGCCTTACAAATCCGAAAATCACTATTCAAATTCTCTCCCTTATCCTCATTATTGGCTGCACCGATCCTAGTGACCACATTCATGCTAGGATCTTCCTCATGCTCTTCAACCCTTACCATATGAAGATTTTGCATTAGAGTTGGCATCTTTTCCTCCTACATATTAGTAATTAAAACAGGGAAATCTTCTATTACATCATCAAACTGCCTACAATACCTAGATGATTGTGGCCCTAGATTTGGATAGTTGTGCGTATAGTGACCAACATCTCCACTGTTGTAGCAAATAACTTGCCCCCTTCCTCGACTAGCTAATTTGCCTCCTCTTCCTCTTCCGCTGCCCTAGAATCCACCATGCCCGGAAGAGGATGCTGGTGAGGTAGGTTTGGCTTGAATTCTATATATTTAAGCTTTTTCCAACATCATATCAAAAGGGCAACAGTGTTGCTCATCATGTCCCACGGATGAACAGAATTGATAGAACAACTACTTCAACTCAGGCTAATATTTTCCAACCCTTGGACAGTAATTAGTCATATGCAGACCCACAACTTGGCAGATATTGTGCCATATTGGTCTGATTGTGTTCTTCTGTGGGCTAGGTCCTCAATCATTCAGATAATTCTCAAATATAGGACATTGATCATTGGTATGGCCAGTAGCCTTACATCATACGCACCAGACCTCTACGCACACCTCCTTGCCCTTATCTTTGTAGAAATTCTGAATCCCCAAATGCATTGATTCTAACTGACTCTGAATCTATTGATTTCCAACTGTAGCTGGTGTTGGGATAACTTAAAATTTCATTGCAATATCCACAGCCTCAGCCCACATAGAAATATTCTGTTGACCCAAGGGATGGCACATATGTGGGGGAAACATAGCAATAAACCACTCCTTGTCTTGGGTATCATCAATAATGAATCCATCATCTATGATAGTGCACTTCAGCCTCTAATCTTCCTCCCACACAGATTCATTCACCTCCTGGTAATCTCTTTCATTTCTGTAACCAACTGCGTGTATGATTTAGGCTTTTGAATTGTTCTTTCAAGGCATCTTTCACTTTATCCAAGGTGGCATTAGGGTTTTCTTGTACATATCTGATATACAAATCTAATGTGTGATCTTGGAAAGTAGTGGCAAAATATGCTTTCTTAATTTCGTCGTTATTCACTTGCTGAGCTCTCCATACAACATTAGTCACAAACCAAAAGTGCTTAGTATATTTATTCCAAATACCTCTAAAAGTAGTTACCTTCATCAACATTTCCATATCTGCACCTGGGGGAGGTGGAGGTGGAGATGGATTGCGCAGTGGAGTGGACGCTTTGTGAGATGAGTGTGGAATTTGAGTGGATGGGAAATGAATTATGGCCAAAGCTCCCTGGCTACTCTAAACTTTTGATACTGCTTTCGTCAGAAAATGCAGATCCATTAGACTTGTTGATCTCTAGTTCACTGTCACTTTCAGATCTACGCTTGAGAGGACTATAAATAAATACTTTTTCTGGGTCTTCGTGGTAAATATTTCCACTGCGCGTAGTAGAGCCTCTTCGGGATATTCAACTAATATGTTCACATAGAGAACTTTGTTCACATAATATCATCTTCAGCAATAACTTCAAAGAGCATAGGTACTTACCTCTAGGACCTTTGAAAAATCTTCTTTCTACTTCAGAATATGACACAAACTGATCAATTGAAAATTTAGTCATGAATCCTCCCAAGACACGATCGACCCAGTGATCTATCGCATGGGTGATCTTATTTTCTAGCTTTTCTGATTTTTGTATTAATTTAGGACTACACTCAATGAATGCATCGTCCCTCACACAGGTATTGAATTAAGACAATCGCGACAACCACTCCTGCAATTCAATTGCAAAGGAGAAAAATAATATCTTGTGAACTTCTGTATAGATGTACTTCTGAACCCACTTTTCTTCAGATAGCTTAGTACTTTGATTCTCTTGGACCACGAATTAAAGGATCTTTCTATCTAGCCAATATTGAAATTCGTTCTTTGAAGGGTGCCACAACATCAAATCTCCCTCAAAATTATCGACATCCCAACAACAGAGCCATTTTTTGACTTGAGGCATCCTGACCCAGGTTCAGATTTTATCGCACAACCAACAGACCCTTCAACTACTGGCCCTTTCTACAATGACCTGCTTGTGTAAATCAAAGTCTTACCAGAAGCAGTATGGGGAGGTCCTGGAACCAGGTTTCCGCACCCTGAGGAAGAAAATAATGTGGTGGCCCTAAATAGGTTCATTTAAGATTGGAACAAGCGTGCGCAAATATAGAACAATGTTTATCATATCAATATAAATAATGAGGTTAACATACTGATCGCAGATCGACTTCGTCGTGGATATATAATCACAGAAACATATATTTGGAACGTGTAATAACTAAGAAGATCTACTCATGTGTTCAATCATCAAAATACATTAATGTATGAAGAATAGATCTATTCGCACAAATACAATTGAGCGTAACAAAAGTAAGCATAAGAGTAGATATATTCGCATAGATATAACATGAGTAAAGTGATCTCAATCAGTAAGAAGATAACACAGATATAAAACACAAGTGCTTCGCCAAAACCAGTCTTTGTAGTATATCTTACACAATTCAGTACATCAGACTTTTTCTTACACTTTACCCTTCCGCGTACACAACCATCAGAGTTTGCACACATCCAGGACTAGGTCTCCGCACACACAGCCAGCAGGCTCCTTTCTACCCAACCCAGACTTAGAAAATATTCTTACAAATAGTTCGTGAACATAATCATAAGAATATATATATATATATATATATATATATATATTACTTTACTTAGACTCGATCTATCTACTTATATCCATATTAACGTGCACATACTATAGTCTTAAACCATGGTTTGAGGCCCACATTTTACCCTTGTAATCCATTTACATAAAAGAGGGACTTTGACCTATCCCATAGCCCCTTTACCTTTCCATGCAGCGCATATATACAAAAAAAATACTAAAAAATGTACCCCAGGGGACCCAACTCCAACAATAACCTCAAAAAGAGTGTAAATGGTAGAAGGGAAAGGATGAAACCTTTAGCATTTCAATCTCCAATAATAAAAGCTTTATCCCTTAGACGATTTTTAAGGCTAGCCTGTCCCAGTATTGGAAAGAAAGACCCTACAAAACAATTTCTAGAGATGTATGTATAAGGAATGCATGTTGCCTCGATTTCCCTATGGATTTTGGCTTTCACCTGAAACACACTCTTTGCAGGCTCCACTGCATTGATGTTATTAACATCATTCCCCAAATTATATGGGAAAATCCCCCAAATTTTCCTCATATTGTTATTTTTTTTCATTCAGAAACATTGAAGAGATGTTGTAAAATCCAACAGAATTTCTTTTTTTTTCAATTTTGTTGCATTTAGAGATATGGAACCGAATTTTTAACTATAATTTTTAGGAAAAAACAAATAAATGGATGATAAAAGACATGCATCTCATAGAAAAGTACTTAATTTCACACTCTATAAAGTGTAATATACACAATCTGATTTAAAATACTTTTGGAGCAAGTGATTTTAATCCTATACAATCCTAATTCACGGCTATACAACATTAATTACTCTAGTGCAAAGTGAATATTGATAACCTAAAAACGAGTGTAAATGGTAGAAGGGAAAGGAAGGAACCTTATAATTTACATCTCCAATAATTACAACTTCATCCCATGAAGGAGTTGAAAGGCCAACCTATCCCAGGGTTGGAAAGAAATAAATATGCCAACATCATGCCAATAGTAATTGAAATTTGTTCCACATAAAAGACACTTTAGTCAGCTACAATTAATATTTTTAGGGCTTCATAAGTCAGTTACATCCATGCAAATATGGCTCCTTAATAAACCATGATGAAACTATATTCCCAAGGTGAAAAACATAATAATTTAATAATAGGAAACTCACATGATTTATAGTACCAAGAGCTCCCCGCAAGTGCTTCAGAATTATCTCAACTATATATATTGGTAACTTGATTTCCCAGAACACATGAATAACATCATATGCCCAACAAAGTTACTACAATAGATACCTTATCTAATGTTTTGGAGGAGGAAGGCCATGTGAGGGAGTGGGATACTTGCTATGAAAAATATGGCTCCCATTCCAAATTTTGTCAACAATCTATCCACATACAATAATAAAGCACTGTGCTACAAGGAAAACTTGACAACACTAAATCAGAAGTAATTTATGTTATTTCGTTTTTCCTCATCTTCTTCTCTAATTGATAATGTGCCTCTCTCATCAAAGCATAATTTTTGCCTCTAGTTGTGTTCCCAGGAGAGATCGAAGGTATGGTTTGTATGATAGTTTGTGAAAAGTGCCCAGTGGTTGACCTTATTTTCCTTTTTGGAGGTGATATTCCATGGTATAAGTACTTTTCTATGTATTTTTCTTCTTCAAACCATGAAATAGAAACTTATGCACTCTTTCTTTCGAAAAATAAAATCAATTAAAATTTGCATACCATTCACCCTAACATATTATTGTCAATCAAAAAATTGCAAAAAATTAGATACCATTCACCTTAAGGTACACCTTGGATCAGATGAACACATTGCAATTCCCATCAAACACATATATATCAATATAGGAGAAAATAAGAAAGAAAAGATCCATCACCTTTCCAATCTACCAGAAGCACATATCTCAATAAAGTTGCAAAATATTTTAAAACCAACTACCATTACCTATCCAAAAGCCTTTAGAGATAGTAATGAATGTTAATTTTGTTTAGTGAAATGAAATTCCCAAAATATGATTGAGGACTCAATTTTCAATAATAACCAAGTGCAATTTAATTGTTGTATACATCATGCATATGCCCAAAATATAAATACTTTAAAAAAGACTCTGATGGCACATTTCAACTACAGACTTTGATTTATATGTCCATTTTAAAATTAGGAAATCCAACTACCACACAAACATTCAAAATAAAATGTGCTTCATGTGTTAGACGTTTCTTTGGTGTAAATATTTTAACTTGAGTGAGCATAAACCATCCTAATTGAACCTCGTGCCATTAAATCCTTGATATCATTTCTAGAAAAAAAACCATTAATCTAAAAATTCAAGGAAAACATTAACATTAGTGAGAAGAATCATATACTTATCCGCAAAACATATTCATGAAAAAATAACAAACTCTTCTTTCTTTTCGTGATTATGTTGACCGACTTCAGAGGAATCATAGTAAAATGCATCCAACACAAGTGCTTAGGTAAGGGATACCCTTATCTTCAAATTGTATATATGTGTTGAGGTAAGTGAACATATAGTTATATAGGTATGTAATTATATTTTTTTATCGAGAAAACACCAAATTAATGTTTGAATGAAACACAACTACAAAAATATGAATGGGTAGTGAAAGAAACTTAAACCAACAAGTGGGTAGCAAAAAAGGTTGAGTTATCTCAAACATCCACCATTTGAAGTATTCACCAGACCTAAAGCTGAAAAGTACAAAATTAACATCAGATTCATCCAAAAAAATCAATAAAAGTACAACCAATAACTATTTATAAATTATCCAACATATGGAAATACATAAGGAAAGTGAAATTATAATTTTTTGAAAATGAACCTTGTTCCATTTTTCCACAAAATATGAAAAAACTTTGTAATCACATTCTTCTAATTTGTTTGTATCATTCCTAGCATTGTAAAATAAGTTTGTGATTGTTACAATAGATTCAAGTTGTAGAAAACCATGATCTGTCAAATCATACGTATACATGTACTACCCCTTTATTCTATTGTACCAACATAATTGAAGCTCGATGCCTTCTAATCTATCCAAAAGGTCAATGTCATTATGGTAATCTAACACCCTATTACCATCCTTCTTCCTTATTCTTTGAACCCCTCCAATGTACCACATTCCACAAGAAACACCTTGATTTGTACTTCGAGGAACACCTTTTCTTGCAGTACATTCAATGGGGAGAATTGAGTTGTTTTCAAACAACATCCCACAATCTGAGCCAATTCCAAATCCAATTGAAACACCCTTTTGTAGAGCCTTCCCATATCGCCTAAAGTAGACCCCATTTCTCACTTTCGTCAACCTATCTTTGGATAATATTGGGTTTCCATTCAACTCACTAACCAAACATGCTTTGAACATATCTTTACCATCAATATCCACCACTGGGTTTATAGTTTTTCTTACATTTTCATCAATGGAATATAAAATCTCTTCCAACTCATGTCTCCACTCACTTTCCATTATTTGCAATTCACTTTCATTATGTACCAATGAAGAAGAAGTTTCAAATATAGAGTAGGAACATCTCGGTGGATAATCGTCAACTACTTCATCCACAATTTGGAATGTTGGATAATTTTGGTCCTCTGTCCATGGCTTAACCCACCAAGAAGATTGAGTGTAATTTTCTAGTTTCATTCCAAGAGTTGATAAAATGTCTTCTCCATCCTTCAATCTAATCTTAAAGGCTTCTACAATTTTAACATATGTGGATATTGAATCATATTGCAACAATATGACAATTTTTGGTATTGTTTCTTGTTGCAATTTATTCCAAATGTTTTCTTGCTTCAAATGAGATTTATTAAAATGAAGCCCTTGGGGATTGGATTCTTCTTCAGCAACTCTATTAAGGGTTCCAAAAGCATGAATAAGGTCATTGAAATCATATTCTCTCTCCACTCCAACCATCCCATCAAATTTTCTAAAGAAGTTCTCACATACATCTGAACCAGTTGTGTGCAAAACAAATGGCGAGTTAGAGTATTGATCTCAAAAAAATATCATCAAAAAAACTGCAAAATGGAAAGAATTTTTCACATCTTGATATACCTATCTATTGATGATATTTATGTTGACATTAGTATGAGATTATTTTTGTACCCAACATAACCACAATGTGAAAAAATTATGAACTCATGAAGAATTTCGTACTCTTTCCTGAAGGCCCAACCTATGAGACTTAAAGTTGTCAATGTACTCGGTAACATTCATTAGATAAGTCTATGTAGCTAGTGTCCTCTCTAAATTTCCACTTGCTGTACTTATACACTCTTTCAAAAACCTCTAAATATGGTTTGAAGAGATGTGTTGTGCGGAACCCGAATTTTGTCAATCCATTCTCTCTATATCTTCACACTTAAGCTTGTGATCATCCACTTTAGAAGTGTGATAAACCATTCTGACATGACCAAAACTTAAGTACTCATTTCCTAAAACCAATTCTCATCGACCGCTAAACAGGAGGAATCACTAGCTTTTTGTCATTGTGGATGTAATCTTGGTCATGAAATAATGTTACATTGCAACCATCGTAAAACCTAGATATCCTCCACCCTTCCCAAGGAATTTGATATCGAAGACCTCATGTTGGATAATAATCCTTCAACATAATTTGTCTTCTTCTGCTATCCCCATCCAAGGAATGACCAAAAATAGGTCCCAAATCATTTTCTACATGTTTCTTCCGCAAAGATTCTGCCTTTTCCCATTGTTGACAAACAAAATTTGCATTGAAATTATTGCATGTTGGATGAATAACCATAACCAAACGAGAAAGTTTTTCATGTAAATGGTTTTCAATAATAACAATTTTATAATGGCCAATAACATTGTTCTTAAAATATCTATTATAATATCATAGCCTACATCTCCCTCACCATCTTTCACCAAGAAATGTGATTGGCATTGATATTATTTTTTCATACCACAAAATCCTATGAGTGTATCACTTTTTTCTACCCACCTAACATATTTTTACACAATTGTTTCCCCTTCAGCAAGGCATACAAGATTCGGGCCATATATACCATGTTTGGATTTTTAGGAAGAAAAACATTTTCTGACTACCTAAAACATGTGCTCGGACTCCTCTGGGATATATTCCAATGACTTTATAACTTTCCCTAAAGTTGTAGATATTGAAGGACCATCCAGATTCAAGGTAATAAAGCTATGCAATCCAGGACTTCCCCATGACTTGATCATCTCATAAAGTGATTTTGTGGATGTAATATTCCTTCTCCCTAATTTTTCATGCATCAAGTTATGAAATATATCCTTGAAAAATTCCCAAACTGCATGTCTACCTTGTAATTTTCCTTACTTATGTGCCTCACACACATCCTTGCAAAACAAACAAATTTTCAAACAAAGTTTTCTTATGTGCCAATTCAAACAAATTTTCCTTTAGGTATCTCATTCTAATAGAGAGTGTAGTAACCTTTTTCTTCTCCCACCAAATAGCTTACATTGTTGGTCTATGGTTAGAATTTGTAACCATTACAACATCCGTAAATTCATTTTGAGTCAAATAGTGCAATCTTCTACGTTTTCCTATATCTCGTACACTTACTTTATTGGGGCACCTTGATTCACGAAATAATCACATCCTGAAGTGATTACATTCTAGAACCAACTTACAAAATATACATGTTAATGAATCAAATGGGATACTTGTTTCAAAACCCATCTGGAAATTAATATTCCTATATGTACCATCAATACGACATTCAATACGCTGATAACATAGCATGATCTTGGTATGCTTCTCTATGTCCCATAATTCTCCACCCCTTTGATCATCCATTAGGACCTTTGTTTCAATCTCTCCCCTTTTCTATCAATATAAGGATACCAATACCCCCAACATTTTAGTAACAACGGAGATAATTAAGCTATAATAAGATGACAACACAATACAAAACAAAAAAATTAAAAGTAAGATAAATACAATAATATAAAAATTCATATTCAAGTTTAATATATACTATTAATTAACCACTAATTAACACACCTGAAGTAGAAGAATTTTCACTTGTATAACCCCTATGTAATATTGATGGTGATGATGGGACCAAGAACCTAGTAAAACATTGTTGGGACTTATAATTGCTAGGCTTCTTGGGTCTCCCAACCGGGCCACTCCTCAACCCAATATCCTCATGTGAAGCCTAATTTTTAGTAGTAGTAGTGTGCTTCCTTTATTTCAAGTGTTCATTTAGATAACTGAAAATATTACCACTTTTTGGCACTGAACAAAACCATTTATTGCATCATCTACATTTGACTCTCACTTTTTTCATGTCCTTATAGTCACCAAGTGTTGCTTCCACCACCTTGAACAAATTAGGCTCTTTTGTCTTGTTGAAATCATCTAGAAGTTTAATTTCTTGATCAATATGAAATCAATCTTCAACCACCATTTTCTGTAGTAATTTGTTACATGAATAATTTCAGTACCACTTGGCATTGAAAGGTGTTCTTGATGGGCGCCTGTTTTCATACGATGGTTTTTGAAGTTGCGCATTGCTCCCACTACGAAGGATACATCACCTATTCCATAATCAATGACAGAAATTTCACAATGGATCTTTATTTTATATTATTTCTTTTCTGAATAAAATTTGAGAGTAAGTTTCTCATTGACAAAATCTTCCATTAAACTTTTCACTTTTTTTTCCCAAGATACCAATACACTAGGATCAACAATTGTGGCTTGTTCCACTGACAAAGACATATTTTCAACTCTTGGTTGTTTATGTATAGGTCCCACCACATTCTCTTCAATGTTTTAAAATATTGGTATTCTTTCCACTACATTTGAACCCCCATGTTTCCACATCAAATGTGCCTAGTTTCCTCTTGATGACTAAAATTGTTGTATAAAATTTCCATTTTTTCTCTTGCTTTGGATTTAAAGTTAATAAATCCTAGATAAAATAAAAAGGGTATCCAACAAATTCATCATCCACAGTTTCATCACGGATTTTAGCAAATGTACAACCTTCTTGACACTTGACAATGCCAATGACAAATTTCTCTTCACTGATAGCAAATTTTATAAGACAAATCCTTCTGTTTTTGCACATAAATAAATGAAATAGTAAGAAAATTTCCAAAGGAATATTGGTTTATTAAAAAACAAAGAGCAAGGAAGAAAGGTATGCACTTTCATTTCAAATCTCTAAAATTCATGAAGAAATCTTACTATTGTGATGAAACACCTTGATTCAAAATGTACTATAAGTGGATTCCTCAAATGGAACTAAAACTAGAAATAAAACAAATTACTAAAACAGATTTGAGAGTTTATTTATTGATTTAAACATTTCAAATATTATAAGAAATATTAAGCCCGATATCTGCCTCAATTTTGGCCTTATTTACATCATTTTGTGTGTCTTAAATAGGTCAAAACCAAACCCTTGAATATTTTACTGTTCACTGGTATGAAATGCATTTAATTCATTTTATTGTTTTCTGATATCTAGGGCTTGTAAGAGATAAATGCATTTTTTATGTTTTTGGAGCTACCAATGGATAAGGACAGTGCTTGATCTCTCATATAAATGACAATGTGTGTTAATGGAAGGATTTCCTTTGTTTGTCAACTATGTCTTGTACTTAGATTGTTGATATTTAATTCCAATGACAGTGTGTGTGTGTGAATGGAAGGATTTACATTGTTTGTCAAAAATTTCTTGTACTTATATTTATGATATGTAATTGCAATAAAAATGTGTGTGTGAATGGAAATAGATATATTTCTTGTTAATAATGTCTTGTACCCACATTGTTGATATTTAATTACAATGATAGTGTGGGTGTGAATGGAAGGAATTCCAAAGCTTATCAATGGTGTCTTGCATGCATATTGTTGATATTTAGTTTCACATATGTTTGAAGAAAACTCCAATGAAGTTATATGAAGTTGAATTATTTTCCTAATAAGATCTATGTTATAGATTTACCTCATTGCCCTCAGGAACCTCTAATTTACATACATAGGAAGAAGGAGAGTTGTTAGTATGATACAAATTAAAGAATGTTCCACAGAATGAGAATATCCACGTCGGCTAAGGTATTTTATGTGCCATAACAAAAAATGGCTTGGACATGATTTTTTATTACAAACTATTGATTGCATATAAGTTCCAACTTGAGATTAAGGTCTAAAATCCTGTGTGGCTTTAGACCTTCAAGGTAGTCATGCATAAGGATACTTAGATGGAGGGCTAATTTTTAGGAGTTTGAAATCACCACTTACACCCTTGTGTATGTCCAGGAGAGCGGTGATTGTGGTGCAAAACCTTCATCATTCAATTGTTAATTAGACCCTCAGTAGAAAAAAATAAGTAATAATGAAAATATGTAAGAAAAATAAGGGGGTAGTTTGTTACGTATACTTTTTTTGAAATAGTTGTGGCCAAAAGAAAATTTTAGTAGCAAGTTATGCCACAAGCTCCAGGTTTTGAGATTAAAATTTATATGAAATCATTAAATTTCCTATTATAGAGACCGAGGGATTATTTTACCCCAAAAAGGTTATAAAACTTAAAAGGTTGGTTTAGATGCAAAATAGTCAAAATGGGATAAGATTTGGTGCAAGAAATTGTCTCTATGTGTATGTATGGAATATTCCAAAAAATGTGGATGCCTATCATGGAAGGACATACAATAAATCCTTATGGATAAAATTAAACAAGCCCTAAAGGGTAGAAAGTAATGTACTTCAACCAATATCTCATCTCATAATTATTATTTTTCCCTATGAATCAACCCAACGAGATAAAAAATATAAAATAACTCTTGCGTGATTATAATCGTTGATGTCACAAGACCATTCTACATTTATTATAGGTGAGAGACCTTTGGTAAATGAAAGTAATCTCTTGGAATATATGAGAAATTAATGTTAAAAGAAATAAATGACTCTTACACAATAATATATGTATTGAATCACATGATATTATTATGTTTGAAGAAACAAAAAGTTCTAGTATTATGATAGAAACCCTACTCACAAACTTTTGGAAAAAGGGAAAATTGACAACCATAAATTCCAAAGGCATGGTGTGCGACATTTCCATCCTTTGGAATCTAAACATGATTCTACTTCACAATTTATTTTCCAAATAAAGAAGTTTAATTGCTCAGTTTTACTGGGATCCTCATAAAATGCATTCATCAACAATGTATATGGTTTGCATCTTCTTCTGGAAACATACAAATTCTTGCAGAGTCTTTCCAAATTTATACATCTCCATGGAAATTCTCATTGGATTCTAGGAATGGATTTCAACCTTATTTCTTCCTTAAAGTGAAATAAAAGGAGGAATTTGTAGACATGATCAAGATAATGAAGCATTAAACACCTTTATTAGTGATCTGATACTGATTGATGTGGAAATCGTCAATGGGCTCTATGCTTGTAACAATAAATGTGGGGGATCACAACATGTAGTTTGCAAGTTGGACTATTTCTTGATTTCATAATCCTTAATTATTAGTGGCCTAGGTCTACATGCCAATATTCTCCCTTCGACTAGATTAGATCACTGGCTTGTATCCGTCACTCTTCACAACCCAGGTATCCCCATCAAAGAACCCTTCAGATTTGAATTTTTTTAGATTTCCCACCCACACATTTATAACATAAATCAACGGTGGAATAAATATCTCATACACAAAAGGACTCTAATGTATCATTTACAAAAAAGACTTAAAAACCTCAAGCAACATCTCAAGACATGGAACATGATAATCTTTGTAGACATTTTCCAAGCCCAAAAAATTTAGAATAAATAATGGCATGAATTCAACTAAAAATGATTCATGTAAGAGATGAATAACTTGTTGGCCAAGAGCTACATTTTTTCACCCACCCCTGTGAGTGACATCAACAAGAAGAAATCCTTTACTGGTAGAAACCACAAGTAGAAGGGCTCAAGAAGGAGAACACAACTAAAAATTCCTCCACAACTTGATGATTCAAAATTGGAATTGTAATATAATTACTCATCTCAAGGACAATAAAGGTAATAAGCTAATTTCTCATCAACATATTGAGGACAAACCAATTTGTTTTTTCGGTATTTTCTCTCAAAACTCAAATAAGACAGTTTCACAGCCAAACACATCCCCTATCATCATGATGTTGTAACAAGCTTCTTACAGGTTCATATTAAAATATGTTTTTCTCTTGATGGTCATCATCACCACTTGGTTATTTCATAATGACCATCAAGAGAAAATCATATTTCAATATGACCCTATCAGAGGCTTGTTACAACATGATGATGATAAGCCCACTACTCTAGAAGGGGGCACATACCCAAAATTTTAAGGGGACAACACTAATGACCGCACAAATTAATTTCACCATGAATACCCTAATTAAACCACTACACAAAGTATTGATTTTGAAAAGGAAACATTTTTTATTACGCTAATGAAGGCCACCATGAAGATCATAACTGCATTGCTTCACAGAATCTTGGTGACAGTATGACTATTAGTGACTTAAGCATTGATTATTTTGGTGATGCGTATATTTTTCTGGGAGAGGGTGTGGAACACCCCTTTGAAGATGTTGAAACCACCACCAATAAGCACCCTCAAGATGTACAGTCCCATGAGGAAAATATAATAGATAAAAAAAGAATATATTTTTGGTGCCCTGGATCTAAACTTGTATTTTAAAAACAATGAGGGAAAATAATATATAATATGCTTCAATGGTCCACCAAGGTTTTATGATGACGATCAATATCAAAACATATCTCAATATGAACCTATCATATGCCTGTTGTAGGAGCTTGATGATAGGCCCAATTATCTAGAAGGGGGATCATACCCATAGTTTTAAGGGAACAACACTGCTGACCACAGGAATGAATTTCACCATGAATACCAGAGGGAAACCACTTCACAAAGCCTTTATATTGAAGAAAATCATAATAATGGGAAAATTATTATAATACTTGGCGGTTATGACAACGAAATTTTGAAGGAAGTCCCTATTTTGACCTTTGAAAAGCATGAAGAAATTTTAGAGTTTTTGGTTCTAGATTTTGACAATATGCATAATTTTGTGGGAGAGAGCATCAAACACCCCATTGAAATCCATCCATACCAAGATGATGGAATTTCTATCCAAGAGGAAAAGGATAGCGAGTCTATTCCAGGAGAACTTTTGTGTTAAGAAATTCACTACAAGGAAAATACCCTCTAGCAGAGGTTATAAAGGAGGTTTTTAGTGTTATAAAATTGGCCAAAATTGTCAAAAGGAAATTTGCTACAACATTCATTTATGGTTGCATAGGTTTTTGCGGAAATTTTAACGGAAATTCAACACAAATAAAAAAAGTGGGCGGTCGTAAGTTATTACGAATGTTTTTTTCATCGGTGCGCTACTCAGGATTTAACGGACCGGTGTGTACCTGTAGCAGGCACCCCGAGGCGGTCGAAGGAGAATGAATTAGCCTATTAAGGAATAAAATAGCACCAGGCGTAGTGTTGGTGATACAATGCACGAGGCTGTTCTAATTGGCCTTGGGATTTTTTTAGTGCCCATAGGTCATATCAACGCACCAGTGCGTAGACTTATAGAAACCCACCAGTTTGTAGTATCACACAAATCCACCGAGATTTATAATTAGTATCGGTATTCGTGTGGTGCCCATAGGTCGTACAAATGCACCGGTGTGTATAGACACTTAAACGCCCCAATGTGTAGTATCACATAAATGCACCGAGATTTATAATTGGTATCGGTATTCGTGTGGTGCCTATAGGTCGTACAAATGCACTGGTGCGTATAGACATATAAACGCCCCAATGCATAGTATCACAAAAATGCACCGAGATTTATAATTGGTATCGGTATCCGTGTGGTGCCCATAGGTTGTAAAACGACACCGGTGTGTATAGACACATAAACCCACTGACACGCCGTACCACAAAAACACCTTGATATTTTTAATTGGTTTTAGTATTTGTGTGGTGCCCATAGGTTGTAAAAACCCACCAGTGTGCTTCAGAATACAAACGCATCGATGTACAGTAACTGACACGCATCAGTTTTCATTTTGTATTTTTTGGAAACATCGACCTCTGACAGTGCAATTATTATGATTGTTTTAAATTCATTACTCATTAAAAGCCGACACATATTATAACAATATTCATATTAATTAAATTTTTATTAATGCATTTGAGAACAACAATGGAGAACGCCATATAATAAACAATGGAGAATGCAATATAATAAATTAAAACATATTTTATTATATATATATATATATATATGAATAAGACATTATTTGTCATACAAAATGGGACAGTTATTGGTATCCCTTTTTCTTTCAATTGGGACACTATGTCCATTACATTAAAGAAAATGTCTAATTTCACAGACATATTTCAAAAAATACAATGCCTTGCTTTGATATCCAAACATAGTGATCATCATTCTTCGCGTGAACTGTTGTCACTGCTAGAGCTACTTCCATGACTTGGGTTATTTTCAGGAATGTTTTGTTTATGGTGTTGATTTTTTTCTTCTTCTTCACCTTCCATATACAAACATAAAAATAAATTGTAATGAGTGTATATACATTGGCGAGAATAATGAAAATTGAAATATTAAATAATATACATCAATGTAAATTGAAAAGAAATGATGTACCATTGCAACAATTGACTCATAAACTATACACATTCTTTCAAAACCATGTAACATGCCATATTTCAAGATTTCATCTGTTGGCGTAGTTCCATACTTTGTTTCCTGCAAGTTTTATACCCCATAACAAATCATATATTTAATATAAAAGATTTATTTTTTCTATTAATTATAGACGGAGCTAAGTAAAACAAGATCGATAGATGCTTACAAATTCCAAAATTAAGTTCTGATATGCCAACATATACTAACAGCCCATATTTAACCTAATTTCAATCAATTCCTTTAATGTTTCTTCTTTGTATGTTAGCACCTGTTTGAAAACATTCAATGATGATTTTTGTAAAACAACTTAAAAAATAAAAAAATGAAATCTAGTTAAGTGGAAGTAACAATTACTCACAAACTTAGATATCAATCATTTTCTTCCTTGTCGTCATGTTTTATGTGCAAAATGGGTTCCATTTTCTTTTCTTTTTTGCAATAAAATACTTGAAAATTAATATTTAATTCTAAATTGTTTATTTATTGTACACAATGATCAAAAAATTCAATGATTACATATTACATTTGAAGCACATTGTTGTTGAGATGGCTCCTCCCACGTTGAAATTTTGTCCATTTCTTTGACCATGTCCTTGTACACCTTTTTGGACATTTCTACTGGCATATTCCTGATATCACCTTGTTCATCTTTTGAGATTTTCATAATCTTCTTGAAAATGTAACATGACAATAAACAATTTCATTTTTATATTGATATATGAAAAGTAAATATAACAAAAGTGATATATATATACATAGTTCTAGATAAACATTTAAATGAATATTACTTTTTCATTTTATTTTTTGTTGTACATTTTTGCTATTAAAAGTATGGCATGTCCCATTGACTAATTCTCTAGAAACTCTTCCTATAGTTTAGATAAAATTTGGTTCTTTGAATCATTGGATTTATTTTTGTATTGTAAGTGGAAAGAACGTCTATACATTCATTAAACTAGATCCCTAAAACTTTTGTAAAAGATTTTCCCCCTTTTGTTAACCTCCAGGACAACTCCAAATGAGCTAACAAGCAATTCATTTTCATTTGCATGTTCTATTTTTTTACTTTTCTTAGAACAACATTCCTTTTCTGAATTGTTGGTCCCTATATAACATTAAAAAGATGTGAATTAGTAGACTGTTTGACACATGTTATTTAATAATTTTAATTATATTATTAATGAAAACTAAAAAAAGAAACTCATATTGGATTGATAGTATTTTTTTTCATTCACCTGATTCATCCTTTTGCAATTTTTCCATCAAGATTTTATGCTCCTCTGATCCTAGATTAGAAATAATCTTATCAAGCTTCATCATTTTGTGGCTTTGTATGATACACAGTAAACAATACATATTAGTTAAACTCACATATAGTTCAAAAATAATATTTTTTGTTAAGAATTTACAAAGAACTTGCCTTTTTTAATTTTCTTAACGTGTTATCAGTATTTTTTTTGGTTGATCTCTTTTCAGTCATTTCTTTATCAATATCAAACATGTACCATATCATTCATTAATATATTTATAAATAAATTATCAAATTTTCAAGTAAAAAAAATGTCAAGTAACCGGTGCACCATTCATGGTTAATGCACCCACGTCGGTGCAAGGGTGTCTTGGAAATGCACCGCACAAATAGTATAATAGACTGTACAGTGCTCTATGTCAACAAGGAGCACTGGTGTGTTACATGTCAATCACCACACCGATTAACCATGATAAAATAATAAAAATCATCCAGTGCTAGTTTTTGTAGCATAAACCGGTGCCATATTTTACATATGGTGCACTAATAAAAAAAAAATTGTTTTAAATATTTTATCATAGTACTTATGCGGTGCACCTGTACAATACAGAGCACAGGTGTGCTAGGTTACGTTGGGTGCACCAATGAAAAAAAATCTATTTTCTTTTTAGTTCACGCAAGGGCCGACATGGATTGGGATCCGACTATGAAAATCGTCCCGTCGATTACATGTCTTAGGTCTATATTTAGCAATACAAACTCTATAAATCTAAATAGAAAAGCCCTAATTTTGAAATCACAAAGAGGGAGAAGAAAGGGTAGAAACAAAAAGAATGTAAGGTTTGTATTTTTTTTTTTTTTAATCAAATGAGAACGTTCGCGGTGCGCCATAATGAAATAGTGCATCTACTGCATATTTTACAAATGGCGCACTGAGAAAAAATATTTTATTTTATTTATTTTTATCACAATACTTGCGCAATGCATTGGGATAATAGAGTGCACCGGTGCGCTCAGGTACACAGGGCGCACTGAAAAAAAATATTTTTTTTTAATTTACACAAGGGCCGACATGGATTGGGATCCGACTATGCAAGTCGTCCCGTGGGTTAGATGTCTTAGTATTATATTTAGCAATACAAACCCTATACATATAAATTGAAAATCCCTAATTCTGAAATCATAGAAAGAGGGAGAAGAAAGGGCAGATACAAAAAGAATGTAGGGTTTGTTTCTAAAGTGGATTTATTTTTGCAAAATAGCATGTTCGCAATGCGCCATAATGAAATAGTGCACCGGTGCCATATGTTACATATGGTGCACTAATAAAAACATATCTTTATTTTTTATTTTTTTATCACTATACTTTCGCAGTGCGCTGGTGTAACAGAGCGCACCAGTACGCTATGTTACGCAGGGCGCACTGAGGAAAAAAAATCTGTTTTTTTTTTTTTTTAAATTCACGCAAGGGCCGACATGGATTGGGATCCGACTATGAAATTCATCCCGACGGTTGGATGTCTTATGACTATACAAACCCTATAAATCTAAATTGAAAAGCCCTAATTCTGAAATTAGAGAAAGAGGGAGAAAAAAGGGCAGAAACAAAAATAATCTAGTGTTTTTGTTTCTAAAAATGGATTTTTTATTTTATTTTGTTTCTGAAAATTGCAGAAAAAAGGTAAAAAAAACTGCATAAAAAGTAAAAAAAAAACAATAAACTTTGATTTTGTTCTTTTACTGCATAAAAAGTTTAAAAAAAAAAAAAAAACTTTACTCACATTGTTTGAAATTCTATGGTACAAGGTTTGAATCACGAGAGGTTTGGAATTCTGATTGTCTGAATACTTCTATTCGAAGGTATTTACCTACTCCACAGTTCTCTTCTACTCTGTTTTCTCTAGGTATGTATCTTGCAAATCTCTGGCTGAAAAGTTTTGCAAAAATAGTGAAATAATAAAAAGTGTTTAGTATTTAAATAAATGTTTTATAAAATTAGATTTTTGAAAATATTTTTCTGCCCTTTTTCAATTTACCGCTTTTTTTTCACTTAAAGAAAATAGAGTTGCGCTTTTTTTATTTGTGGTTATTCGTCACCAGTGCGTCTAGGTATAAAACGGCACCAGTGTGCATTACCAAAAATGCACCAGTGCAGTTATCTATACATTACGCACCGAAATTACATTTAGGTGTGTGCACCAAAATTTATTGTTGCTTTTCTCAAATGCAGGGAGAAAATATCATATATTATATGGAATGGAAAATTCTTCAAAATCCAACTCGTTCCATAATATTTCTCCAATTCCATCGTGGAGTTCTCCCTATCCATCTCGAGATGTAATATTTACTTCAAATTTGTTTTATATTTTCATTATCTAATTGAATTTATGTTTTTTATCCATGCAATAAATCATGCACAACTTAATTAAATTTATAATGTATACAAATTTGCAGGTTCATGTAGATTCAACATTGATTTCAGATGCACAAAATATTCAAACAGCTCCAAAACATCGGAAGTTCTTATCAGGAGATGCATACTGCAAGGTGCATTTGGTAGATGAAAATGGACAACTATTTCACCCTACCAATTGTAACAACATTGCATCCTCTAGACATAATCCTTGGACAATGATGCTAATTATAATTATAATTGTTTAGTATATGTATTGATTAATATGTAATTATTTCAACGTCAAACCAATTTATAATTATACAATATTGTCAACGTGGTTACTAATTGATATCATATATTTTGTACTAATCATGTTCAAATATTTATTTTTTATAATTATTAGGATTCTAGTGATGATGAATGACCTACCTACAATCTTCCGTTGCACCCCATGACAATTTCAAATTGAGAGACGACTGAATTAAGAGAAAAAATCGGAGAGGAATGATACCAAGAATGATTGAATCAACCACTGATTCAATTCCTTCTACATCCAGATTCACTAATTAGGAATGACTACAGCCATAGTAGTTCTTCACAATCTGGCAATGGAGGCAATCAAATAGAGGTTGGTATGGATGATTACTTAAGGGGTACAACTACCATGGAGACAATGTTGTTAGATGCATTCCAAAATGATGATCAGCTAGGGGATAATGCTCATATTGCTGACACCTTTTTCGGAAGCCTTAAATTTTCTTCCACCACCCCTTTCTTTGGACATGGCGGTCAGTCAAAGTCTACCCAGTTGGGGACAACGATGTTACTATACAACTTGAAAGAAAAGTTTGGCTTTTTGAATGCATGTTTCTCGGAAATTTTGAGGTAAGTTACCATAAAGTACTCCCTTATATAAATTTAAAATATAATTAGTACACCGCAATGAACATTACAAATGGTAAATTTTATGAACCTTAAAAATTATATTGATATCAATGCACATTATTAATATTCTTCCATGATCACCAACTACAGGTTATTCAAAGATAAGGTTCTTTTGAGTGATAATGTCTTGCCCGGTAGCTACAAAGAGGGAAAGAAATTGTTGAAAATGTTGGGTGTTGAGTACATATCATATCATCCATGTCCAAATGATTGTATTATATATAGAGGAGAATATGCAGACAAAGAGATGTGTTCGAAATGTGGGCATCACAGGTATGATAAATAAAAAGAGAAGGGTAAATCACGTACTGGTACTCCTTCTAAGATATTGAGGCACATGCCTATAATCCCAAGGATTCAAAGGCTCTTTCATTGCAAATAATTAGTTTTGTTGTAGGGATGGCATGCCTGACACAGAAGTGAGTTGGGAGTTATGCGAATCCCAACGGATTCAATAGCCATGAAGCATATAGAGGATACATGGCCCGAAAAATTCAAGGATGAAGTAAGAAGTCTACGACTCAGCATAGCCATATATGGTGTCAACACATATTCCCTCTAGAACACCGACTATTATGTTTGGCCTATAGTAGTGATCAATAACAATATCCCCCCATGGTTGTCTGTGAAGAATGAACATCTTATGTTGGCTCTCATAGTCCCTGGTAGAAGATAAGTGAAGAATATGGATGTCTACTTACAACCACTAGTAGATGAATTGAAGTAATTATGGGATGGGATAAATTTATATGATGTATCAAGACCCATCATAGAAAATGATTAGAACTGGATCAAGGACCTAAGGATTAGCTCAAAATTCAAAGTTACGGGATTGGGTTGAAACAAATATGGTTTCATAGGTATCATCTTCCTGATTCCAGTGCCACAAACGGTTCGAAAAATGAACACTGTATGAAGAAGTTATTGCACTTTGAATGCCGAGTGGGTCCGACAGAGCACGGAGGGGCCAACCCTCCTCCCATGGAACCTCATCATATGACTAGTGTGGGAGCTTAATGTTAAGAGCGCTTAAGGATCTTAATATCAGGTTTAATATTTAATTAAGCTTCAATTAAGTGGAGTTTAAAATGGCCGAGATTCTGGAGGCACTCCAAAATTTAGGTAGACTTCCACTTTTAGTGGAGTTAACTAGTATTTGCCCCACATTTAGTGAAGGAAATTGGGGAAAAGTTGTTTTGGTCATAAATCCCTCATTATTGAACCAAATTGGATGAAATTATGGTCAATTTTGGGTCTCTTTGACCTTATGATAATTTTGGCATAGGATTTAGGTCGAACAGAGGTCATCTTCAGTAGATTTTTCTTCAAGGAAGATGAAGGGGCCATCAAGGCCACCATGAGACAAATTCAGTTTGAGGCCTAGCTAGGGGAGTTAGAGTCCTTTTCCAGAGTTAAAATAGTCTAAATTGGATAATTAATATGTTATGAATCTGATGAGATGGTTTTCAGAGCCTGTAGAGAACGTTTGAAGGCTGAAAATATTCAGTAATGTTCTGGGGTCATTAGTGCCAACTTTTGCCAGCAGCAGTGAAGGGCTTAGAAATAGTTGTTTGAGACCATATGTAGTGAACCAGTGGTCATTCTTGACTGAAAAAATCATTCTAAATCTATTTAAATAGGTTTCAGAAAGTGTTAAAGAATTTAAGAGGTCAAAAACTCAACATATACATTTTCATTAACCCTAGTGCCAGGGGGTGCCGATAGGTGATTAAGGAGAAACAGGAGTAGCTGAAGGCTATTTTTGATGAAAACAAACTCTATATTGACTATTTAAGTAATTTTGGAACCAATGGAAGTGGTTCTAGAAAATTTTGAGAACTTCTAGAGCTCAAAAAGTAGATGTGAAGTTTTGGGCAGCCCTGGGAAAACCATGGAGGTTAGCCTATTTGGGGAATGCAGTGCTCAATTTAAGCAATTTATCAGTTGATATTTAATATATGATGTATATTGGATACAAAAGCAGTGGTTTCAGTGATAGAAATAGATTTCTGAGGGAGTTTGTGCCATTTAGAAGCTCATAGTATCTTAGTGCATCGAGAGAAGGAATCATGTCAACATGATCCTAAAGTTGTTTTTCAGAGTTTGGATAGCCAATTGAGGGATATTTATGGTATTTTAGGTCCTTTGGATCATTTTTTTATTCATTTTAATTAATTATTTACTTGTAAAAAAACTTACCATAATCCCAAAGAGCTAAGTCATAATGACAAAGCTCAAAGGAGACGTAGCCCACGAGATTTCGAGTGAACTCCTAGATTAAAATTGCTGTTGTGTTTGAATGATTATTTTCTGCATTATTTTTCTATCATAGATGTTCAATTACAGAAAGAAAAAAATGAAGTTAAGACACATAAACAGTAAAAATTCATACACCACTTTCAAGTAAATAAATTCCGCAAAATTGTCAAGTACAAGCTAGATCATTTTAATTTAAACTGAGTGGTAGGTTCTTGAAATATATACAAGTTATCCAGACCATTTTAATATCAGCAGAGAGGAGTTTTAATTTGTATGGCATATGTGATTACACGACACATTATTATCTAGGCTTAGGAGTTTTTTCTGGTAAATTACATGTTTAATTTATTGATTTGTTTATATATGTAACAATATTCTTTAACATATTAGTTATTTAATTCGTTGTAATATTTTTTTTGATGTTCATGATATTATTTTATGTTTCATGCATATTAATTAATGTATACAAATATAATCTCGCAGGTCTTGTAAAAAAAGGGTATTTTGGATGTAAATGTTGTTGACATTATCTAAAAGCTAGATGGTCCAAGGACCTACGAAAGCCAATGTATGATTGCTCCAGGGTATTCCTACCAAAATAACACCCTTACAGAAGAGAAGCATCCACTTTCAATGGTAAACAAGAGAGAACCCAAAGGCCTCCAATAATGACACTAGCTGAATGGCTTAGAGAATATGAGAAAGAGAAGGAGAAGGAGTTCATAGAAATGTTTGATTCAAATGGGGAGCCTATATTCGATGATCCAGATTTCTTTGACACCTATGTTGAGAAATTTCCCATTGGGATGAAAAGGAAATCTATCTTTTATGACCTCCCATATTGGGAGCATCTTAAGATTACCCACTTATTAGATCCCAAGCATATATTTAAAAATGTTTCATCTTCTTTATGGAGGCATATATCATCGAAAAAAAGTGACACATTAGCTGTTAGGAAAGATCTTATTACTTCAAAAACTAAAAAGAAACATTGGCCAAGAAAATTAGGAAGTACGAGATCAGAGACAGGCACTGGTCCCTCTAATTCATGGTTTGGATTTTAAAAAAATATGATATATCTTTGGCAAAGGAAGTTATAATGGATGTGAGGGTGCCAATTTCATACAGGTCTTCACTACGGCGCTAATTCACCATGGATGACCATTTTTCGGGGTTGAAATCGCATAACCATTTGAATATTCTAAGAGTACATATAATTTCAAAAGCATGATTTTATTATTTGTTATATTAATAAATTATATCCCATGTGGGGATCATTAAACATAACTTATTTTGTATATTATTGCACATGTTTATAACTTTGCAGTGTCATTATCCTTTGTTCATGTGTGGGTGTGTGAAACATGAATTCCCTCAAGACCTGGGACGTGCAATATCTAAATTATCTACATTTTTATGTTGGATCACATCAAAGGAGATTCATGTTGCTAGCATTCCATGGTGGCGTCAAGAGATAGTTGAGATTGTTTTTATGTTTGAGAAGGAACTGCCGACAAGTTTCATGGACTTACAGGTTCATCTTCTAATCCACCTAGTAGATGAGGTTAAATAAGTTGGGATGGTTTCTTGTCGTTGGATGTTCTTCTTAGAGAGGTACATGAAGAAATTGAAAGGTTTTGTTTGACAAAGGGAAAAAACCGAGGGGTCTATGGTAGAGGGGTACATATCATATGAGTCTTTTTATTATGCCAGTGATTACATCAAGCATATCGACAACAGACCAGGTGTGGTGATTTGGGACGATGAAAGGGATGAAGACAAAAGAGAAGGGGAGTTGCTCCAAACGAGTGGAAGAAAGCGCTTGATAAAGAGTAAGTGACTTATAAATTTTCAAATTTACAAAAATTAATTAATATTCATGTTGAACTTTGATATAAAGTATATTTTGATCTCTAAGTACTATATAATGTAGGTTTAAGTACTATATAATGTAGGTTTTATTTCATCAGCGAATGTAGAAATTGAAGCAATCAGTAAATTTATTTTTTACAATTCTAAAGCGACACAACCGTGGGTCGCATTGTACAAACCAAAGAGGATGAAATGGGATAGTGACAGGAAATAATTCAGACAGTTGAATGGTAGAAGTGTGCCTTATCCCAATCATTTAAAAGAAAATATGCCAAAAATATGCCCAAAAAGTTGGGTCGCTGACCAAGTTAGAGAGAAATACAGTGCTACTGGTCATTACCCGCGTGCTGAAGAGGATAAGCTAAACATAGGGATTGGGTACAAAAACTCGTTAATAATCTTTTTAATTTATATGTAAATTTGAAACTGATATTAAGACATCTACATTTCATATTTTAACTGTTGGGTTATTATAAGACACATGACACTATGATTTTTTTAACTTTTTTATAATAGGTGCATTTTTTCCCATCTATGTCGGCATATGGACACCATTTTCGCATAGAAAATGCCAATGTTGGAAACATCACACAAGACTGTGGAGTGGAAGTTGAGTTCGATCAATCTAGTTGATCTAGCCATCATGATCAAAACCTAGTATGAGGGACTCTAGGTTACGTTGGAAAGATACAAGAGATCATTGAAGTGGATTTCTATTCTTTCCAATGTGTTATTTTTAGGTGCAAGTGGTGGGACACCTTTGATCAGAATAATGTAAAGGAATATCGCGATAGTAGGTTGATATGTATCAACTCTAGAAAGATGTGGGATGAAGCTAAGGAGCCCTATGTTTTCCCTAAACACTGCAACCAGGTGTTTTTTTACCCAGATCTGTTGGAAAGGGATTGTTGGTTCATATTGACACATGACCCTAGATCAAAACATAATTTTGAGAACAATAGTGTTATTATGCCATTCGAGCTGGAAGATAATGAGGGTGATCATGAGAACCGAGATGTGGTACATGTGTTATTTCATCAATATTTATAATTTTTAAGATGGGTTTTTCAAAACATTATAATATGTATTTTGAATTAATTGGTAATTTGCATTGTGTTAATGTTAAAATCAATAATTCACTTGATAATTATTTATAATTATGTTGATCTCAAAAACAATGGCGTATTGTATAAATTAGTTCTTTTTTTTTGTATCTAAGATCATAATAAAATAATGATAATTCTAAAGTACATGAATTTTTTTGCATTATTTTCTAAACTTTATTATGTTACAATAAATCATATTATTCTAGATTTATTATTTTACAATTATTAAAATTTACAAATTTACAAATTTACAAATTTTAATAAATTCATTTCACATTAATACAATTAAATAATTACAAATATTTTACATACAATTACAATTACAATTTTACAATTTCACATACAATTACAATTACAATTTTAGAATTTTACATACAATTACAATTTTACAATTACAATCAATTCACAGTTATATAATTAAAATTTTACAAATATTTTACATACAATTACAATTACAATTACAATTTTACAATTTCACATACAATTACAATTAGAACTACAATTTTAGAATTTTACATATATACAATTACAATTTTACAAATTTACATATATACCATTACAATTACAATTTTAGAATTTGACATAAAATTAGAATTACAAATATTACAATTTTACAATATCGTGATCATTTAGTAATAAATTAATTAATAAACATCACGTTCATGATAACCATCATACAAACATCATATTTGACTAAGAAACACATTCAAAATTGCTAACATCATCGTGATCATGATCATCTAACAAAAAATAATTAACATTATATATTAACACATTCATCACAACAAAACATCAAATATACATCTCATGTCAAATAAATCATGCTATCATCACATACACATTAAATGTAGATATCTAACATGACCTAACAATATACACATCATGATGATCACCAACATGTAAATTAAGTACAACTGCAACATGAAGATAAAATACATGGACCATATATATAACTAAATAATGTTAAAAATATACAGCTGTAATAGAAATGTCATGGATCAGCTGGTGGTAGCACAACATCAATATCAGTACTAGTGGAGGCCTGCTCAGTCTATGGTGCAGCCTTGATGGTCGATGGTCCAGCCCGATCATTATCTTGAGTACTGATGGATGTTGCAGGCTGCTGACTGTACGTGGCCAATGGTCCAACCTCATCTCCATGATGACTGCTGCTAGATGCTAGTGGAGGCTCATGCTCATCTGACGCGATGCGAGGTGAAAAATCATGAGATGAAAATTCACTTCTCGTGTACGTTCCATCACCTTCTATGTCACAACCATGCCTATAACGTTCAACAGTCCTTGTCAGTCGCGTAAAAGATGTCATAGCTCCTACGACATGTCGCATCAGGCTATACATGTCACGTGACATGCCTCTCCACATATGTAATAGCCTATCCTCGGCCTCTATGTCTCTGTAATGAGCGGGCCTGATGCCTGCCTTAACAATCAATGCACTGAGTTGGTCGCCCAACTCCATCCGGTATCTAGCATCATGTCGAACGCGCCTAGCGTCGGCCTCCTGATGATCCTTGGCATCTGGCATGCCCTGATCATCATCAAGATCCACACCTGGATCATGTGGTACTGACACCGGCATCTCCTTGCCATCAAAACAGCCAATTTCTACAAAATATATACAAGTACACAACAAGAATTAGACAATTTCATTATAGAATTTAATAAAAATAAGTTAAATAACATGCTAGAATAAATTTAAATATATAAAACAGTAATATTACCTCTATCATCTGGTGGCTCATCAGCTCTAAAGAGGATGTTGGCACACCCTCGCTAATCCAAACACGCGTAAGGACAAGGGACCATAATGAAGGGATGCTCATCAACACTGGCTAGCGACTCCAGTGTATCTTGTGATATCCTCACAAAAAACTTAGTGTCACCCCTCTTGGGCATCATCTACCCCCACATGTGCATACGTGCCTCAAACATCATCCTACGAGGCTGCCGAATAAAATTAGGCCTCATCTCTGGAAACCTTTCAAAAAATAAACAAAAAGGCTCTGAAGAAAAAGGGAATTTCACCCTCCTTTGTGCATGAGCACGACATCTATCTAAGGCTGTACATAACTACTGCAAAAAAAATGGTAGACCACCTGACAAGTCATGGCTCCTGTAATAAAGAATCAACATAATATAGAAGCAGGAAACAAATGCATTTCCCGTCACTCGTGTTGTGTGAAATTGTCGAAATGATAAGCGAGAGACACTGCACCTCCTCCCTACCAAATGCACCAATATGTAGCTATCCTCCAACAACCCAAAACTTTGCACGAGAGAGAAAATTTTATCCAATGTATCTCTGCGAGTAAACTAATTGAATCCCTGCTACATAGCTAGCCGAAACCTCTAGGAACGAGGGAAAATCCACCCTTCTCCTCGATAGCCCTGTAATGAAGTATATATCCTCCTCAGTGGGCATGTACCACTAGTTGATATCAACCCAGAAAGCCTATTGCTAGGCATTCCACCTTCGGATAAGATGTCTCAAAAACAAAATATGGCCCTTTAGGGAAGTAGCCTCCTCAAAGAACTTGAGGAGGCCTACCTGCCTTAGGAGCCCCTGCGTAGCTACTATAATAGGGCGAGGGTACACATCTCTCTCCCTCTCTCGTACCTCCTACAGGTGAACCATGTTATACTGCTCTTCTTGTTGTTGTTTTTGTTCCCCCTCTTCTCTCCTTTCACGTCTCTGATATATTGATATATTAAACACAATTTTTTTATTTAATGAGACATATATTTAGAAATATACATATATAAAAAATTTTGAAAAAAAAATAAAGAGACAGTTGGTGTGTTGAAAACACAGTCATGCACTGGTACCAGTGCGTCATTCTATGGAGCACACCGGCCTCGGTGTAGGTAATAATATTAGGCAACCCAAGGATGGTGCTCAAGAAGAATTTATAGCACACTGTTGACAATGTATGGTGTCAGGAGGTTGGTGCGTTGACAAAACTCTATGCCCTGGGGTGTATAGTTAAGTCAACGGACCGACCTCCTGCCATCGTGACATAGTGAACGGTGCGGCATTTTACAAGGCCACACTATTGACCCAGGTGAAATACGGAAAGCCATGCACTGACAAAAATAGCCACCCCGGGGCTGCTATTTTTTTCAATGCACTGCGTCATAGCTATTCCACTAGGTCAATGGTGCGGCTAGATAACCGACCGAACCACACTTTAAAAAAAAAAAATAAGACGGTGCGCCTTAGGTACCGCCCTGGAACCGGTGCGGATACCGTTAGCACCGGTTTACCAGGATGCACCGTTGACAATGCGGAATAGCAACAACATGGTACGTTGATAAAATTACCAGCCTTGGGGCAGATAATTTAGTCAACACACTATGTTGCCTCTATTCCATATTTTCAACAGTGCGCCCTGGTACACGACCGCACCACAATTTTTAATTTTTTTAAAATAACATGTTGCGCCTATCAGTATCGCCCCAGAACCGATGTGGATACCGTTAGCACTAGCTACAGTGTTCCCTATAAATTTACATGTAGCACCACAAACTGGTGCGAGCCGAATGGCTTGAGTGCACCGTGCGACAAAAAAAAATCTTTTTAAATGATTATTTTTAATGTTATTTGAAATTCTAATCTGCTAGAAGGCTTAATTATGGAAAAACAAGAAAAATACTTATACATTTGCTCGTCGAAGAGGCATATTGGCTTTACAATTTGAAAAATAAAATTTGTCTACTGTTTTGCAAAATTCAAGCTGGAGATTGATGGGAAATGCACAGCAGCAGTGCATGCAATGAGTGCAATGGGAGCACTGATTTTAGGGCATCTCAGAAAAGGATAAATTGCATCAGTGCTTGAGAGCTCTGTAGCACTGACAAAAGTGAAAAATGTGGTTTTTTGGCCATAATTTCTTTTTTATTTAACGTTGTTCCGGTGTGTAGTATTTTATTTGCACATCGGTGTGTTTGCTTCATTTCGTACTGGGTGGTTTCTATTTTCATTCGCTTTCTATGAGGAACCGGTGCAGATGGTTTGTAAAGCATCGGTGTGCTATAGTAATACAATGCACTAGAAGGGTATGTACGAAGTGCACGGTGTCTGGTGTGCCGATGTTTTGTCTGATTTTTTGGCCGTAATTTTTTTTTGTTTAATCTCATTCCGGTGCGTGGGGTTCATGGGCGTACCAGTGCGTTTTCGTCATCCCACGCCGGGCAGCTTCTATTTTCACATGCTTTTTATGAGGCACCAGTGTAGATTCTTTTTAAAGCACCAGGGCGCTATAGTAATAGAATGCACCGGGTGGGTGTGTATGGAGTGCATGGTGTCTGGTGTGCCAATTTTTTGTGCAGTTTTTTGGTCATAATTTATTTTTTAATTAACCTCGTTCTGGTGCGCAGGTTTTATGGGAGTACGAGTCCGTTTTCTTGATTCCGCACCGGGCGATTTCTTTTTTTCATGCACTTTTTATGAGGCACTGGTGCGGATGTGTTGTAAAGGCCCAGTGTGCTACAAAAATGAAATGCACTAGGCAGGTGTTTATGGATCACACGGTGTCTAGTGTGGCAATGTTTTGTGTGCACCGGTGCTTTCTCGTGTTGAATGCACTAGTGCATTTTACGGTGATAAGCACACCATAGGAAATACATCTGCAAACACCTCCACCTGCCAACATCCTCTAGTAACCTCCACTAGAAACGGATGTCAGGGGTATTTTTATAAGGGGTTCCTCAAAAACATCAGCTAGAGGGCCTTTTCCTTGTAGTGATCAAAGAATATGGCATTTTTTATTACACCAATGAAGGCCACGATGAAAATCATTATCACAATGCTACATGGAGTCATGGTGACAATATGAGTATCAGTGACAATATGAGAAACCTTTGATCATATTTTATCTATCATCTGATAGTAAACTCTCTTGATAGTAAATTTTTATACCTAACCCAAATTGATTTATTAAAAAATATAGAAATTTAAATTGTTAACAAAAATCTTCCATGAAACGAGAATCGACAGAAGGAAAATCCTGAAATTGAAACATGTGGCATGTAAGTTGTCTAAGATTTGAATATATAAGCTGAAATTAATGAACATAAGTTACATTATTTCGTCAAACATCTACTCATTTGAGCCAATGCACAAGATATTTTTCACAAATTCCAAATACAATCAAAGGACACAATAGATAGATCAAATGTAGAAGATATTCTTCCACAGTTTGTATTGATATCATTATTTGATTGGATATTCAATCAACGTAGAAAATTAGATAGATTCATTTAGATTATTCACGTTTAGTGGAAATATGTAAAATTGAAAATGGAAACCCATACACTACAAGGTGGCTTAGATAATCTCAAGAATTGGACCAATAAGAATCAACCGTCATAGCCACCAAGGAAAAGACATTTCTTTCAAACAAAATATCAAGCAATGTACATGTAGAAATATTAGCTAACTATAGCAATATGATCTAAATTGAACAAGAATGGAATAGTAAAGAACCTGTCCACATAATAAACTGATTACAAAACATTATAAAAAATAATACTATTTCGTGTTGTTCTGGTGATGAAATTTTCCATATGAGGATGGAGGGAATCTGACTGAATAGGATAAATTTACGTTCTCATTTACAGATGGTTTATGAATGGAGCCTTCCATTACTTATTACTTAAATGGGAAATGAAAAAAAAAGTGGCATCTCATCAATGACCCATCATTATCAATTTGAATTTTGTACCATGCTGAGTGAATGAAACAACATTAAAAATTATGGAAATATGCTTTCTTGTAAATGATTCGATTACATAGGGAATTATGTTTAATAAAGTTGTGGATTTTAAACAAAATATAAAGGGAAAAGCGATTTACAATGTGCCACAATAGAAAATCTAAGATCAGTGACATGAACATGTCATAAGATAAAAAAAAGTGGCATCTCATCAATGACCCATCATTATCAATTTGAATTTTGTACCATGCTGAGTGAATGAAACAACATTAAAAATTATGGAAATATGCTTTCTTGTAAATGATTCGATTACATAGGGAATTATGTTTAATAAAGTTGTGGATTTTAAACAAAATATAAAGGGAAAAGCGATTTACAATGTGCCACAATAGAAAATCTAAGATCAGTGACATGAACATGTCATAAGATAAAATACTTCAGAATGTGAAGAACACATAAGTCAACTAGCATACTTTGTTATTAACAACATAAAAAAACACACCAACGAGGATGCAAGTACTTACCGTTTGAACATAACACTTTCAGATCCTATGTATTGACATATATGTACTCTCTTTTAATAGGAATTCTTGCGAATTTCCATATATTTACTCTCATCTACCAATACACCAGAAGATCAGGAATCCCAAGCACAATCAGAGAGAGGGCCTTTCATCAACTAGGATGCCACAAGATAAGGAATTCCAAGTACAATCACAGATAGGGCCAGCAAGAATGAACACCTCATAATACCTCTTGGGATCAGAAGTTGGTGGAAGAATCATAGTATATTGAATCTTATATTTTACCATCGACTAATCTTCACAACTAATGTGGAATTGTATAATTTCTTGCAAGAAACCACAAAATGAGTATATGTCACACATAGATAAAAAAATGGAACACTGAACAAAAAAAATCATCTAGTTCAGTTCGCCCACATATATGGTAGAAAATTTTGGTGTATCGAGGTTGTGTATAGCTGAAAATATAATAATTCATGTCATTTTTCAATTACCAGGTACCATACAACATCAATATAATAGTAGATCCAAAAGAAGACAATTTTGGTTCCCTTGATCTAAACTTGTATTTTAAACAAAATGAGATCAAATCATATATTATATGTTTCAATGGTCCACCAAGGTTTCATGATGACCATCAAGAGAAAAAAAAATATGAATATGCCCCTGTCAGAGGCTTGTTACATCAACATAATGATAGGCTTGCTACTCTAGAAGGGGGCACATACCTAGAGTTTGAAGGGGAAAACACTGATGACCACACAAATGAAGTTCACCATGAATACCACAATGAAACCACTACACAAATTATTTATTTTTATGAAGACAACATTTTTTATTACACCAGTGATGACCACCATGAAGATCATGACCACATTACTGCGTAGAATCTTGGTGACAGTATGAGTATTGGTGACATAAACACTCATGGTTTTGGTGATGTGTATATTTTTCAGGTATTGGGTGTGGAACACCCCTTTGAATATGTTGAAACCACCACCAATAGGCACCCTCAATATGTATAGTCGCATGAGGAACGTACAATAGATCCAAAAGAATATAGTTTTGGTGCCCTTGATCTAAACTTGTATTTTAAACAAAATGAGGGAAAATCATATATAATATGCTTCAATGGTCCACAAAGGTTGGATGATGACCATCAACAGAAAAACATATATGAATATGACCCAATCACATGCATCTTGCTGGAGCGTGATGATAAGCCTCTAGAAGGGAGCTCATACACATAGTTTTAAGGGGACAACACTGATTACCAAAAAAATGAATTTCACCATGAATACCATTGTAAATCCACTGCATAGAGTCTTTATGATGAAGAAAATCATAATAAGGGGACATTTCTTATAGCACTTGGAGGTTATGAAAAGTAAATTTCAAAGGAAGTCCCTATTTTGACCTTTGAAAAGCATGAATAAAGTTTAGAATTTTTGGTTCCAGATTTTGACAATATGAATACTTCTATGGGAGAGGGCATCGAACACCCTAATGAAATCCATCCATACCTTGATGATGGACTTGATATATAATAAGACAAGGATGGCGAGTCTATTCAAGGAGAACATTTGTGTCAAGAAATTGAATAAGATGGCATTGTTGATAACGCCAATGAAGGTAATTGTTCTTAGTGGAAAATCGGACAATCAAAGATGATATTATTAAATGTCAGGTAAAAGGATTTATAGGGTTGAGGCACATTAGAGGATTTCAAAATTTTTTAAAATATCTAAGGTTGAGAGGTAAAAATTAAATTGCGCACCAAGAACACAGGTGAAATGCGCCTTTGCGTGCAGTTTCCTTCGATGTGCGTGTTGGCCTGTGTGGCTTTCCATCAAAAAGTCGCGCGGTCCTGTGAGTGGTGGAAGTCACTTTCCAGGACCACTTGACACACTTCAGGAAATGATCCTACACTTGAGGCCACCCGACGATAGCCACCTAAACCACCTTGGGACCTCAAAGGAGCACACAAAGGAATCAAGTGGCACACAAAGAAATCAACTCTGTCTCTTGGGTCACCATCCACCAATGTACCAATAGAGGGAATTAGAGATTGAATTCACCTATAAATGGCCACCAAGAGATGAGAAAAATGAGAGCACATTGTTATGCTGGCCAAATTTCTCATGAGAAATCCAACAGTGTGTAATCCAGAGCAACAGTAGAGTGAGGATTCGGTGTTGGCCACCCAACAACTTCAATCCTTTCGAGTAGGGAGAAAGACGTTGTGACAACAGCTAAAGGGGCAAAATGTTCTTGCACTAGGTCTTAGAACTCCATATTTCTAAGGGTCCTTTGGAAAGAGTGTAACGTTATATCTTTCTTCCTAATAGCGAGAAATAAGAGGGGACTTTGATTCCACCGTTTGCATTATTTTTATGTTTGACACTTTGTAAGATTTTTTTTTAATGTTTAGTTTAGTTATGTTTGATCTCCATATATGCATACTATATCTCGTGATTTAGTGTGTTTTATATTTACTAGCATGTGTTCACTAACCTGCTAACCATATTTTCTGTCTGTGACCATAGCTTGGAGGTAGCGACCACTCCTCCTAAGCATCGGTGGATTGGTACACTTGTGCACCAAAACCACAACCATAGGACTGGTGAATCCACTGTCTTTACCTTTTTAGTTATGTGGTTGAACTTGTTGCAGGGACCTTCTCTCTACTCTGGAGTGTTGTTGGGACAACTCCCCTTCTTGTCTTCTCTGCTCATTCACCCATAGTGAAAGTTTAAAGTTCATAAGTTCTGGAAATTCCATTTACAAGAAAACAATGCGGTGTTTTCTCAGAGAGACACGAAGAGTTGCGCGAGTTCATATCTGGCCTATGCGCAGAGTCGCGTGCCTGTGTGAAGCTTTTCCACGTGGAAACCAGAGACCAAAATTCTATGTTATTTTCTTCAATTTCCCAATTTTAAAGTGGCTGGTAGCCCAAAGAAAAACTGTTAGTACTGTGTGTGGTGTCCCATGACTGTTTATAACTTGCTTTTGGCTGCGTTTTAGTATTGCTAGTTGCTAGTTTTAAATTTTAAACTTTATCTTCACAAAAAAATACACAGTTGAAGTAGGGGAAAATTTTAAGTAGGGGGAAACCACATAGATAATTAGTTGGATTAAGTGGCCCTAATCCACATATGCTTAGCTAGTTTTCATTTTTCCTAGTTAGATCATTAATTTTAGTTTAATTTTTTGCACTAGGAGTTGGGACCAGGAATTAATTATCCTAAGAGAAGTAAGTAATCTCTGCTACCCTTGCACCTTCTGGTGACCCTGGGCAAGCATATGAAAGCTCTCTTCTAATAATTTTCCATCTCCCTTTAGTTAATCACTTAGATTAATTAGGCAAAGTTGTAAGAAACCCACTATCCACATATGATTTTCTTATAGCAAGGAAAAATAAAATATAGATTAATAGGGGACGTGTAAAGGATCGCCACATATCCACATCTTAAAACTGTGTGATTTTTCACTTTTTTCTCACGCACTTCCACACCATAAGTGAATTAAAGACTCCTTAAAACTAACTTAACTGAACTCACTAAATTTCCCCACAGGGGCCACAAGAGAAATTATAGTTCAAGTTAGGACCCTGGGGTTAGGCTACCAATAAGTCACCATGGTCATTTTACATCTTCAGACATAGAATTTGACTGAATAGGGATCCTTAAATCCCTCTATCCACCAATAGAAAAGAAAAATTGAGCACCACAGAGACCCGATTAAGAGGGAGTTAAGCTTAGGCCCAGTGCGTGTAGTATTATTTGGGGCTACCTAACCCATATAATGCTTAGTACTGGTAGTTGATTTACTAAGTAGCTCAATACTCGAATGCTCATGTGGGATGATGGTACTTACTGGCCAAATCTAGGATATCCTTCCCTATAGGTGATAGTGTAGGCAGCAATAGATCCTTTACGCATTACCTTCATTGATTCTTCAGCTGCTGGAAGGCGTCGCCAGCTCTTTCGGGACATTAGCCCCAGTACTTACCAGAATATATATTTAGAAGGTCGAGTTACAATTGAGAGTGTGAGGACATTTAGGTATCTAGGATTTTTATTATCATGCACAAAAACAAACAAAACCAATTTTATATAGATTGATCACATAGAAATAATTTAAATGAAAATTAACTTTTGTTTGACACTTCACCTCTTATACTAACTGAATAAGAGGTGTGGTCACCATTTTTTCTTTGATACTTCACCTCTTATATAACATAATATTTTTTCCAAAACCATACCTAGTCGACACCATAATAGACCCAACAAGACCTCATCGATATAGACATCTTTTGGACCTCCCCACATTAGCGGAAGGAGTTCCAGGTATTTCTCCATTTAGGAGTCAAAGAAAAAACACCACCACCCTTATTAGTTTATCCTTTATCGGGGCATATTTTGTTGGGAACCCCCAAGGGCCACCCAATGCTACGCCAGTGGAAACCCCCACAGGGTCACCACATACCACTCCTCCCACAACCCCTAAGGGGCTGAGGAGCGTTGCCCATTTCAGGAGACAAGTGAACACATAGCCGGGTATGTCACATACAAGCCCCATATCTAACTAGAACAATGTGTCTTCATAGTCTGCAATGGCGCTCAACCCATAGTCACCATTCTTAGAATCGTTGAACTTACCCGATCTAACCAAGTTAATGAATGACCCCATTGCACAAAACCCAACATGGCCCCCCATGCCCACGAAACTCCCTTCGGACATTACGAAATTAGAAGGGAAGCAAGCGGAAGACCCTGGAAATCATATAATTACTTTCCACTAGTGGTGTTCATCGAACAACATCATTGACGATACTATTCGGCTGATAGTATTTCAGCACACCCTAACTGGACCAGCCCCGAAATGGTATGTCAAGCAACCTTCTGATACACATGGAACCTTTAGCACCCTCGCTACTACATTCCTCGCGTATTTTCAGTTACCCATCCACCATGATTCTAGGATGGAATTACTAACACATTTTAGACACACACCAGCTGTCCATATCTCAGACCATATCCATGAATGGCGACGACATCGTAGTTTGTGCAAAGCCAAACTCGACGATCGATTTCTGCTGGACATATTCTTGAAAACTTTCACTACAGAGATTTCGAAAGATGTAGCAACCTAAAAACCTCTATCTGAAGAGGATTCCATTAGTAAATCCAAGCAACTCGAGATGATTTACACGTAGTCAGGATACATTTATAACATCCTACCTAACGCCCTGTGCCTACAAACTTATAAAGAATTGACAGGTGCATCGAACATTGCAGATGGATTGATTGGGTCATTGACCTATAATCACCTAGGCAACAGTAGTCAGTACCCCGGTTACGCTTATGATACTAACTAGGACATACCATAACCCAGCTACCAAATTCATAATGCACCTTTGCAGAACATGACCAATAGGGTGCAGTTGTACCATCATCAACAAGGAGGACCATACCCCTTGGCTCAAGGGACCTAGTACGTAGCTAGAAATTCTAACGAAAGATCTCCCCCCAGTGGCCATTCACAAAATAGGGACAGAGACCCCAATATTCCCAATCCCCATCATAAAACCCACCCATGGAGAATAATGCACAGGTGAACTTTGTGCAACCTTCCTAGGAACAACCGCACCAACATCAAGAGAATCCAAGCTATCCTCCCAATGTGGCAAGGAAAAATAAAAAAACAAACAATAGGGAAATCCTGGACAGGGGGGAAACAATCAGCAACAGCCTCCACAATATCATGCTAGAGGCAACTCCAACCGAAATCATAACTAGGAGCCAAATAACTCCCAAGGGTAGAACAAGAGGGTGAATCTTCGGACCAACCACTCTTGCACTATCTGTGGTGAATATGGCCATTACCCTCACCACTGTCCTGATCTCCCCGAGCTGAAGAAGATTCAGGGTAACCAAGGACAAGGGGAATCCTCACCATAGACAACTGTCATGCAAGAGCCCTTCCCCTACCAAGGGACAGTTAACACCTAGAAGAAGTAACCATCTCCTCACGATTTTGGAAAAAACAACCACAAAATCTACATGACTGGCGAAGAAATGTTTTTTCAGACACGGAACTAAAAATAACGATACCCCGCGAGACACCAATTCATCAGTGGTTAGCACGAGTGCACCAACAACACCATTGACTATATCGAAGATACATATTGAACCTTTGCCAAAAATGGCTAAGGGACCAACTAGGTGAGCAGGAAACCATTCCAAAGCGGCCCATAACTATAACATTATGGATGATTTATCCCAATCTCCCGCCGCCATGTCAACTTTGGAGGTATTAAAATCATGCCCAAAGTAAAAGAAAGCCTTAATTTTTGCATTAGGCACCATCGACCCTGCCAATTCGCGTCTAATGGCTTTCGATTTAGATAAATCCACCCCTAGGCTTCCTTTGCTGGTCACCTTCCAGATACTGATGTTAGTCCAAAACATAATTATTCACCACTGTATCATTGACGAGGGTGCATCCACATGCATCTCTCAAAGAATGTCTGGTAGAAGTTAGGGTCTCCCAAACTAAATCCATCAGACCTCACACTTAGAGCATATGACAAGCGCCCATCTGCTCCTGTCGGTCTCAACCAAAATTTCCTAGTCTGCTTGGCTGGAAAGATGGTCCTTATAGACATTGAAGTCTTGGATGCTCAACTAGATTAGAATAGACTCCTTGGGTGGAGTTATATCTATGCCATGTGATCCATAGCCTCCTCCGTCTTTTGAAGCATGATGTTCCCCCATGAGGATCGCATCATTATTGTCAAGCAATTAACATACCATGACAAGCGATCCCTAACAAGTGCCGATGTCATTCTACCCTATGTAGACACATCTGCTGAGACGCTTACATGGTACCAATAATATGGCCCTGACGAATTCAAACTGTCATCTATCTCTGAGTCATTCCTAGGAGATCCCCTTGTTATACCAGAATCATCATCTAATATCATAGAGGCTCTGGTGTGCATGATGTCTACATCGAGCACTGAAGCTAGCTGGGAGATGAATACAAGTAGTAGGGACACCGAGACCTCGGCCACGGCAGCCTCTCTAGCCTACTCTGCCTCCCAAACTCCTTTCCTTTACCCCCCATCTAGTTTTTTGTCACAACAAGTCTTGGCCGCAGTGGTGTTGCCAAACTTATCATTTGCAATTCCAGTTTGGTACATGGTCCAAATACCATGACGGGAGTTGTTGAGCTCTAAGAATGTTCTTTCTTCCACCACATTCCACTCCATTTCTTTTGTTCATTGTTAATCTCAGGCTTAATGATCAATAGAATTAGTCAAAATTGCTTTAAGAATGAATATCATGACTAACTTGCTATGTTTTTATGATTTTGTCATTGTAGTACTTTTTGAACTAAATCTAGCTACAGAATGCAGACATTCTATAGCTAGTTGCCAATTCTGCAGCCGGCTTCATGTCTACACAGGTTCCAGGTGTCATCTCAGAGAAAAGCACATATGGTCGTATTCCACATCATCTCCTTATCATTTTTTGCTCTCCGCGAAGTTTGAATGGAATCCTGTAGGTGGTTATGCACGTGGGAACTCAAATTAGGAGGTAGACTCCTAACAGGATAAGGACAGTCCAGATGTCCTTAATCATATTACGAGACCACCTTCAGAGTTCTAGTTCGATTCTAATTAGGAAAGACAATTATTC
This sequence comes from Pinus albicaulis, assembly GCA_034641835.2. Lineage (NCBI taxonomy): Eukaryota > Viridiplantae > Streptophyta > Pinopsida > Pinales > Pinaceae > Pinus > Pinus albicaulis. The sequence continues at coordinate 803,515,714 of CM076573.1, forward strand.
CTATGTTATCTCAGATACGGTTATGTAATTTTGTTATAAATATGCTCGGGAAACCGAGGGACAAGGTTAGATTTTATGGTTGATTGCTAGATTTCAGAAGTCCGAAAACACTCTGTTTTGAAATAATTTCTCTTTAATGAAAGAAGCATCATTTCCTTGAAAGCGTTGAATCAATCTTGAAGTAGATTTCGTGCTACTCTGGTGGTAGAGGGCCCCTGCCTCCTGAGCAGCCTTGTTTATACGGTTTAGATAAGTATTTTAGTCTCGTTTTCATTTCTAGCTTAGGAAAGTTTTTGAAGTTTATGTTCATACTTGTTTACAATAATTATCACAGCTAGACTTACTCTAATAAACTCTTCCAAAATATCATTAAGATTAATAAGGCATAGCTATGGTATTGTAGGTTTTAGTTGCATTTCCTTTCATTAATTATCACAGTTAGACTTACTCTAATAAACTCTTCCAAAATATCATCATGATGAATAAGGCATAACTGTGGTATTGTAGGTTTTAGTTTCTTGTTTACACTAAGTGTCACAGCCGGTCTTACTCTTACAAACTCTTCCAAAATATCATTAACAACGAATAAGAAATAGCTGTGGTGTCTTAGATTCTAGTTGTATTTGCTTTCAGTCTTATGTTTATGTTTAATTGTATTGAATAATACAGCCATACTTGTTTTCACAAACTCTTCCAAAATATCATTCATACTGAACGAGATGGGCTGTAGAATTCCTTAGGTTAGTTGCATGTTAATTTAGTTATAGCACTCCGGAGGTAGAATGCATTTGGTTCAGCTCTGTCATTTCATTTCCAGTTTGATAATGGCTTTTCAGTTTAACATTGTTCACTGTACTTCAAATAGACTAGTGGCACTCTAGTTTAGTCTTAGCTCACTGTATTAGCACTCCAGTTTAGTTGTCATCCATTGCATTTTTAAATTATATTAGTTGTTAAATTTAAATACCACGGTCTTCATTATTTACAAAACTTCTTTTGTTCCAAACTCATATTAATACATAATTATCTGGAAAGAAGGTAGTATCAGTCTAAGGCCTGGAGTATTTTGCAACCTTTTTACCATTTCACAAACAAGCCTTTTCTTAAAGACTATTCTAAAAGGAAATCTATAACTTCTGAGTGAGGCCTAGTGGTGTTAAATTGAGTTGCAGAACAGAATTAGAAGCTAGTTTAGAGTAGAAATCTTATTATGCTACAAATGTTCTTTTCCAAATATATTCCAATAAACCTTTAATCATGGATGAGATGTTGTAACATTGTAAGTTGATTGTTGATTTTTTAGTTAGGAGAACTTCATTTACACTTAACTTGTCCATTTCCCAAGCTCTTCCAACATATCTTTAATGAATGAATTGGATAAAGTTTAAGCTCATGTTGTGATTTATTTCCTTGAAGTCATTATCAAACTTTGCATTTGTTGTTTGCTAGCCATAGTTTAGGCTTTGTTCTGTTTTAGTATTTGCGTTTGTCATTTGTCATCCATAGTTTAGGCCAATAGCTTGTTTTCACCAGCATTTAGTTCCTTCCCTTTTCAAACATAAAACCATAAAACCAAAAACATCAGAAAACACTAAACACAACGTAGAGAGAAACAAATACCTAGGCACATATAGTGCACCACACTTCAGCAGTTTACCAACCCTGGTTGACAATTAATGAACTCAATTTAGGAACACTAGGTTGAGCACAAACATTTTGGCACCGTTGCCGGGGAAGTGTAACTAGGTAGCCTTGTTTCTTAACTCCCAAAAACAATGATATGCGTAGAGAGAGAGACTCAAGGGGTAGATTCATAAGAAGCAGAAGTTTGATTCCTAGAACACCACTTGTTTCACCTAGACCAAGAGCTAGTACACCTCCAACTCAGACCCACATTCCATCATTTACTGATCCTAGACTTCCAGAAGACTTAAGATCAAATATTCCATTAGAAAGACCTTCCACTTCATCCACTGAACCTGTCTTAGAAGAAGATTCAAGGACCCCTGCTAGAGACACAAATTTTTCCACTTCCACAGAAGAATCAACTATGGCAGAAGAAGGGGGAGGAGGAGTCTTTAATGGAGAACACACATTATTTGGAGGGGGTAGAGGTAGAGGTAGAGGAGAAGGAGGTAGAGGTGCAGAAGGAGAAGGAAGTAGAGGAAGAGGTAGAAGATAAATGGGAAACTCTTTTGGGTTTCCTATAGTAGATGAAGAAACCAATACAGCCACGAAAAACATTTCACCCTCTGTCCTTCCAAACTTCTATGGAATTAAAACTGAAGATCCTGAAACCTTCCTATTTGAATTTTAATTCCTATGTAGAACTTATGACTACTTACAAGATGCTCAAAAACTTAAACTATTTCCTTCAACATTGAAAGGAGCAGCATTGAAGTGGTTTATGAGTTTGATCAACAGTTCTATCAGGACATGGGAAGACATGAAACAAGCATTTCTAGAGAGGTATTTGGATTATTTTATGCCAGTTAATCATAAGGAGGAAGTGTTCAATATGATACAAAAAGAGGATGAAAACTTGGAAGATTTGTTGGAGAGATTTCATTACAACATCAAAAGAGAAAAAATGGAAAACTTAGATCAAGACACCTTAAAATCTCTCTTGTTGAAAACAATTAGGGATGAATGGTTGGATATCCTTAACATGATGGGAAAAGGGGATATATCTCATCTCACATTACCTGAGATAGCTGAGTTATGTATCAACCTTTCAAGAGGGAAATCTAAAACTATAAAAGGCCCAAGAGACCCTGCTCTTGCAAGGGTAAGTAAGTCTACTTCTGGGACAGTAAGTAGGGCAGAGATAGGGCATATGCTTGATGAATTAAAATCTGATATCTTAGGGAGTCTTAGTGAACAAATAGACACCCTTAAGTTACAAAACAAGCAAAAAGATGAATCTGATGCTTTAGCAATCTTTTGTCCCAGATGTAGAAAGAAGCATGCCCTGAGAGAATGTCCTTTGGATGCAAAAGTTGTAGAGACCTGTGTCATTTGTTCAAAAAAACATGAGACCAAGAGTTGTCCTTCACTTCCTGGTCTTAAAGCTGTCTTTCAAAAAGAAATTCCTACAAGTGCCATAGAATCTCTCAATTTTGTCTTTAGAAGGCCTTGGCAAGGACCCCAAACACAAGTATTTCATGATCAAATGTATAATCAACCTCCACCAAATTGGAATTCTTGGCAGCAACCTTGGCCCCAATTTCAAAATCAATCTCAAGCTTGGGCACAAGGGGCACAAAATCCCTATGGAAGATACTCTCAGTACTATCAGTATCCACCATATCCACATTTTCCTCAACAACAAAATCCTCAACAAAATCCTCAAAATCCACAACATCAAAATCAACCACTTCCATTACCATTTCCTCAGAAATCAAATCAGTTGCCTGCTCAACCCATACCAAACCCCAACAATAAAAATCCTCAGAATACATACATGATAGAAGGCCAACATTTTCCAACTTATTTAATTACTCCTCTAGACCTTAGTGATGTTCAACTTAGGTCTGGAAGAATACTTGAAAAGAGGAAACCTTCTGTGATCATACAAGAACAAGACAACTCTGAAGAAGATTCTCTACGGGAAAATAAAAGTCTTGAAGAAGACACATCTTTTCAGGACCCAAACATTGAAAAACCAAAACAAAAAGAACCAATAATTTCAACTCCTTTATTAGAGCAGCCATCAACATCCACTCCTACACCTCCCTTTCCAGAAAGATTACAAATTGATAGAGGTGTAGAAAAACAAATTATGGTGCCTAATTATGATTTCCTAGATGAGCTGAGAAATGTTTGCATTAAGATTCCATTATTACAAGCCATCAAAGAAATTCCAATTTTAGCCAAAACAATAAAGGAGTTGAGCATGAAGAAAACAAGAAAAAGAATAAGAGAGACAAAGAAAATTCAACTGGCAGGAAAAATAGCAGACATTATGATGGGTAAGATTGCTATTCCAAAGTATCTAGACCCGGGAAATCCAGTTGTTAAAATTCACATCAATGGAATTGAAATCCAAAACACACTCATTGATTTAGGAGCAGCAATCAATATCATGAGTAGACAAATCATGGATAAGCTGAAACTTCCTAATCTTCTCTTTACACCCACATTATTACAATTAGCAGACAGATCTGTGATCAAACCAGATGGGGTAATAGAAGACATTCCAGTGTCCCTAGATTCTTGGGAGTACCCTGTGGATTTCATGATCCTAACTTCTAAGAATAATCTAGGAGGCCATCCTGTTATATTAGGAAGACCTTGGTTGGCTACAGCTGATGCTTTTATTAGTTGTAGATCCGGTGATATGTACATCTCTGATGGTAGTTCAACTAAGAAATTCACTTTGTATCCTCCAGCTAGGACAATTATAGATTTAGATGATACTCAATGGATAGAGGATGAAGAAGACTTACAACCTCTCTTCACAATTTCAGAAATTAGTGAAGATAGTCAAATTCTAAATACTTTAGAAAACTTTGAATCCTCTTCGGAACATAAACATGAACAATTTCAAGAAGAATCCAACATTGAGTTTTTTTCATCAAGGCAGATGTCTCTCTATTCCATGGATAAATTTGGCAGCTCTACAATTGAGATATTTCCAGGAAAAACTTTAAACATAAACAAGAACCTAGAAAAATCTCAACAAGAAGAGCTAGTCAAGATCTTACAGAGACATTCTTTTGCATATGCATGGGAGTACACTGATATGAAAGGGATAAGCCCCAAGACTTGCACTCATCACATCTACATAGAGGAAAATTGTAAACCAATCGGACAACCTCAAAGACGGATGAATCCAAATCTTAGGGAGATTGTTAAAGAAGAATTGCATAAATTGTTGAATGTCAACTTTATCTATCCTATTTCAGATAGTCAGTGGGTTTCTCCTTTGGTAATTGTGCCAAAGAAAAATGGTAAATGGAGGGTATGTATTTACTACCGAGAATTAAACAAAGCTACTCTTAAAGATCATTTTCCCCTACCTTTCATAGATCAGGTGTTAGATACCTTAGCTGGCAAAAAGTACTTCTCATTTCTAGATGGGTTTAGTGGTTATAATAAAATTCAAGTAGCACTTGAGGACCAAGACAAAACCACATTTACCTGTCCTTGGGGTACCTATGCTTACCGAGTATTGCCATTTGGATTATGCAATGCACCTGCAACATTTCAAAGGGCGGTATTAGGAATTTTTTTAGATCTAATACATGATTGTGTAGAGGTATATATGGATGATTTCACAGTTTATGGAAACACATTTGAAGAAGCCTTAGCAAACTTGGAAAAAGTTTTAAAGAGATGTAAAGAAACAAATCTTTCACTAAGTCATGAGAAGTGTTTTATGATGTTTTCTGAAGGAATTGTTTTAGGACATCACATTTCAGGGGATGGGATTAGAGTTGATGAGTCAAAAGTTGAAGTCATCTCTAACTTATCTATTCCAAGTTGTCAAAAATATGTTAGGAGTTTTCTTGGATTTACAGGGTATTATCGAAGATTTATAGAAAACTTCACTAAGATAGCATCTCCACTCTTCAAATTACTTACCAAAGACTATGAATTCAATTGGAATTCTGATTTCCAGTTAGCCTTTGAGACCCTAAAAACAAAAATTTCTGAAGCACCTATTTTAAGGGGACCTAACTGGAAGTTACCTTTTCATATTTCAACAGATGCCTCAGATACAGCTCTAGGAGCAGTATTGGGACAAAAAGACCTGATTCCTTATGCCATCTACTATACCAGTAAAAATTTGACTCCTACAGAGTTAAACTATACTGTAACTGAAAAAGAGTTTTTAGCTGTTGTTCATGCCATAAACAAATTCAGACACTATATAACAGGCTATGAAACTTTTGTTCACACATATCATTCTACAATTAGATACTTAATGAACAAATCAATTACTAATGGCAAAGTTATAAGATGGTTATTGCTTTTACAAGAATTCAACATTACCATTCTAGATAGGCCTGGAAAACAAAACACAGTAGCTGATTTCCTATCTAGACTCCAAAACATCAAATATGACACTCCAGTTGAAGATCAATTTCCTGATGAATATCTTTTTGCAATTTCTACCCAAACTCCTTGGTTTGCTAATATTGCTAATTATTTAGTTTCAGGAAAATTTCCTTCAATAATGAATGCAAGAGATAAAAGAAAAATCATTCATGACAGTGCAAAATATTCATGGGTTGCTAATGAGTTGTACAAGACAGGACCAGATTTGATCATTAGGAGATGTGTTCGGGAAGATGAGATGCCTGAGATTCTCAAAGCATGTCATGATGAACCTTGTGGCGGACACTTTGTTGATAAAAGGACAGCCTATAAGATCCTTCATTTAGGATATTATTGGCCATCCTTGTTTAAAGATGCTAAAGAGTATGTCAAAAGGTGTGACAGTTGCCAAAGGGTAGGGAAACCTTCTCCTTCAGGTGAGATGCCATTACAACCTCAGGTACATATTGAACCTTTTGAAAAATGGTCTTTGGATTTTGTAGGACCTATTAGTCCTCCATCAAGACAAAAGAGATATATATTAGTTTGCACTGATTATGTTACCAAATGGGTAGAGGCCAAGCCATTACTTTTTTCTAATGAAGCATCTGTAGTTAATTTTCTTTTTGAGGATATTTTTACTCGTTTTGGTGTCCCAAGGGAATTTTTTACAGATCAAGGAGCTCAATTCACATCAAGGCTAGTGGAACAAATGATGGAGAGGTACAAAATCAGACACAGAAAATCCACTCCCTATCATCCACAAGAAAATGGTCAAGTGGAATCTACTAATAAGGTTATTGAAGGGATCCTAACAAAGACTATCCATTTACATAGAAAAGATTGGGTAGATAGGCTTCCTGAAGCCTTGTGGGCCTATAGAACTACATGGAGAAGCACAAAAAACCATACTCCTTATGAACTTGTTTATGGAAAGCAAGTTTTGTTTCCCATAGAGTTCCAGATTCAAACTTTCAAAATGGAAGTTCAGCTAGGACTTGATCTATCAGAGGCACAAAAGCATAGATTGGAGCAGATTAATGAATTGGATGAGATCAGACAAGATGCAGTTTAGAAAAAAAGTATAGTCCAACAGCAAAGGACTAGATGGCATGACAAGTACATCAAGGAGAAGAAGTTTAAAGAAGGTGACTGGGCTCTCTTGTTTGATTCAAAGTTCAAGGATTTTCAAGGTAAATTTCAAACACATTGGCTTGGGCCATATGAAATTGTGAGAATTTTTGACAATGGAGCAATAAAAATCAGGACAATAGATGAAGAAGATGTTACTTTTCTTGTGAATGGTCATAGATTGAAGCTGTATCACAAACCACTCTCAAGAGAATAATTTGTCAAGAAGTTCCAGGAAAACAGTGATGTGAAGTTAATGAAGAAGAATCTTTCTTCTTCGTCAACTTAATTGAATTTTCTGAAGTCAGATATATTGAAAAAAAAAAGTATAAACATGAAAACGAATCACTGATTGGCATGTTTATACAGAAAAGATAGAGTGAAAATCAGACTTTTTCTGACACTCTACCTTTTCCATTTTGTTTTTTTTCTGCAAGCAGCTATTACAAAATCATAAGTGCGGATCCATTTCACTTATGGTCCATTTCATTTCATCCATTCATATTCCATTTCATTCATTCATCCATACTCCATTTCACTTCATTCATTCATACTTCACTTCATTCCATATTTCATTCATTTCATTCCATACTTCATCCACCTCATTTCAATTCCAGATTTTTAAAGTTTAATGTTTTCTACAATTAAATAATACATATCATGAATTGTAGCCCACTTCTCATATTTCACTCCATTTCATAAGTTGTGATCCATTCCACTCCATTATTCATTTCATTCATACTCCATCCTACCATATTTCATTATTCATTTCATACAACCTTTCATCATTCCAGCTTCAAACCATATTTCAAGTTCTATATAGGTACATTCTGCAATCAATCAGACATTTTGTAGCCAGTTGGACATTCTGCAGCCAGACAGACATTCTGTAGCCAGAGAGCCTGAAAACACTATATAGTAATCATTTGATCTTCAACAAAATGATCCTGCATATCCAAGAACAAGAAAATTCAAAGAAGGTTATTAAGACTCAAAAATTAATGATTTTCAAGAGAGAACAAAGCATATGAAGATCACAAGAAAATCAAAGCAAAGGAAAAGGTATGAAACGATTATAATGACATATCATGAAAAATTTTAGCATAGTTTAGTTATATATTATTCAAAAAGTTGTTTTAATTAATTTTATTGATCATGCCTAACAAACCTCCCGCAAAAACTTTGGATAAAACTCCTTTTACTCCGCCATTTCAAAACCCATATCCGATCATCATTTCAAAATCTAAACGGTTAAAGTGCTGAAGTGATTGGATTAGTCACGTCACTAAGCATTTAATGATGATTTTTGAATTCGTTACAAAATATCTCCGCAATCTTTCCCTCTGTGATATCTTTCAACTCATATACATCATCCTCACCTCATTATATTCATTCCGCAACTACTCCATATCACTCTTTCCCGTAGCCAACTTTTAACCATTTCGGTCTGTGAGACAGAGGCATCTCTGTAACAACCATTGCCACCGTGAACAGAGGAAACATTTGTGGAGCAAAAACAACTTGACCGTGAAAAAAAAACTAGTGAATTGAAGATTGAAGAAGAGTTATGGGCCTCATCGTGAGAACTGAACCAGTTGGCACTAAATACTTGGAAGGCTACCCCCAAATCCGAGAAATCTTACAACAAGCAGGATGGTTGCAATTCCTTGAAAAATTCAGTGGCTTCCACAAAGAGGTTACTAAAACTTTTGCAAGATCTTTTAATGGGGCCGAGGTTGAAGTTGGAGATATTAAATTCACTGTCACAGGGGCTTTTATTGCAGAAGCAACAGGACTTCCTAGACAAGGAGAAAGGTGGTTTAAGAATAGAGAATTCCATAATGAAGCATGGAAACAGATACTCAAGTCACCAGGTATGGATGTCACTGTTTTTAAAAAGGGTATCCCTAGTTCTGCATTAAAGAACAAATGGAGGAACATGTTGCTTATCCTGCAAAAATTCATCACTTGTGAAGGTAGATATGGTACTTTCTATGTTTACCATATTAGGTTGATAATGCATTTCCTAGAAGAAGAACTTAATTTTCCCTATTTATTGCTTCAAAGTTTAAAGAAAATGGCTTCAAGTGTTCAAAAGAGAATTCAATTTTTGGAGACAACCTTATACCACCATGGTTTAGTCAAGATTTTGATTGAACATCATTTGAGCAAAATAGGGGATAATTGGGAAGAGTTCTTGGTGAGAAATCACTTTGAGGAACCAAAGGAACCTTCACCTAAACATAAACCTACACAAAGAAGCAGAAGATGGAAATCCTCCAAAACTGAAACTGGTAAAACAATACAAGAAAGCAGTGAAGAAATGATTTCTAAAAAATTAGTTCAAATTAAGAAGCAGCTTAAGAAAGAAAGGATCATAAGAAAATTTTCCCGAGAAAAAGGAGAAGGGCCATCTCAGCCGAGGAGGAGCCACAGACTGAGGGGGATGCTAAAGAAAAAAAAAGTTAAACAAACTGGAATCATAAACATGGAAGACGAAGAAACACCTACTAAGGAGGATTTTGATGAAGAAGTTCCAGAAATTGACCCAGCACAGCAAGAAATTTACAACTATGTTGAAACATTGGAGAGAAAAGCTTCAGAAAGTAGAGACAGAACCCCTAGTCCACCAGAGTCTGAAATAGATATGCTAAGAAGGGATAAGTACGAGCTAGAAGTACTTAATAGGCATATCAGGACTGAAAATGATATTTTTAGGGAGCAAGTTAAACTAAAAACCAATATGAATTCAACCATGTCTCTACAAATGGGCAAAGTGGAAAAGGCCAATGAAAAATTGAAAAGGAGAAACAAAAGGTTAATCAGGGCACTTACCAATTGAAGGTTCAAGTTAGTCATCAGGAAGCCTAGAAGGCCTTTAACTACCAGGCAAAGCAGAAGAAGAGGGTTGGATGTTCTTGCAGAGGTCTCAGAATTCATGGAGTAGTTGCATGAGGACATGCAAGAATCTAGCAGTGGGGGTATGTTGAGCTCCAAGAATGTTCTTTCTTCCACCACATTCCACTCCATTTATTTTGTTCATTGTTAATCTCAGGCTTAAATGATCAATAGAATTAGTCAAAATTGCTTTAAGAATGAATATCATGACTAACTTGCTATGTTTTTATGATTTTGTCATTATAGTACTTTTTGAACTAAATCTAGCTACAGAATGCAGACATTCTGTAGCTAGTTGCCAATTCTGCAGCCGGCTTCATGTCTACGCAGGTTCTAGGTGTCATCTTGGAGAAAAACACATATGGGTGTATTCCACATCATGCCCTCATCATTTTTTGCTCTCCACGAAGTTTGAACGGAATCCTGTAGGTGGTTAAGCACGTGGGAACTCAAACTAGGAGGTAGACTCCTAACAGGATAAGGACAGTCCAGATGTCCTTAATTCTGTTACGTGACCATCATCAGAGTCCTAGTTTGGTTTTTATTAGGAAAGACAATTATTCCTATGTTATCTCAGATACAGTTATGTAATTTTGTTATAAATATGCTCGGGAAACCGAGGGACAAGGTTAGATTTTATGGTTGATTGCTAGATTTCAGAAGTCCGAAAACACTTTGTTTTGAAGTAATTTCTCTTTAATGAAAGAAGCATCATTTCCTTGAAAGCGTTGAATCAATATTGAAGTAGATTTCGTGCTACTCTGGTGGTAGAGGGCCCCTGCCTCCTGAGCAGCCTTGTTTATACGGTAGATAAGTATTTTAGTCTTGTTTTTATTTCTAGTTTAGGCAAGTTTCTGAAGTTTATGTTCATACTTGTTTACATTAATTATCACAGCTAGACTTACTCTAATAAGCTCTTCCAAAATATCATTACGATGAATAAGGCATAGCTGTGGTATTGTAGGTTTTAGTTTCATTTCCTTTCGTTAATTATCACAGTTGGACTTACTCTAATAAGCTCTTCCAAAATATCATCATGATGAATAAGGCATAACTGTGGTATTGTAGATTCTAGTTGCTTGTTTACACTAAGTGTCACAGTCGGTCTTACTCTTACAAACTCTTCCAAAATATCATTAACAACGAATAAGAAATAGCTGTGGTGTCTTAGATTCTAGTTGTATTTGCTTTCAGTCTTATGTTTATGTTTAATTGTAGTGAATAATACAACCATACTTGTTTTCACAAACTCTTCCAAAATATCATTCATACTGAATGAGATGGGCTGTAGAATTCCTTAGGTTAGTTGCATGTTAATTTAGTTATAGCACTCCGGAGGTAGAATGCATTTAGTTCAGCTCTGTCACTACAATTCAAGTTTGATAATGGCATTGTAATTTAACACTGTTCACTGTACTTCAAGTAGACTAGTGGCACTCTAGTTTAGTTTTAGCTCACTGTATTAGCACTCCAATTTAGTTGTTATCCATTGCATTTTTAAATTGTATTAGTTGTTAAATTTAAATACCACGGTCTTCATTATTTACAAAACTTCTTTTGTTCCAACCTCATATTAATACATAATCATTTGGATAGAAGCTAGTATCAGTCTAAGACCTGGAGTATTTTGCAACCTTTTTACCATTTCACAAACAAGCCTTTTCTCAAAGACTATTCTAAAAAGGAAATCTATAACTTCTGAGTGAGGCCTAGTGGTGTTAAATTGAGTTGCAGAACAGAATTAGAAGCTAGTTTAGAGTAGAAATCTTATTATGCTACAAATTTTCTTTTCCAAATATATTCCAATAAACCTTTAATCATGGATGAGATGTTGTAACATTGTAAGTTGATTGTTGATTGTTTAGTTAGGAGAACTTCATTTACACTTAACTTGCCCATTTCCCAAGCTCTTCCAACACATATTTAATGAATGAATTAGATAAATTTTAAGCTCATGTTGTGATTTATTTCCTTGAATTCATTATCAAGCTTTGCATTTGTTGTTTGCTAGCCATAGTTTAGGCTTTGTTCTGTTTTAGTATTTGCATTTGTTATTTGCCATCCATAGTTTAGGCCAATAGCTTCTTTTCACCAGCATTTAGTTCTTTCCCTTTTCAAACATAAAACCATAAAACCAAAAACATCAGAAAACACTAAACACAATGTAGTGAGAAACAAATACCTAGGCACATATAGTGCACCACACTTCAGCAGTTTACCAACCCTGGTTGACAATTAATGAACTCAATTTAGGAACACTATGTTGAGCACAAACGAGAGCCTGAAAACGAGTCACAAACGTCACCTCTACAGGGCTAGTCCTCCTTCGCCCTGAGTAGGCCCCACCTTTTAAGGAGACTGTCGCAAACATCCCATCTAAGGAAATTTCCTTTGCAAAACTAACTGTTACGACTAAGAAAACCAATAAAAAGGGGAATAAGGTAGAAAATATCACCATACAATGGTATTTACAACCTTGTTCCATATGTGACATAGTAGGCCACCCTACGCACATCTTCCCAGAGCTGGACAAACTAAAACCACTCCTTAGCTCTAAGGTAAATATCGTGCAAACAAGTTCCCGTAAAAAGGAACCAGCCACCAAAAATCAAGGCAAGGAATTGTGCACCAACCATGCATGCGCTATCTATGGCCATTATAGGCACTACACCCATCATTTCCTAGAAATTCCATGATATAGGGATGCCTAACATGCCATCGAGAAATCCTATGAGGAGGATCCCTCCATCCAGTCAACAAGAGAAGAACCTTGTGTCATTTTATACCTGCAGGAGGCACGGTAGTCACCAGAAAGACTCCCATTCATCTTCCCTCCTCTTATCATACGCTGTGCACTTTTAGATGAACGTGACCATTTCATTGACGAATGTGCAGCCCTGGAACTCATACGAAGGTAGTATAGAGTTGAACGAGTGTATTATGTTGGTTTGTGAGCAGCCCAATTTTCATGTCCGATATTTTCTTGCTACCACACTTTAGAACGGTGCCATTACATCCCTCGGTTTCGCTTAGCGCTAACTAGTTCATGCAGGGCCATAGTAATCCTCTCCCTAGAACATGGCTCTGATACAGAATCCATGGATAGCTCAACGACGCAAGAGGATGTGACAAGAAGATCCATCCTCTTCCTGTCAGCTAAAAAGCGGCTGGTTAGGGAACCCTTAGTCATCCCCAACTGCCCTCCATGAAGAAAACCAACATGTGTGTTATGTAACACATGCAATCATGTGGTTTCCACATGCCCAGACCTAGAAGTGCTACACCGCTGGTACCCAATCACATCACCAAGCGAGAAAGATGAGAACACCCAAGAATGATGTTCTTTTCTAGTATGTCAGAGCAACCATCGCGATCAACGCTGCACTTATATCCCTCGAGTGTACCCCCTAATTGACATCATCCATAAATTAGAAAAACACCTTTGGGATATCATCAATATAGAGCTTACACAACATAATGGAAGGTAGATTTCCCCTAGGCAGCCTACCCCATTTCCACATCGACACGTTGGGCAAGTTAGAAAGGTGCATCGACCTAGCATGACCCATGTCCATACTAGGCTAGCATGCGGTCTATGTGACACAATCATCCACCAGGTTAATCAGTGTAAAGAACTGAAGCACCTCACAAACATATTTCACATTGTCTCCTCCCTCCCTCTGAGGCACCTCTCTAACTAGGAGAAAATCATAGACTACTATTCTCGGACCCGCTCACATTTTCTCCTACTATGAAATGTGAACACCTCCCCAAGCTTTGAGTGGCGAGAGAAAAATTAATTCCACACTCCCAAAAATATTTAGACATACCCAAGCCAAAAACTTGGAAATCGCAGCAGAGGACCCTCTCCCCTACGCCTGATCCCTTCCAAGCATCCACTTCAGGGACAAATAGTAGTGTTGGTTCCCACACAATATACTTGGTTGGCACAGTAGTACCGTGCACCATTTGCACCTTCCATAACCACGAACCAGAGGCATGCCCATTAATGGAAACATTTAGACACCTCTGCACCAGGCACAACTTCCAACTCCTGAAAAGTGCTTAGCCTAATGAGGAATCTAGCCTTGCTCTCACGTAAGCTCCCACGATGGAAATTCCCCCCCCACTAAACGTTGACGACATTATACACCATATACAGTTCATATCATCATGTATAAAAACCATTACTCGGGTTGTCTGTTCATCATTCATAGGTGTCGAGTCAACTGCAACTATGAGAGTAGCTATACTAATGATGTTGCACACGCAATCCATATGCACCCTATCGATTGCATGCGGTTCCTCCACATCGACGATGGAATCCTTTTCATGTTTTTCGACCAGCTCCATTAGGGTTGAAAGTCATATTCACAACCCTACGTAGACTCAATCTCCCTTAGGATCCTTGTTCCACTCAGATGAGGATATACTTGAGGCCATGACAGATCTAGATCATCTGTGGGATGGAATGCATCACCGCTCATTTTTTATCTCTGACAAAACTTTCAACCATGAAAATATACGAAACCAAGAGATTTATGCCATTAAATCAAAATATTTCCTTCCATCAGGGAAAGTCAATTGGTTCAAGAATCCCATTCTGGCGCCTGATGCATTTGAGGAAGGGAACATGTCAAACATTTTTCCTATCATTAAGGTGAATATCTCTAGAAATCTTGAAGAAGTCAAAGAAATATTACTGGGGGCACCATGTTCACCAAAAGAGATAACCTCTTACACCAACTTGCTGCAAGATTATCAAGTTATCTTGGCATGGGACTACTCAGAAATTTCTGGTCTTAGTCCTACTATTATAGAGCACCATATTGACACCTGGACAGATGTACCACCAATACACTAGAAATAGCATCAACTACACCCATACAAGGCAGAATAAATAAAACGAGAAATCGACAAGCTTTACAAAGCCAGGTTTATCTACCCCATCACTTACATGTCTTTGGTTTCCAACCCTATTCCCGTCATGAAAAAATCTGGCACCATACACGTTTACACTGATTTTCATGATTTGAACAAAGCGTGTCCCAAGGAAAATTACCGTACCCCATTCATCCACCAAGTCATTGATGCTTGTGTAGGTCACGAGGCCCTCTCCTTCATGGATGGCTTCTCCGGGTATAATTAAATTCAAATCCCTCACATCGACCAGTACAAGAACACATTCACTACCCCTTGGGGCACATTTGCATAATTCAATTTGGCCTAAAGAATGCTAGAGCCACATTTTAGAGGTCCATGAATTATATCTTTCATGACTTGTCACACCTTATACAACTGGTATTCCAATGATGCCAGCAATACAACCTACGCTTTAACCCCCACAAGTGCAACTTCTATGTCACAGCAGGAAGACTTTTAGGTTTTATCGTGTCCTAGAAAGGAATTAGAGTGGACTCCCTCAAAGTCTAATCTGTCAAAGAGGTTCCTCCACCACGAAACATCAAGCAACTACAAAGATTGTACGGAAAGGCCAACTTTCTGAGACGTTTCATCCCAGACTACACCACTTTCTCACAAGGATTCTTGCATCTCATTCATCAAGACATCCCATTCAATTTGGATGACCAAGCGCAATAATCAATTGACGCACTGAAAGACACATCATCTTCAGCACCGTTGATCAGTCCCCCATACTACAACATAGAATACATCTTGTATCTATCAACATCCGAGACCGCTTTGGCTGAAGTATTGGCCCAAATATGAAGGAGCACATAATCTATTACGTTATCAAAACCTTATCATGCCCTCCATTAAGATATTATCCCAAATAAAAGACTGCCCTAGCACTAATTCACGTAGTCCAAAAACTTCGCCACTACATCATCTTAAAGACCACAACAATCGTCGCAAATATTAAGCCCATCAAATATATGCTCACACATCGTTTAATGAACCACAAGTGTGCCCTATGGATAGTCATTCAACAAGAATACGACTTACACTTTCACTCCTCCAAGAGCAAGAAGGAATTAATATTAGCAGATTTCATTACAGACCTCCCAAGTCATACCAAAGGATCACTAGTCAATGATTCGCTACCTGAAAAACATCTCTTCCTTGTAGCAACCAACGACCCTTGGTATGGAGGTATTCTCCTCTTTTTATGAACCAAAAATTTCAGACCCCATCTCACTCATGATGACCGTCGACGCATTCGCCACCAGGCCCTCCGATACTGCCTTATGGGATATGTATTATACCGATGGGGCATCGACACCATCTTACGTCGATGCCTCACCCACAACCAAGCAGAGAAAGCCCTTGATGACTCCCACAATAAAGCTTGTGGTGGCCACCTCTCTAGAATTCCCACCACCTAAAAATTCCTACGGGAAGGATATTTTTGGCCCACTTTATTTCATGATTGCATTTTAGTAGTCAAGAGGTGCGAGTGATGTCAATGCTTCCCTCACAAGAAAAAAGCCCCTCCCACTCCCCTGTGCCCCACCATCATTGTTGATCCCTTTTTTAAATGGGGGATTGACTTCATGAATTTTAACCAAGAATCATCGAGAAATCACAAATACATTATTGTGGTTGTCGATTATTTCACCAAGTGGGCAGAAGTGATGCCCACATATGACAACACTACAGAAACCGTTTCACGATTTCTTTTTAACCATGTCATTGCCCAGTTCGGCGTACCCAAGGAGTTAGTCTCTGACCATGGGAAACACTTCGAAAACTATTTTTTCCAGGATTTATCTCACCATCTTCGATTCACACATGAATTTTCATCACCATACTACCCCCAATCCCATGGACAAGTAGAGGCTGTGAACAATGTACTCAATTTTTTTTTATAGTGTATGGTGAATAACCACAAAAGAAACTAGCACCACATGATCTTCTCTGCCTTGTGGGCATATTGCACCGTAGTGAAAACATCAACGAGGTTCACACCCTTCCACTTGGTGTACCGGGTTGAATTTGTGATTCCCATACAAAACAAGATCCCGAATTTACACGCGGCCATCGAACTCCTCGATGACACCCAACCTCTAGAGAAATGCTTAGTACAACTAGAGTTCACCAACGAAAGTCGACGATAGTTGCTCTAGCAGAACGAGTCCCATAAGAATTGGGTGAAAGCATCATTCAATCACAACATCAACCCTCATTCAATTATTGAGGGAGAGTTATTCCTCCGCTATGATGTCACAAAAGAAGCCCTAGGGCAACAAAAGTTCAAAACCTTGTGGAAAGGACCCTACATCATAAAAAAATTTCTCCTAAAGGGGGCATACATCTTGACAGAGCTAGACGGAACATGCCTGAGCAACCCCGTCAATGGTCTTTACCTCAAGAAATTCTACCCATAAGGGCGAAGAGGGCTCAGCCCTAGAGTGAACGTACATGCACCAAAAATTTATTTTTGATCAAAGACTTGTCAGAAAAAATGCTCTAGTGTCAAAAATGGATTTTCAAACTAAGAATTACCTTGAATTCACTGATGGAGCATCACAATGGTCTCAAAGTTTAGCAGCAGCCTCTTGGGTCATCTACCACCCTGATCGATCACCATTCTTCACCAATGGAGTCTACATCGGTTTAGCGACAAACAATCAGGTAGAACATGACATTTTCATTGGGCTCATGTGCGATGCCCTCAATCAAGGCATTCACCACTTGCATATCTACGTAGATTCCCAATTAGTGGTTTCACAATTAAACCAAGAATTTGAGGTACGGGATTCGCATCTATTTACAAAATATTTTCATGCAAAAAGATGAAGCCGTCAATTTGATCACATTACATTCACACATGTGCCAAGAAATCAAAACCAGACAACAAATCGCATGGCAAACCATATCCTAAACTGGAATGCATATTGGATAAACCATTATACATGAAAACAAAAAATTTAAAAAACATAGATATCCATCGGCAAAAAAAATTATCCATAAACACATATCAATAGTGGACACACCATGTAAAGCCATAAAAAATATCTCTCATATATATCTATATATATATATATCAAAAAAATTCATGTCTGAGTGTAAATGATGAGTCATGTATCTAACACATAAGTCAGCCAAATATGCATATACATAAGTCGAAAAAAGTAATGGAAGCATCCTCATAACGGGTGCTTTCCCTGTGTACAAAAAATCCTCTAGGGTTGTGCGCCTTCATGTTGGGCACCTGGGCCCATGGCTGCTCCCGATACTAGTACTAGGGTAGCTGTCAAATATGAGGCCGCCATGTGACGCAAAGTTAATCAACAGCCCCTCTCTCCAACCATCAATGTCTCTATGCATATGTCATAAAGGTCATCAACAAACCCATGGGTAGGCATACCCTGGGTAAGGTGGTCCACACAGCCCCATGCATCCTCCAAATCTGCAACCTAGACCTTTAAAGGAGTCATATACTCTGTCATCACTGTTATACGAGCCTCCCTTATCGGCACCAATCGCCACATGACACCTCTTGTGTGTGGCTGCCACTCTCTAAGTGGATTAACCACCTTACTGGAGCCCACCTCCTCATGCGAGGGTCCCAGGGACCCCACAGGAATAACCACTACTGGGTCAAAGAAACACCACCCTCTCAAATATGATTTTGTGAGGATGTTAGCATCGACAAATAGGGTAAGTCCATCACGGATTGCTGACACGAATCATTGTCTGTCATAACGATGTGAGCAAAGTTGAATAAATGCGAGCCCTCGATTGTACATCGGACACTCGCTACATTCACGAAGTCTTGTGTGATGATGAACCTGTTAGCTGAATAATCATGGCCACATCACATTGGTCAGCCATATCTATCACTGACTCAATCAAGATGCACCCCTCCATGAGAGGCGCCCTGCCAAAGTTAATCTTAGCAAATATCCAGAGGTTAACCCTCCCTAGAGGAAACGGGTATGGAAGCACCTCACCCTGACATAGTAGACCTGTCACAAAGTATATATCTGTCTCCAGACAGATATTCAAGTCGCACCCCCTCAACACCATAAATCCGCACCACTTGTTCCAGCAGTGGACCAGGTAATGCAATAGTCGATCCTGTGATCGCATGAGGTCATTCTCAAGAAAATTGAGAAGACCCCATCTCACCAGCTATTGGTGGGTGTTGGAATTTTGTGCCACAGCTACCCAGAGGTCGGGTCAGTCACTCTTCCTCCATAGCATCCTGTCACCAAACAGACACACATCAGTGACATCAAAAAGACCAAAAAAATTTAAAAATTTCCCAAAAAAAATTCAAAAACAACTTTGGCCTTTTAGCGTGCCTATTGACTGCACTCTTGTTTCTCATACAAGTGTGGAGGTCATGTGCACAAATCCTTTACAGGTGTGAAATTTGTGCACAAAACCTCAGTTGTGCATGTAAATTTTTCATTTATGCCTTGATTTCCCGTAGGGTCAAGGAAAATATTTGCCTGGATTCCGTACAAACCCAGTTTGTATGGACCCTGACCCAGTCATGCTGAAAAAATTAAATGCAAGAAATTATGGGGCCTACCTGGCTCTAGTAGCACGTGTCCCAGGTGCACAGGCTGACCGCAATAGTAAGAAAAGCTCAGCAATAGTCTTTGACCTCTCACAACTCTCAAACACTCAAATGTTGCAAATGAGATGAAATGAGCCATATTAGCTTATATGTCGCCCTTTTTAGATTTTTTGGAGTACTATAACGAGAGCTTAGGGGGGCCAATTCAAAAATCGAAAGAAACACAGTGATCAGCACCTCATAATTCCCAAACGAGGCTCCACACATTCACACATCCAAAAAAGATATTTTTCAGTGCCGACAGGTATGCCCTCTCTTATCTTTTGTTCATTTAGCACATTTTTTCAATAATATTCGAATGAGAAGTTGCTTTCACTTGGGGTATTTTTTTGCAGGTATTATACAAACCATCCATCATCCCATGTACTGAAGGTTCCAGAGAAGGTATCATTCTACCCTCAGCATGATAGAGTCCCAGAAAGACTCTGCATATCCTGACATCATTTCTCCACAAGAAATTAACCACAGGTTCCAAACACTCGACCATGTTTATCATCTCCCCACCTTTCACATGATAAACATCCTTGTTGGTCGGCAGAGCCTCCCCTCCATGGCATCTATCACTCAAAGTAGACCGCACATAAAAAAATCACAACACCATGGCCATCCCACTTCAGTCCGAGAAGCACTTCATGACCATTAATCCACCATGCATCAAGTCAAGTTTTACCATATCAAAATAAAACCCCTTTCCCGGACTACCATTTTTTACAAGAAAATTGAAAGCACACCACCTCGTCTTGCATTTGGCCTACCATCCCTCCATCAACATAGCCCATCTACGACATTTTCCATCCCTTCACCATCCCCACACAAGAGACCAACCAATGGGGCCCCCAATCTCAACAAAAACACCCTGCTCACGTCATCAGTGAGAAAACATTTTCATGTTTTGGGGAACTTGTCTCTGTGTTTTGTACAATCCAATCACATTGTTTCATTCTTTTGGTAAGTGTACAAATACCTCAAATGGTGAACAGCCCCCCACTCATCAATCCATCCATTTTTCTCCTATGATAGTAGTCCCTAGTCACCCTTGGTCAGAGCATCACACCCTTCACGCAAAGCCACCACCACATTCATAACCAACATATACCCACCCTGGATGTCCTACCGACTCTAGGGATTCCCTCATCAGAAATAGTTATGACTACCGCCAAGCTGATTTTTTATGCTCCGACCTTGGGCCACTAAATTTCCATTATCTATTTTCAGTCACCCCTCGCCATCATGCCTATGTTAAACCTATCAAATCCAAGAACCTTGTCGCTTACATCAGTAGCTCTCTCGTTTGGTTGAGGCTTCCTTTTTGTCGACTTCAACACACATTTTCCAAAAAGGAAGCAGTACCTTTGATGGCTCCTCATCACAATAGGGGCATTATCGGGTGGCACTGTGGGAATCATCACTGCTCATAGATGTCGTCGATCCTCCTAACAATAGTCTATGACACAAGATTTCATTTCAAGATGGTATCGTACTTTACACCATTGCACTTTCCGCAAATTCGTCGAAGACCCATGCCATTATAAGCATCTCTGTTAGCAATGATTACACGGGAAGGTCCCAGTCATACACCCATGTGTACAATGAGAATTTATATGCCATAACAATATTATGCATGTGTGCACCACATTCCACCTATTGTCAAAGAAAAAAATGCCCCTGAGGGCGTCAACAATCGTCTTCATCAACCAAATCAGTAAATCACTACCATATCAGTGACACAGACATAACCTTCATCTGTCATATACATTTTTTTAGCTAGCCAAAGCATCACGAGCATGGGACATGCCTGCCTCGTAGAAAAATTTTATTTATTGTATCATATTATTTCTTGTAGGTTTCCCACAAAACATGGTCACTCTTCTACCCACTATAAGAGGTTTCCAACCTTCAGCTATATGTGGGTCTCTCTCTCTCTCCAAACAGTACACAAAAAATAAATTATGATGTATTTTGTCTATACAGTTCTTCCTAGACCTCAAACATTAGGGGGGAACTGTTATCACTGGAAAATCGGACAAGCAAAGATGACTATTAAATTCCATGCACAGGGATTTACAGTGCTGAGGCACATTAGAGGATATGAAAATTTTTAAAAATCTCTAAGGTCAAGAGGTAAAAATCAAATTGCGCACCAAGAACACAGGTGAAATGTGCCTTTGCATGCAATTTCCTTCGATGGGCGCATTGTTCTACGTGGATTTCCCTCAAAAATCCACGCACTCCTTGGAGTGGCAGAAGTCACTTTCTAGAACCACTTGACACACTTCAGGAAATGATCCTACACTTGAGGCTACCCAAGGACAGCCGCCTAAGCCACCTTGGGACCTCAAGGGAGCACACAAAGGAATCAAGTGGCACACAAAGGAATCAACTCTCTCGCTTGGTTCACCATCCACCAATGTACCAAGAAAGGGAAGGAGAATTTGAATTCACCTATAAATGGCCACCAATAGATGAGAAAAATAAGAGCACAATGTTATGTTGGCCAAATTTATCATGAGCAATCCAACATTGTGAAATCCAGAGTAGCAGTAGAGTGAGGATTCGGTTGTTGGCCACCCAACAACTTCAATCCTTTGGAGTAGAGAGAGATACCTTGCGATAGAAGCTAAAGGGTAAAAAGTTCCTTGCAATGGGTCTTATAACTCCATAGTTCTAAGGGTCCTTTGGCAAGAGTGTAATGTAGTATCTTTCTTCCTAACAATGAGAAATAAGAGGGGAATTTAATTCCACTATTTTCATTATTGTTATGTTTAACTCGTTGTGATATTTTTTTTTTATGTTTAGTTTTGTTTTGTTTCCTCTCCATATATGCATATTATATCCCATGATTTAGTGTGTTTTATATTTACTAGCATGTGTTCACTACCCTGCTAACCATCTTTTATGCCTATGACCATAGCTTGGAGGCAAAAACCACTCCTCCTAAGCACCGGTGGTTTGGTACATTTGTACACCAAAACCACAACCACAACCACCATGAAGATCATGATCACAATGCTACACGAAGTCGTGGTGACAGTATGAGTATCAGTGACAATATGAGCAACCTTTGATCATTTTAGATTTATCATCTGACAGTAAACTCCCTTGACTATTTTATTTGTGTAAGAAATGTACCTGATGATGAGTCCTTGTATGTTTTAATCCTAGTGATTCACAGAAGGTGAGATAAAACTGATACCATATGAAAATGTCATATTATCACCTACATTGTCATAATTTTTCAACCCTTTGAGTGGAACTGCAAATAATTTAAGAACTTGGGACTATTTATGAAATAGATAATTCTTAGTATGAAGCCAAACCGAATGCAGATTTTAATTCCCTCTCAGATCCGATATTTGTCAGCATGAATTCCCTCAATTTTCTTTGAATTTGAATGCCCTCTCATGGTCAAATTCCCTCTCACAGATCTTAGCTTTGAAGGCCCTCTCAAGGTATATCTATATCTCTTCTTTGAACATGAAATGACAAGTTTCAAAATTGAAGTCTATGAGTCTACCTTTATCTCCTCTCCAAAATGAGGGCAGGTATGTACCTACTCTTCTCCAAACATTTGATGGCTAGGAAAAAAAAATGATCAAGTTCCTAGGTCCAGGTCAAGTGAGAAAAAAAATAGAAATTTGTGACATGCCCAGACCAATCTGCAAGTGTACTTTCACAGTCAAATTCACTGTCCAAATCTCAGGTTTAAAGGCCCTCTCACATCTGAAGCATGACAGATCTGTATCACAGTTGAATTCCCTTTCCAAATCTCAAAATAGAAGGCCTTTTCTAGCAGTCAATTGAATGTCCTCTTTAGATCTCAGATTCGAAGGCCCTGTTGATTAATAGAGCCCATGTTTATAAAATCCGTAGAAAATAGGATCTTGGTTCAATTATTTATGGTTCAAATAGCCCTGGTTCAAATATCGTTGTCAATATAGCCTAGTTCAAATAGACCTGGTTCAATGGGGAGCTATATAGAAGCTCTGGTTGAAAGAAAGATCCTTGCTTCCAAAAATATTTTGGGGACGAGTCCAAGAAAGGAGCCAATTGAGCACGAAACTATACCTATGCTACTGCCCAACCCTTTACCTAAAATGAGCCTGCTACTTAATAGTTACCATTGCATTCACCCCCTCTTACACTTTATAGTGGACTGGATAGATTCTATGTTCTAGTCTGGTAAGGGCAACATCACACCTTGTACTCAAAGCGCAAATTATTGGAAGTAAAATTCCCTCTCACAATTTCAAGTTGAATTCCCTCTCTCACATTTGGAAGTCGTGGAAGTCGAATGCCCTCACAGATCCACCGGTCACTCATTTTTGGCCTTGCCCAACCCACTTGTTTATGCTATTGGCCCAAAAAATAAATAAACAATACCCTAAAATATTTATACTCCTATATGTTAAATAAAAACCCACTATCCCCTTGTTATATAGTTAATATAATGTTTTATGTTTTCATAAATTTTTTTACCCCAATTTGAACGCATGTGATATAATATTTCTTTGTCAGTGATGCCCCCATGGCCGCTATCAACACTCCCCGTAAAACCATGATTTTTTATTTGGTGTTTGATACTTGTCCTCCCTCCCACCAGAAATGATAATATCTTGTGAGATCCAAGTATATAACTTACCCACATTCACACAAGCTCCTTATGCTTGCTCCATCAAAGAAGCCAACCAGAAAAGATTGCCACAACTCTGTGTACTTGCATGTCATGTGTCTAGTTCTCTTCAACTATTTATCTAATTCAAAGAAGAATGAGATGGAATTTATGAAAATTTCCCTAATCTGTACTCACTTCTTCTTAAATATAAAAGCATTTACACTTTTCCATATTATCCAAATTATGATGAGGGGAGGATATTTAAACCTTTTTTTTTGTACCAAGCCTAAAGACTTGCACTGAGAGAGTGTTGGTGCCTTATCGATCTGATCTTCAGAGAATCCCTACAAACTTCCCATACATTCCTCACATGTAACTAGGCCAGTAATAAATGGCTACCATTCTCCATTTCCGCTTTTCACATCGGACACATACCCGGTCCATAAAAACCTATCCTTTGTAATTTGTTCTAGGTTAGAATTCTGTCATTAACAACTAACCACCAAAATATTTTGATTTTGAGAGGAAGTTTCTCTTTCCATAGTTTTTGTGACCATTTTTTTCTCATAAATTTCTTCTTAGCTCTAGGAAGGAAAAGTTATATCTCCTTAACCTTTGTTTCTCCCTTTCTAAGGTTGCCTCACCATACCATAATGTCTTCTTTCCCCTATGGCTCTAGATTGATACTTTCCTACCTTAACTTATTTGTATAATGCTACCATTCCACTTTGTGCCTTTCTATCATACGCAGCTCTGATGCGCCCATCCATTTCTACATCTCAATGCTCATGCCATCAAAATGGTCAATCTGTCTCAATAAGATAATGCTTTTACTATGAAGGAAATAAAGGATCATTTCTGAAACATAGTGATTTCCCTTCATCCTGCACATGACATCTAATCTGATTTTGATCATGGATCCATCTCTTACCTCCAATTGAATGAATCATGTCACCCACTTGATGAATTTCATCATACTCATCCATATCATCGGGCTTCTAAACTTCTTTCTTTCCCTGTTGCCGATCCATGAGTCAAAATCCATTCCAAGCATGTATTTCCTTGACTTAATGTGGCCATAAACAGTTGCCTAAGACTTCTCTCCACATATTCTTTATTATCAATTCCTTATTAAAATTCGTTGTATCCCTGAAACCCCAACCACTGTCCTCTACAGGTGGGGGTATGTATGACCATATTGTAAGATGAAATTTCCTATTTTTTTGAGATCCTACACATAGAAAGTGATCCATTATAGCATATATATTATTTATCACCTGTCTAGGTATAAGGAACAATTGCATCCAATATATTGCCAAATTATGAAGAACTGATTTTAGAAATACAATCCTTCCACACACAGATAGACATATTTTTCCATCCTAAAAAAAAAAATTGGAATCTTTTAATAATCCAATCCCAATCTGTGATACCATACCCTATGGGTTTCAACCAGAACCTCAGGTATGAGAATCCCTCTTCTATGACCCCGGGCTTCACTCCTAAAAGAGTTGAGATCTGCTTGAGCTTGTCTTTCTCCCCTTCCATCCCTATCAACATTGACTTCCTCTCATTAATGTAAAGTATTGATACCATTATAGAAGATACTATGATCTTATGAATTACATCCCACTCCTTAATGGTCGATTTACCTTCGAATAGAAGGTCGTTCATGAGCATAACGTGAGAGATAGAAAAAAAAATTTCCATTCTAACCTCTATGATCAAACCATTGTCCCTTGCTTCACATATTTTTCTTCTAAGGAAATAAATGACCAACAAAAAGAGAAGAGGAGACAGGGTGCATCCATGTATCACACCTCTGTGTGCCTCCAAAAATTTAGTTGGAATCTCGTTTATAATTATAGAATAATTGGAAGAATTTAGACGACCCGTTATCCATCTAGAATTCTTGCTAGATATTCCAATTTTGAATAGAACCAGCTTGAGGAAACCCCAATCTAAATAGTGATATTCCTTGATAAGATCAACCTTTAGGAGACATGCCTTATGTTTCTGTGTTTTAATGGTATGAATCATTTATTGGGAGATCCCTATGGCATCCTGAATCTTCATGCCTTCTAAAAACATGAGTTTTTCCTACGTCATGTGCTTTGAGAAAGACCCCTTGATCCTACAAGATATCATCTTGGATATTATCTTATACACTACATTGCATAATGAAATCGATCTATAATCTACAAATGATTCCAGATACCGTTTCTTGGGATTCGAGAATCAATGCAATAAATGTCACATTCATGGATCCAGAAAATGACCCACTGATCCTAGATACCTCCACTGACCCCATAAGGTCCGGGAGCATCAGTTCTTTGTAGTGCGGAAATAGATCCACACCCCATCCATATGAACCCAGAATTTTCTCCTTTGCACACTCCTTCATAACCTTTACCAACTCTTTCCTAGTGATCAGCCCTATCAAAATTTCATATTTTTCTGGAGTAACCATTACATGAAGTAAAGAAATAAAATCCAATTGAGAAGACTATGATTGTTCCTGCTCAGAAAATTGTCCTTTAAAATTTTCAAAGGCTTCATTCTGAATTCATTCTTGGGTTCTATGAATTTTCCCTGTGGAGTCTTTGATAGACAGAATAAGGTTGTGGGATTTCCTACTATTGAACTGGCCATGGAAGAAACTATAGTTCTTGTCCCCAACTTTTAACCAAATTTCTCTGCTCTTGATCCGAATTTCTTCTTCCTGCAGCTTGAGAATTTCATTCCACCTACCTTCCAAATAACCAAATATCTGTAGGCCTCATAAAAGAATAAGGGATCTGATGGGTCATTGAAAAAATGCATGAATTTTTAAATTTCTTTGATTTCCTTCATCTAAGTTTCCTTATGATCCTTAATCCACCGATATTCCTCAACCTTCAAAGCTTTAAGTTTATGTTGTAGAGTTTTCAACGGGTTTGAAGGATATTAGAACGTCTCCCAATTTGATACCTCTTTGACCAACATCCTAAAATCCTCTAAATCCAACCAAATAGGGTTAGAATTGAAAGGGATGGTCTCCTCTTAATCATGTCATCCCAAGAAATAATATTAGGCGAGTGGTCTCAGATACAAACATGAATGATACATGGCCTCAATCCAATTAAGGAGTTGCACAAATTTATACTAACCAAAAACCTCCCCCCCGCCATCAATTCGACCATTCTGCAATGTTGGGATGATATGGATTGGCTTAATTTTAGTCAATGCTTGATACTCCATCATTTCTCTGAAGAATGAAGACATGAAATCTCCCTGAGCCTTAGAACCCCCCATATTTCTTCCTTACCAACTGTAAATTTTAAATCTCCTGCCATTATTAGTGAACTCATCCTTGTAATGACAGTCCCGTTAACTTTATCCCAATACTATCTACACCCACTGTATGGTGTGTGTACGTTGATTATATGAATTCTCTGCCCATTGATGTCCAAGTGCCCCATGAGAACGATCCTTTCACAAAGAGTATAATCCCGCATCCCAAAAATTCGAGGATTCCAATAGACCCCCAAACCTCGAGACAAACCATTCACACTAGTTGCACAAACATACCATTTAGTACATAATTTTAATAATATTTACCATTATTTCTCTTTAGGCACCATATTTTCCTATAAGAGAATCATATATGGATGGTGAGTCTCCACGATACCTCTCAAGGAATGAATTTTAATAGCTACCACCAGGCCACGCACATTCAATGATATGATATTCATGGGGGAACTAGCTGCATCAGCACACACTCTCTAAGGGCCCTTTTACCATAAAAATATGAAATGGACACATTTCCAGACACATAATTGGGGTCAATGTAAAAAATAAGAATATTTATATCCCTACCACCCTTAGAGGAAAGGTTGATTGGCAGCCATTCTTTCACCTTCTTAAACTTAGGTGGTCTCTTTTTCCTATAAGTAATATTCTTAACTATATTAGGTTCCCCGAGCTAGTAGAAAAAATTTCTCTTGATCATAAGAGGGACTGTAATAACCCAAAAGGGAGCAATGACAATATTAAGCAACCTTTGGTCAAAAATAACGCGAGTTCGGCAAAATGAGAGTAGGAGGCCAATATGGGCTCAATATTTACATATACACTTATAATCCGACGGTCACGATTTGTAGTGATCTGATGGTTATCTCTCACCTTGGTATTAACGACACTTGATCTATGGCTTAACACTTGATTGGTCCATGATCTCTATTTAAAGAGCATGGAGGGTCATTTTTCCAATAACCTTTAATGAGAGAAACATATGTAAATTTTCTTTTTATATTAATAAACTACCTGAAGTGGCCGCGTTGGCTAAAGCCATGGAATGTTTCTCTCTTTGAGGGTTTTAACCACGTGATAATACTGGTGTACTGATTTGTGATCTATTTGTGAGTGGTGAAATTTGGTTTTTGATCTAAGGAACTTACCCTGTAAATTCCTATATGGTATCAAAACTATTTTGAGGGCCACATCTGTTGTTGATCAAAATCTGAAGCCGGTTTGACTGCATGCGACTACCGTTTTCTAGATCTACTATTTCTGAACATTTTCAAGCTTGGAGAATCACTTTGTTGTGTCCAAAACATCTATTATAGTGAGGAACCCCTTTCGTTTCATGCGAAAAGGTTTTCGGTTGCCCAAGTTATGTCATTTTAGATTTGGAGGTATAAAGTATATTTTTTGTAGTTATATTTATTAATCCCTCTGTTTATTTTGGTTTACAGTTTTTTGTTATTACTGGCTCTGTACCCTCTTCTTTACGTATGCTCTTTGATCTACGCTATGTACGATCTAGCAAATCAGAAATAGGAAGACAATATTTTTCTACTACATATGCTCTTTCCCTGTGACTGTGTGATCTCGGGAAATCAGAAATAGTGAGAAAAATAGATAGTTTCCGGTAAGACTAACTGGAAATCTAACGTTCTTCCATAAGGCTTGTATTTTTTTGGAAAATAAAAAATAAAAATTTCCTCCTTTCAAACATTTGCATATTCCTTTTACTAGCTCACTTGGTGTAAAGTTACTTTATGAGAATAGAGGTCTTGGGTTCAAGTCTCTTTGTCAAGTTTCTTATTCTAAAAAGCTTTTTGTTAAGTTACTTTACTTAAAAAAATATTTTGGCAAGTTGTCGATTTAAGAAAAATGGGTTTTTAATTTAAAAATCACATGTAAAAGTAACATTGTAAAAGTGACTCTCACTTATTTATAAAAATAGCCGACATAAAGTATATTTTTTTTAAATGAGCTTATTGTATTAAGTTTGAAAAAGGGAGATTTTTTTGAAAGTAAAAATTCCATCATCATCTTTCAAGCTCTTACATAACTATTAGGCATCTACTACAATTGTTTTCAAAAGGGCATAACTTCATCAGGAACGTTCAAACCATTTTTTAATGGCGTGATTTTGAGATATCTCCATTGGAGGTTTTCGGCCTTTCATCTTCGGTATTTAAAAAACAAAAAATGGAAATTGCATGCCCGGTTATTCTTCACATCACCAATTATCTCCAATGGCTATCCTACATGGTAGACTTACTTAGAAGTAAAAGGTTTTATATAATAGCCACCAGACAAGAAACTAAACCTATCGATGTAGATAAAGCCGCTAAATGGGAAAATAAACAAGATCAAGAACGAGGGTTGATAGGAATGTCCATTGCTCAATATCTTAGATTTCATATCCAAGACATTGACTCCCCTAATGAAGCTATGAAAAAAATAAATACTGTTTTTGACATTAAAAATGAAATCATAACCCACCAGCTTGAAAATGAGTTGCTTACCTTGGACCCCAATAATTTCTCCTCTATTGAAGATTTTTTGTCCAAATTCAAGACCCTTAGACTTCTTTTAGAAGGTTGTAAGGTCAAAAAGGAAGATGGTAGCCTTATCTATTCCATTTATGCTAAGATTGGCCCTACATACTTTGTATTTGTATCCACCTTCCATTCTAATATAGAAGCCCTCATTTCTCAAGGAACAAATTACAAGTCCCCCTATTTTGATTCCTTTTGTGATTCTTTGATAAGAAAAGAAGAAAAAATCTTACACCTTGGTCTTATCAATACTAGAAACTCTTCTAAGATAGCCTTAGAAGCCTAGTAGCAAACATGCCAAAATAATACTAACAAGCGACATCCTAAAAAGAATGGTCCTAAACCAAGAAAGGGTCAAGGGTCTTAAGCAATTTCAGCCGCAAACTGAAAAAGCAACTCAACAAACTGATAAGGAAAATAAAAACAAAGGGATGAAGACATATAGACATTGAAACTTTTTTAATCATCATGGCCATGTAGAGCCAAAATGTTTAAAGAAGATATAAGTCTTGGAAGCATCAATGAAGAAGCACAACATCAATTTGGAGAACTCTTCAACTTCATCTTCAGGAATGGCACTTTCTACTTTTGGATGTCAAGCATCAAGATCTGGTTATGCCTTGAATGTATCTTCTTCTTCTCATTCTCATGAGTGGATCATTGATTCTGGAGCCTCTTACCACATGGCCAAAAATAAAGCCATATTTTCTTATTTCAATGATTGTAACACCAAAAATATTTATGTTGGTGATGATAGATCTCTTAGTGTTGTAGGGTCTGGAACCATTCATCTAGATAATGGTTAGTTTAATCATATATTATGTGTTCCTACCTTGTCCCGCAACCTTCTATCTGTTTATCAGATAACTCATTTAGGTGAATGGAAAACGATAGAATTCTCACCTCATGATGTTGTAATAAAGGACCTCAAATATCCTAGACATATTTTAGCTACTGGCATTGCTGATGATTCCACAAAGTTGTATAAGTTTGACAACTTTGGGTCATCATGTCTTCCCTCCATTTTGTTTCTCATAATGAAAAAGTGATCAAACTTTGGCATGAGTGATTTGGTCAATTAAACTATCGCTCTCTTCAAACTCTCTGTAAAGAAAATATGGTGACAAGCCTTATTATGGTATCTTTCTGAGATGGTGTTTGTTCCGGATGTGTACTCGGAAGACATCATTGGTATCGTTTTGACAAACGAGCCTTTTGGCATGCTTCAGCCCCTTTGCAACTTGTGCACAATTATTTATGTGGTCCACCTCCAATTGTTTATTTCTCTAGCTACAATTACTTTTTGACTTTCATTGATGATTTTTCTAGACACACTTGGGTATACTTCTTAAAGCTCAAGAGTGAATTTTTTAACCTGTTTTTGGCCTTTAAAGCCTTTTTTGAGAAATAATCTAGACATCACATTCTAAACTTAAGATCTGACAATGGAGGAGAATATGTTAACAACAAATCTATCTACTTTTTAACCAATCATGGCATTCAATTGCAACATACTATTCCATATACTCCACAACAAAATGGTGTAGCTGAAAGGAAGAATCACACTCTAAAAGAAATGGCTAATTGTATGCTTCAACCTAAAGGACTTAGTATTAATTTTTGGATAGAAGAAATTAATTGTGAAAATTACATAGTAAATCGCACTCCTACTAAGGTTTTAAGAATATAACTCCAAAAGAATCTTGGAGTTCAATCAAACCAGATGTAAGTCACTTTCGTGTTTTTGGAAGTTAAGCTTGGGCCCATATTCCAGATGCGAAACATAAATCCTTAGAACCTAAGAGTGAAAAATGCATTTTTGTTGGATATTGAAGATGTGAAAGGATATAGACTTCTTCAACCAAAATCCAAAAATTTAATCATTAGAAGAGATGTAAAATTTGATGAAAATATATTGGTCTGTGAGCCTATTTTGATGGGCGTGCCAGCTTTGGCCCGCGAGCCTGATTCGGCATATGTGCCACCTCTCTCTATCTATTCTATTTTTTACAAAATTCCTTATATTTCAGATGATTACAGTGAGGACGAAAATCCTCCTACACCTCCTCAAGATCTTCCTTCAGCTCCATAGCATCCATGATGGGTCCGCTCTACTCAGGATGCAGCAAATTCTCTTGTAGGTGACCCTGCAAATCAACGTCGTACACGTTCTTAGTTTGAAAGAGCCTCTTCTGTATTGGCTCAAGTTCCGTAAAATCGTGATCCAGACACCTTTGAAGAAGCTTTAGGTCATGCATATTGTTACTCCAATCATTGGTCATCTAACCTGTTACTATTAGATGGACTAAAGTACACCATGTAAGATCAATTTTACTATAGTAAAATTGCTTTCACTATGAGAAATAATTTAATAACCCATAGTTTATTAAGTTATTTATGGTCTAAACAGGAAACCCCATGAGGAGGAATTAAATAAATCCGTATTTGTTTGATTTTCCTCAAGGGATAATTAAAAAAACCATTGTTTAATTAATATTCTTGGTCATATTTAACCCAAAAAAGGAAAATTAATTAGATAAATAATTATTTATCTTATTATTTTCTATGAATAATTATTTAAATCATTATTTATATAATATTCTTTGTTAAATTTGTCTAAATCATTCATAAATAATTGAATAAATCATTATTTATTTAATTATTTCTTAACCACATTCTTGAAATAATAAATAAATCATTTATTTATTTATTATTTTTAAATAAAGGGATTTGACCAAGTTTAAATTCATTTCCCTCCACCAAAAATAATAAAGTATTCCCAGTAAGTTGGATCTAGATTTGGTTAACAATATTTTAATTATGCACCAACATCTAGAATAACTCAATATTTTGTGATAAATAGAAGGGTTTTCGATTCATTCACTAGCTTTTATTGCCTTGAGATCACCTTTTGATCTATACTTTTTGTCTGACTTTGATCCTCTGTCATTGTCATATTTTTCTACTTTTTTCTTGTGAACTCCCTTGGAGTTCTATTTTGTCTGGGTTTTCTGCACCCTCAAGAGAGAGATATCTTGGATCTAAAGGGCTGAGGAAATACAAGAACCCATCCCATTTAGGGAAACTGGTAACATCTTTCTGTGTTCCCTACCCAGGTGTCATAATACGAAAAATGATTTATAAATTCTTGTCTTGTCTATTGGATGTATGGGGCAGCTCTTGTTTTTTTTTTTTGTGTAATGTCTTTAACTGCATAGATCTGGATTTTTGTAGCATTTTTTCTAATCGCCTACTGTGGATCTAAGGAAATCGACAACCACATTTTAAGTTAGGGTTGTTTTTTATGCACATCTAAAGTGAGCTTTTTTCATATGCTTGCGGTTAGAATTCACACTAACAACTGGCGACTCCACAAGGGTTTTTAATTATGATCAATGTCGTTTTTCAGATCCCTGCATGACCAGTTTCTTCATCCCCTGGGGTTTTTATTCATCTTCCTATTTTTCATTCCTTGATGTTTTTTATAACCTTTTTTACCCTAAAACAATAAAAATTCTAACTTTTGTGTGTTTATGGGCCTTTTGTGCAGGTAACAGGTATCAGTCGTGATAGCGAAGACACATTTTTCTGAAACCTACCCCCTAGACATCCAAAAGTGCAGGGCATACTTTTTGGCCCAAAACCCATGACCTCAACGCTTAGGTAGCAGATATATGCTCAAAAACTATGACCTCTGCCAAAAATAGGTCAGAACTTGCGACCTGTACTTTTTTGCGAGATTTTTTTCTGAAATTTTTAGGGTTTTCCGAGGCCACAGTTCAGGGTTTTCTGACCCCCTTATTTACCCTTCTTGTACCTGTAATTTCTTAGCTTTACTCTTCAAAGTAGGAACCAAGCCACTTAGATTATGATGCGCTTCTACCTTTTTGGAGGTTTAGGCTAGTAGGTATTTTGATATTCAGTGTTTTCTAGCCATTTTTCTTATACGAACTGCACTTTTAGATCCATTTTAGATCAATTATTTTTCCATCCAAAACACCTCTTTTCAGTTTTTTGGTCCTCCCTTCGGGATCTTGTCTATTTCCTTAGGTTGTAGCCTTCGCCACCTATTTTGAGATTTTCCCTCTAGTTTCTTGTTTTTACGCACTTCTTTTATAAGATACGACCTTTAGATCCCTATCCCTCTTGACCTTAGATCTATTGGCCATATTGTGTGTTATGATTGAATATATTTATCCCACCCTTTGGTGACATTTAGGTCGCTCTGTTTGGGTTTAAATTTATGCATCTTTAGCTATTTATTTTCTTTGTACTTCCCGGTTTATTGATGGTCTCTAACAACATCTTTTTTTTCTTTTTTCTCTACACACGTCTGGGCATAATTTAAAATTAGCAAACTTATCACATACACACACACCCTAAGTGAAGAGCACCTGGTTTACACCATCAGGCCAAGACTTAAACATTGTAATCAATTAATCGTGCACCTCCTTGCCCTTGTTTACCTCTCTTCCTTATTGGGTTCCGTGTCTCTTTACCATCATTGCGCCCCCAAGGATTTCATCCCGGAGACTCTAAGGCCTCCATCCTTAGTTTCTGTTAGGATCCATTTCACGTCCGTACATCATCCTCTTATCGTTTATGGTTTCCCTCAAGGAGGGGCCAACTCCTGTAGCATTTTACCCCTTTCGGAAACATGTATCCAGGACACGGCATGCCTCATGCCTTTTCCCAACCGCATCCTCTGATGTTAGGGCCCGATTTTTCCCAACCTGTTTAGCCCAATGTTTCTCAACCTCCTTACTATCCGTATCCAAAGCTAGGTGCTTGAGCTCCTCCAACACAAGCACCTCCACCTTCCATGCCTTCTCAAGCTCTAGGTAAAAAAGGAAACAATCCCCAAGGGAATATATCTAACACTACAACCCAACAAAAGGGCGATCAACCCAAGAAAAAAAAGCCTTTTTGTATGAATAAGCCTTGTTCTTTTTGTGGTGTCCATGGTCACTATACCCATGATTGTCCTATTTTACATTAGATGCATCAACTTTGGGAAGCTCAAGTAGTATCTCGAGGACAACAACCCTCTTCTTCGGTTCCTCCTAATGTTGCGCCTATCCAACCAGTTGTGTTTACCAATCCTTTCCCTCAACATGGATATGTGGCTGCCCAACCCCCTGAAAGTCAGGCGGCCACTCATCCTCCCCCATCTGGTACCTATGATTACCAGATCCTCATGATGAACTCTGACCAAGCCAATACCATCGATCTCAACCTTCAGACTCGGTCACGCCAGTACACCAAGCCTCCCACTACGTATGCAATTGATCCCCTGTCTTCAGGTCCCACAGAGCTAATTTTGACACCCAATGTTCCTTTACAGATCCCTCAACCTTCGGCAGAACTACATACCAAGATCCCCAAAGGACCGTTACGCTAAAACGCTGCATCTGGTAAAGCCACCCACACCTACAGTATAGTAGATGAATTAGCACAATATTCAATCGCCCGCCGCCATGTCCATGGCAAGTTCCGAGTCCTCCAGTCATGCCCTTCACAACAAAAATCTCTACTAACTGCTATGGGCACTGTGAATCCTTCAGATTATTGTTTGATTGTCTTCGATGTTGACAAGTTAGAGCATCCCACCCTTCCTACATTCGTCACCTTATAAATACCTGTCAAGATCTGGAATGCCAACGTTTCCTGATGTATCATTGACAAGGGGGCATCCACTTGCATGATTTCCACTTCTGTTTGGAAAAACTCGATTTCCCGGTTAGCTCCTTCCATCACCCCTGTGTGGGATATCCACTATTCCTGTACTCTCCCTTGGCATGTTCCACAATTGTCCTATTACTTTTGCCGGTAAAACCATTTGTGTTGACATTGAAGTAATTGATGTCCCCACCCTAGACTAAAACATTTTTATCGTGGTCGTAGCTACACTTATGCGATGTCTGTTGTCCCATCTGTGGTTCACCCTAAGATGTGCTTTCCTCACAACAGAAATATTGTCACTATAGATCGGCTGACATATTATAACCGAAGTCTTAGACCTCTCCAAAGTCCATCATTTATTCGGTGGCCAATAAACAAATAGTTGAACCTTCGACCAGTGTCTCACCCGGAGTCTATAAATATTCCTCTTTGCTTGGTTCATTCCCCGGTCTCCCCCTCTTATCTCTAACCCTAGCTCGTTGAATGTTTTCATTATGAAATCGTCTCGGTCCTACCTAAAACAATCTGGTTTGACTAGTCAGTAGCTTATCCCTTTGCAACTTGCTCCTAGTACTTCGAATCAGCCTTCAGGACCTCCTCCTCAAGGCCCTTCATCTATAATTGGTGTCCCTGATCCTGTTTTTCCTCCTGGAATGGTGCCCTCACTCAACTATTTGGGGCAGATTCCACTGACATTACCTCTCTAGTAAAATATTATTTCTTTCTCACTCCTTCGGAGTATTTTCGTACATGTTATGGATACTCTATCTTCCCAACATGCATCTCCGGGGGATCCTGTGGTGCATGGATCCCCCAAACTAATACTCCCCGCCTCGGTCAACTCAAACCTTACATCGCTTTGACTCCACTCAACTAGCCACCATGACTTCCTGTTTTCTCAGGAGTTCTGCCCACCTCAACATGAACCTACTCCTCTTACGCATGTTACGAAAGCCTCAAGTGAGGGGGAAAACTCGCAAAAAGGAACTAAGGAAAGGTTTCAAAATAATACCGCTCTCCTCCTAAGCCTTCAAAGTGTACACCCATGTGTGCTTTGATGTCGATACTAAGTGTCACCCATCATTGTCCCGAATTGTCTCATATCAATTATCATACCCATTGTCAACACCCATCAAATTTCGAGTCCGAGGTCCTAAGTCCATGTTACTTTACTGACTTCAGCCAAGAAAATCAAGACTATGCACACAAATCACCCTTGTGCTTTGTGTGATTCCCATGGCCACTATACTCACCTTTGTCCCCGTGTCGCAGATTACCACACCTCCTTGGAAGTGGTTCACCAATATGAGGTCAAGCGCAACGAGTTTTCCTCTCCCTTACTTGTGTGTTATGCTTTATCACAACTAGAGGACACATTCGCTCCCATTGACATACCCCCTCCTGATGTTGAGATGAAATATTATTTGACCACTATCCTCTACCTTTCATCATCTATGAGATCCATGGTGGAAGACCCCTCTCGGAGATCCCCTTCTGTTTTCCCTCACCTCCCTTCAGTGATCCCCTTGGACTCAACATTGGTAGGTTCTTCATCTACTTGTTCTTATGTCACCATCCAGGACAATGCACATGTGAACCTCATTTCTTGTGATGATGAGTCAGGTAGCTTCACCGCATCACATGGTCTTTCTTCCACCAGTCACCCCATCTTCTATTGCGATGATAAAATTATGGAAGAATTTATCACTCCTGACTTTATCTATCCCCCCTTACAATGAAACCATGCATTCGAACCACATACACCTTGTGGTAATTACATTGACACCCAATGTTTTGGTAAGGGGGCACCCATATTTGAGAGTTTAGGAGAAGAAATTATCCACAACCCTCCTAATGCATCTGGTAGTGTCGACTATAGTACCAATATTCTTCCCCACTTAGAAGAACCACTAGAGCTCCATATCACTTCATATCACTCTAGGGATGATCCACTTTATCATTCCTTCATCTTAAATCAACAACCCAGTCTGCTAGACATTATTTTTGACCAACCTGTGTGTTTTCTAGGTGAGCACTAGTTCATTATATCCAAATCCACTCTTTAGGATAATGACACCATGTATGTGAACATAGAAATTTAGTCCATTTTCTTCATATATACAGTACCAAAAGAGATTGGTAATCCTCCATTCCTTTTCTCGAGCTGCATCTATCCATTCTTCCCATGGAAGATAACCATAACATAAACAAATGGCAAACCACATCATAAAAATGTGTTTAGATTCCACCTTTCTAAATACCTTTGGCATGACCATAACATGATTGGGGGCACCTGTGCCTCTATACCTTCTCATCATCCTCTTGAGGATTTAGTGCCTATGATAGTGAAGGCTTGAATCCATTATTTCAGCACTTGGAACACCATGGCACTCCACAAAATCCTCTAGCTAGGGGCATCATTCCCACCTTTGCATACCAAATCACTCCCCTCCATCACATATGCTTGGGGAAGTATCCCATGCTTGTCAGCATGATGGCACCCCTAGCCACCTTCTCGCCTTACAATAGGTATGTATTTACTCTTGATTACTATCCTTTTTCCTCTTCCTTATCCATCTTGTGCCATGATATAATAACATAATGAAATGATTTTAATGAAGAATGAATGAAAAATGATCTTGATATGATTTAACCATCCCAAACTAATTCTCGTTGCTTTTTATGCTGAAAATAACAGAAGAAGCAACAAGACTTAATCACGGGAAAGAAGACGTGTTAAAAGAGGTCGAATCAAAGATAAATCAGTAAGGATTAGAACAAGAATGAACAGACTGTCCGAAGATAGCATTTTGTCGTGGATCCCTCAGGATCTCCTGATCCTGAGGGATCACACTTATCTTTCCTTTTAGCTATAAAGGGACAGGGAGAGCTAGTTCTCAAGGATCATGAATGATGTATTTTTCATTTTTTCATAATTCGTAATTGTAATTCACAGAACGTAGTTCTGAACAACAAAGATCGGATTGTGATGTTAATTGACTGTGATGATTAATATATAATTCACGTTGCTGTTCATTCAAGTATATTAGAGTAGTTAAGCAGTATTCGCTGGTGGCTAAGGGCTCGACCCCTGGTGAATCTCACTGTTATTTCTTATGTTATACTTCTCCATTTATTGCAAGTGTATTCTGCTTTTCTGTTTTGTAGTTGTACTTTTGATAATTCAGATTTATGGTATTTATTTCCATTGAATACACATTTCTAATTTATTTCCATTGAATACGCATTTCCAATTTATGTCCTTAAGGAATTAGTTGCTAATTAAAAGAATTGGTTTTGATTATTTAAAGCATAGACAGTTATTTCCAATAATTTTCTTCTGTTCAATAGTTTAGATCTAGCTGAAAGAGCTCGGTTAATGTTTCAGTGCTCTTGGTTGATTATCATTTGAATTAGTTTAATTAAGAATGAATTACAGTTTTGGGTTATAATGCGTAGATGAATCACTTCCTTTTAAGATTCAAGATTTATGATTGTATCTATATTAAACGATTGGCTTTAGCATTACTCTTTGTATGAATATCTTGCACATATTGTGTACACACTTGAGATAAAAGGACTTACCCTGGTTGATAATTAATGTGAGGAAATTAGGAGTTTTTAAAGACACCTGTTAGCACCCAACATTTTGGCGTCATTGCCGAGGAGTGTGTTGCCACTCTGTAAAAAGAGTAATGTATGATGTTTTTTTCTACTGAGGGAGAATCGGGTATTAAAAACAGAAGGTAAGAACCTGTGTAAAGAACAAGTAACATGCCCGCTTATCCACCCGCTTTCTAGCAGAATTGCGTGAGAGTTTAAGGTAGGAATGAATGTTTGTATTTTTGCATGAATGACTAAGAGGGAAAGACCTGAAAAAGAAAAAATTCCTCCCTCTAAACCTGAAAAACCTAAGGGACCAGTGACCCTTGGACGTTCAACTTTTATCGACTAAATCTTAAGAAAAGCTGAGTCTCAGTCATCAGTAGGACCCCGAATTGTTGTTGCCAAACATCCTACTGACTTCCTTCAAGCCGTAGGACCACCATCTATAGCTAACGCTGAGATTCACCAAAAGACTGAAGGGATTGAGTAGAGTTTTCAAGATACTGAGAATTCACAAACTCGCCCTTCACAAAAAGGAAATTCTTGCAACCTCCGTGAAGGAGAAGAAGAAACTGGCAAACTTGAAATTAAATTATCAGAACCTAGATCTCCTGAAGTAGTGACTGAACAGAGGACACCTAGTATTCCAGATCAAGGTAGTGCTGCTAGAACTATTCTAGCCTCTTGTATACATCCTAGGAATAACTCTCCAGCTCCGGAAATCCTTGAAGAATATTGGCATATTTTTGACCAAATGGCTAATAACCAACAACCTCAAACTTCTACATTGCAATACCCTATTGTTGACACAGCTTTCAATGCCCCCATGAAGGCTATCCCATTACAAAATATTCCTACCTTTCATGGGATAACTTCAGAATATCCCGATGCATTCCTTTTCGAGTTTGATGTCTTATGCAGTGGCTATGATTACACTCCCAACCCCCAGAAGGTGAAGCTATTCCCCTCTACTCTGAATGGAGCAGCTCTACATTGGTTCATGGGACTCAGTGGAGGCACCATCAATGACTGGGACCAAATGAAAACATATTTCCTTAAAAAATACCAAGATTATTTCCGAACTAGAGAACTAAAAGTTGAAAAATTTCAAATGGTAGCTAAGCCTAGCGGGACTCTGGAAGAATATGTAGAGCATTTCCAATATAATCTATAGAGATCTCCTTGCACAAATCTGCCTGATAATGTTCTAAGAACCACGATGATTAGAGGTATGAAAGACCAATGGGTAGAGACACTAAATATAATGGGTAAAGATGATATTTATCAAGAAAACTATAACAATATTATAGATTTGTGCATCAAGTGTTTCAGGGGTAGTACAAGCTTGAAACTAGTCAGACATGATGCAAGCCCCAGAGACAGCAAAGCCTCAGGAGGAAGCATTACACGAACCGAAGTCGGCAATCTGTTGGAGGATTTCAAGACTGATATCCTAGGGACCCTGACAACACAATTGGATGTCATGCAAGCTAAGCAAAAGTAGGCTATAGCAGATCAAAACTTGGCTATTTTCTGCCCCCGTTGTAGACAGAAGCACAGTTATAAATAATGCCCCCTAGATTCGATACGAACATGTCCCATATGCACTAATGAGCACGCCACGGAAAGTTTCCCATCACTCCCAGGATTAAAAGCAATCTTCAATGAAGCAGAAGAAGAAGTGGAACCAGTATATCTCTTGAACCATCATTGTCAATGGCAAGCACATCAGACATGTATTCAGGGGCATCATGGCAGAATCAACCACCTTTTTTTCCACCTCAAGAATTTTTTATGCCACCATGGCCCATTCAGTCAAATCCAAATAATAATAATGGTCCCCTTCCACCTTACAAAATCAGAACTGGCAATAAAATTGGAAAAGAACTATGAACCAGCCTATGGGGACAGTTCCTTTGCCTCAACCAACTTTACCAGCACGTTACACGTTGCAGCAAAATCCTCAATCTAATATACGACCGAAACTTCCAGCTCAACCCAACCCAAATCCTAACAACATACCAGTGCAGTCAATACAAATCATTGAGGGTCTGGACCCCGAGGATGAGTTGAAAGAATGTAACGAACTTAAGTTGAGATCTGGATGCATAATCACTCTAGATAAGGATAAAGATTTGCAACCTAAAGAACCACACACAAATAAGCCTTTGACTGTAGATGATCAACAAATAAAACAAAGGGAAGATACAGTCAGACAAAAAAATTCTGAACAAGTCATAAACACTTCCCCCCCATTCCCAGAAAGATTGATGATACCACGCCCGATTGAATATCCTGACTTTGATCTTCTGGGTGAACTTAAGAACATTTGTATAAAAATTCCCCTCCTCCAAGCTATCCAAGATATTCCAATATATGCTAAAACTATTAAAGAATTGTGCATAAAGAAGTCTATGAGGAAAACAAAAACAATACCTACTGTCCATGTTGTCGGGACTTTGTCTGATTTATTACTAGGCAAAGAGACTCCTGTAAAATATGAGGATCCCAGAAACCCCATTGTCACAGTCCAGATAAATGGCCATTCTTTTCCCAATGATTTAGTTGACTTAGGGGCAGCCATCAATATTCTCACAACTACAACTTGCAACATTCTTGGCATCACAACCTTGGAACCAACAACTACCTTACTGGAACTAGCTGACCGCTCAGTCATTAGACCAGAGGGAACATTACAAGATGTGATGGTCTCTGTAGACACTTGGGAATACCCAGCGGATTTCTTGATTATTAATCCTAGGAACTAGCTAGATGGACATCCCTTAATATTAGGAAGGCCTTGGCTAGCGACTGCTAATGCTTATATCAGCTGCCGAACATGCAGTACGACTATAACCAGGGGGAATGATGTGAAAAATTTAGCTTTATACCCTCCTGATCAGCCAAGCTTGACTATTATGAAAACCAGGAAGAAACATGCAGCATACTTAACAGAAAATATTCGGTCACCATTGACTGTGGTAGATGCCCTCGAATTCAAAAACCAAACTGAAGACAATATCATTAATACTTTTATCAATCACCCTACCACAGTATCAAGTTTGAAATGCCACATGATTAAAGAAGACCTTGACAATGAGATCGAAGAAGATCCCCTGAGAGATATCAATGACCAAAAAATACCAACAACCTCTGTTTATAATAGCAAAACTATCGAAATTGAGCCAGGGAAGATCCTGAACATTAACAGTAATCTGAGTGATGACCAGCAACAAAAACTTATTCAAGTCCTTAAGAAAAATAAAGGGGCTTTCGCTTGTGATTACTCAGATATGAAATGGATTGACCCTCAACTATGCATGCATCACATCTACACTGAAAAGGATGCAAAAACCATTTGAAAACCTCAACGTAGATTAAAACCTCACCTAAAAGATATTATTAAAGAAAAACTTCAAAAACTATTAGATGTGAATTTTATCTATCCTATATCTGACAGTAAGTGGGTTTCTCCATTAGTTTTGGTTCCCAAAAAGAATGGGAAATGGTGAATATGCATTGACTATAGAGAAATCAACCAGGCAACGAAAAAATACCATTTTCCCCTTCCATTTATTGATCAGGT
Organism: Pinus albicaulis; assembly: GCA_034641835.2. NCBI lineage: Eukaryota > Viridiplantae > Streptophyta > Pinopsida > Pinales > Pinaceae > Pinus > Pinus albicaulis. The sequence continues at coordinate 803,558,655 of CM076573.1, forward strand.
CGTAGATACACAGGCAGGGAAGAAATTTTTTTCTTTCCTAGATGGCTTCAGTGGCTACAACCAGATTTAGATTGCCCCTGAAGACCAGGATAAGACTACCTTTACCTATCCATGGGGAACATTCACTTACAAGGTATTACCTTTTTGATTGTGTAATGCACCTGCCACAATCCAAAGAGCCATACTCAGTATTTTTGGAGACTTGATAAATGAAGGATTGGAAGTATACATGGATGATTTCACACCCTATGGAGATGAGTTTGAGCAAGCATTACAAAAATTGGAAAAGGTTCTAGAATGGTGTATTGCTATCAGTCTATGTTTAAGTCATGAAAAGTGCCATATGATGATGACAGAAAGCCTGATCTTGGGTCATTACATTTCAGCAGCTGGAATTGAGGTAGATCCGGCAAAAATATAGGTAATTATCTTACTAGCTACTCCCTGCACTCAAACAGAGGTATGTAGTTTTCTGGGATTCGTTGGATATTATCGTAGATTTATCAATATTTTTTCACAGATTGCTGCACCATTATACGCCTTAACAGGAACCAGTGATTTCAAATGGACTGACAAATGTGACACTACCTTTACAGATTTAAAATGGCTAGTATCAACAACACCAGTATTACGAGGCCTGAACTGGGATATACCATTCCAGATTTCATCAGATGCATCAGAAATAGTCATTGGAGAAGTTCTTGGCCAAGAAGAAGACAAGAAACCCTATGCTATATATTACATTAGCAAAAACTTAGCCCCTGCTGAATTGAATTAAACAGTAATAGAGAAGGAGTTTTTAGCTGTTATTTATGCTATTGACAAATTCAGACACTATATAACTCGATAACCTGTAATTTTGTATACGGATCACTCTGTTATCAAATACTTAGCTAATAAACCCATTACGAATGGAAGAGTGACATGTTGGTTGCTACTTTTGCAGGAATTTGATATAACAATAAGGGATCAACCAGGGAAGGAAAACCTTGTGGCAGATTTCCTCTCCCGAGTGCTAAGAACAAATGATGCAATAGCAGTAGAGGATCAATTTCCAGATGAACACCTGTTCACTGTAACCGTGAAAACGCCATGGTACGCAGATGTGGTGAATTATTTAGTAGTGGGAAAACTACCTAAACATCTGACACCCAGAGAAAGGAAATCGATAGTATAGTGTAGCACTCGGTTCCCCTGGATTGGACGATACCTTTTTCACACAAGGGCCGATATGCACATCCGCAGGTGTATCAGGGAAGACAAAATTTATAATATATTAAAAGCCTCCCATGATGGACCTTGCGGTGGACATTTTGCAGACCACAGAACTAGACATAAAATTTTACAAATGGGCTACTATTGGCCCATGATTTTTAAGAATGCTAAGAAATTTGTTCAGGCCTGCAATAGTTGTCAAAGGATGGGCCACCCTGGCCAATCTTATGAGATGCCCCTGCATCCACAACTAGTCATAGAACCTTTTGAGCGTTGGGAATTAGATTTTGTTGGGCCAATCAACCCATAATCCAACCAGAAATCATATATATTGGTTGCAACGGAATATGTAACTAAGTGGGTAGAAGAAGTAGCATTACCAAGAGCCACAAAAGAAACTGTGGTAAACTTTCTTTTCAAAATTTTTGTACGATATGGGTTACCCAGAGAGGTAATCATTGATGGAGGGCCACAATTTGTAGGCCACAAGATCACTGCTACACTAAAAAATCATCATGTTATTCACATAATTACCTCTCCATACCACCCGCAACTGAATGGGCAGGTAGAAAGCACCAACAAAGTGATTGAAGCTATTCTCACGAAGACAGTCTCATCGCATAGACGAGACTAGGCTACTCGACTACCAGAAGCCTTGTGGGCATATCGTACAACTTGGAGGAATACTATTGGATACTCCCCATATTAGCTGGTATTTGGTAAGGAACTTATTTTTCCCATAGAGTTTGAGATACAAACACTAAGGACAACCCAGGAAGTGGGACTGGATTTAACTGAAGCCCAGATTAAGATTACAACAAATAAATGAATTAGATGAAATTCAACTTTTTGCTCTGCAGCATACTACACTTACTCAACAACAAAGAGCCAAATGGCATGATTCTCTGATCAAGAAAAAGACATTTCATGAGGGCGACTGGGCACTTCTCTACAATTCCAGGTTTCAAGACTTCCCTGGTAAATTGCAGACTAGGTGGTTAGGTCCCTATGAAATAAAGGAAGTACATGACAATGGCACTCTTACGTTGGCCACCATTGATGGGTCTGATTGTTCCTTTAAAGAAAATGGGAATTAGGTGCGCCTCTACAAAAGACCACTCACAAGAGAATATTTTGTCAACAGATACGCATGGAATCCACCATGCAAATTTTAGTTGTAGAAGATAATCCTTTAGTAGCTTCATCTTTGTAAAAATTCATTTCTTTTTATAAAAAAAAATGTAAATAGGATTGATGATTCAATTTTTTTTTTCTCTCTACCTATTTTGCTGTTCCATATTCATAACAACACTTTTTGGTTTTGATGTTCCATCTTCGGAACATCACTTTTTGATTTTGCTGTTCCATCTTCGGAATAACACTTTTTGATTTTTCTGTTCCATATTCGGAACAACACTTTTTGGTTTTGTTGTTCCATCTTCGGAACAACACTTTTTGGTTTTGTTGTTCCATCTTTGGAACAAAACTTTTTGATTTTTCTGTTCCATCTTTGGAACAACACTTTTTGGTTTTGATGTTCCATCTTCGGAACATCACTTTTTGGTTTTGTTGTTCCATCTTCGGAACAACACTTTTTTGTTTTTCTATTCCATCTTTGGAACAACACTTTTTGGTTTTGTTGTTCCACCTTCGGAACAACACTTTTTGATTTTGCTGTTCCATCTTTGGAACAACACTCTCTTTTGCTTTTTCTATTCCAATGTTGGAACAACACTTTTGTTTCTTATACAATTTTTGTGTGTTCTGAATAGCACCTTTTTTATATATTTCTCAAACACCTATTTCCTCTCATGGACTTATTCCTAGCTCATTTCAGCCTTATTTCTTTGATTTCTTTTATGGCCTGAAGTATAGTACCTTCATGCCAATAAGAATTATGGATTTTATTAAAGCAGGTGAATATTTTTAATGTTATGATCTTTGACAAAGACAACTTCTTGATGATAGACTTAAAACAATTGAAAGGGACACAATTATTTATATTTCACTTTACTGTACTAATTTCTATTGTATATGATATTGATTGATCATCTTTACCATGTTGGTTCTACTCTCCCTGGTTATATTTCTCTCTATCTATTATCAATGGGATTATGGGTATAATTTTTCTTATTATTGATATGCTTCAACTTCTTACACCATCCCTACTTTTAAGGAGTACTGAGCCTCCCTCTATTTATCATAAAAATATGTAATGACAATTAAATTTTATCTACAGATAGAGGATAGGGGGTCTCATTAAGAGCCAACCTACCATGTTCATAAGGATGTAGCAATGTGACATTCCCACTATGGCCACCACACCAGGGTTATGATCCATTGGATGGATAAAACATCCTTGGAATAGGAGGTCTCATCACGAGTTAGCCTGCTCACTTTTGCTACTTCCCAGTGTATGGAAATATGGTTATCTGGTTACCACACCATCACACTGGTCTCTTCTGTAGAAAAAACAATGAAAATTTTCAATTATAAATTGGGGATCCTGGATCACATGGGTTAAAAAGAAACTATGTCGAGGCTATGGATGCCTACTGGCAGCAAAAACTCTGCTTATGGTATTGAAGTTCTATTTCCTTAATCAATAATTCTTATAATACCCTCTTCCCATTTATCTTTTTATCCGAAAGATTATTTCCTCTAAACGCTTCCCTACTTTGGAACTTTATGCATGTGTTCATGTGTTTTTACTCAATCATATCATGTACAACTAGATTATCATCGGCAAAGTGTCCTTTTGTACATATTTTTGTCCTCTTTCCTTATCACATAACTTATCATCAATCAAAGCGTCTTGTCTCTTGTCATTTACTATGATTATACACCGCGCTTTCACTCTATCCATCTCTCTTATTGTCCCATCATTTATTTACATGCTATGTTCCATTTACTATTGTACCCTTCATCTTTATACCTTGCCGTCGGAACAACCATTCCTCGTCTATTCGGTCGTAGGCGACCTCTCATTTCGAAGGGGGGAGATAATTTCCATTATACTCGTGCATGCGTTGTCATTATTTCATTGGCTGATAAGATATTCTATGATCACGCTGCATGCGGAAATTTAATAACACAATTAATATCACCTACACTTAGTTGCTACAACAACTTGTTGTTCTATCTCTCTAAGTGTTGTTGTGTTTTTAGTATTGCTGCGTTTTTTTCAGTATTGCTGCATTTTTTCATTACACTCATCCTTTGCAATAGTAGGAAGAATTCAAGCATTATGGGTGGTAAGGCAGTGCGCCGCAAACCTTTAGTGTTATAGGTCTTCGACAGAGCCATGGAAATTCTTATCCGTGCAGGGTGGATATCCTATCTCACAAGATTTCAGCCCTCGAATGAGGAAATTGCCATTGAATTTCTACAGCATCTGCAGAATGGGGAATCCATGGTGAAAGGTAGAAGAATTACGGTCATAGACGTTGTAATAGCTGAAGTATATGGGCTACCGACGGAAGGAACTATATGGTCACAAAAACATGTATTGCTACAAGACGCGGTGGAAACTTTCAAAGACGAAGGTTAGCAAGTAGTCAGGAAAGGCAAAGGCATCCAACCATCTTCTCTGGCAGAACCATGGAAAGAATTAGCAAGCATTATCCAAAGATACATTACCTGCGATGGAAGCCAAGATGTGGTAAGACCACGACAACTTGAACTATTAGTTGTCTTGAAACAAAAACTCACTGTTAATCTGCGATCTCTTTTGATTCTTTGCCTTAATCTTATTGTTAGAATCGGGCAGACCGAGACACCCTAAAGGCTGTAGTAAGTCATCATGGGTTTTGTTAGTATGAATCTTGATTTGAGGTGTACAAAAAAATACCACTTTAGCTACGCATAAAAAACAGCCCTAACACCATAAATTACTGCTAGTATCTTCAGATCTGCAGTTAGATGATCAAAACAAATGCTGCAAAAATCTAGATCCATGCATTAGAAGACATTAAATAGTAGAAAAATAAGATTTACTCCATAGATCCAATAGACAAGACAATAATATATCCAATGAAATTTTATATTAAGGGCACCTGAGAGGAAAACACAAGAGGGTGTTCCCTATTCTCCTCAATGGGACAGGTTCTTGTAAGTCCTCAGCACTTCAGATTTAGAATTCCTCTCTCTTGATGGTGTAGAAAACCCAGACAAAAATGGAAAAATATGGCTATGATAATGGATCAATAGCCAGACCAAGAGTTGAGATCCAGAGTGATCTTTAGGCAACAAAAGGTGACAAATGAATGGAAAAACCCTTCTATTTATAACAAAATATTGAGTTAGTCTAGAGATTGGTGCATAATTAAAATATTATTAACCAAATCTAGATCCAACTTTTATGGAATATTTTATTATATTTGTTGGAGGGAAAAGGAATTTGACTTGAGACAAATCCCTTTATTTGTAAATAATAAATAAATAAATGATTTATTTATCATTTTAAGGATGTGATTAAGTAATAATAAATAAATAAATGATTTATTTATCATTTTAAGGAAATGGTTGAGTAATAATCAAACAAATAATGATTTATTTAATTATTTAAGGGTGAATTAGTCATATTTAACAAAGAATATTATTTAAATAAGATTTAAACAATTATTCTTTAGAAAATAATAAGATAAATAATGATTTATCTAATTAATTTCTTTGTTTTAGGTTAAATATAACCAGAAATATTAATTAAACTACTATTTAACTAATTATTTCTTGAGAAAATTCAAACAAATATATATTTATTTAATATTTCCTTATGGGGTTTCCTGTTTAGACCATAAACAACTTAATAAAGGTTATTTACTAAGTTGTTTTCATAGTGAAAGCAATTTTACTTGGAGTAAAATTGGTCTTACATGATGTACTTGGGTCCATCTAATGATAATAGGTTCAATGACCAAAAAATGGTGTAACAGATTGCCCCCCAGTGTGTGAGCGTTAGGAGCTAATCGTATGACCGAAGTACATTATAAGAACTCAATCAATAGACATCGAAGGGGAATTCAAAGAGAGAGAAGTATAAGGTAAACCAAAGTGTTGAAAGAACTAGACCCTGAGGAGGCGACTTGCAAGTGCGAAAAGTCTTTTTGATGAGTGAGTACCAGCTATAAGTGGCGGGGGAGGCATACCTATGCCCACCGAGGCAATAGTACAAACAATAAGGCGCCCGGAAAACCGCAGAACGCAATAATAAAGCATATGTTGGCGAAAACATGAGCCAGATAAATAACACGATAATGAATCCCACATACATATTGTGCCTGGGATAACAGCCAGGACTTGTACAATAATATCTGATAAATGAGATATAAAAACAACCCAGATGCCCCTAAAAACAGGAAAGGGCTCTAAAAATCTGACTGATACATGCAAACAAAAAGGCGATGCAAGCGACTGAGGCCGGCATCATCAAATGTATGGAGCTCCATCGAAGGTTGTAATGAAGATGTCATCCAAGTGTGTGGGGGGCTACCTGTAGGGCTACCCCCTCATGAGGGTTGAGACATCTCACACACACCTAGGAATCATCGATGTCAGTTGCTGCATCATTGAACCATCAAGTATACGAATCTCGATCATGCTGAAAGGAGTTGGAGCTGAGAATCAATCAAGTCAAAGGGTAATAAGGAGTCCCTTTGTCTGATCCTAGGCACCGAAAAAAAGTGGAAGATGGAACTGGCGGTACATCGTCCTCTGTATCCGTTCTCTAGAACAAGAATGAGCTTAAGGTCGATAGAAATAGGTCCGGCCATAGGTGAGGCAATAAGGGATCCTCAACTAAGGCACGAGAGAAAATAGTAGAGTGACTAACAGACTGACACCAATGATGATGATGAAAATGGGGGGAAATGAGTAGCGAACGAACAAATTCCCTTGTTAGAGCATAAATAGTGTGGATCACTTGGCGGCGACTGACACAATATCATGAGGGATAGGGGATAGTGGGACTGAAGGCCATAATGAGTGACACGAGAGAGGGACCAAGTAATGAAGGGTGGAGGACTATAGCAGGGTGCGAAAGGACTCGGGATAGACTCCATGAAAGCAATGATGACTCAACTCGAATGCTCTAAACAAGGGTGACTCGATGGTGCTACCACACAGGGAAAGGGTCCAATGGGGACCATAAAAGCATGAGCGCAAGATTGTAACTCACGATGAAAGTAAACACGAGGGTGGACAAGTATGGAGGCAACATGGTGCCCTGGTATGAGAGTTGCAAGTGAAGAAATTTGATTTTGAGGAAGGGTGAAGTGGCGCTTCATTGGAAAAATGTGTCCAGTGAAGTATCAAATCACTAAAAACTAACATATACAAATTTGAGGGCTCAGTGAGAGATTTCCAATGGTGTGGACGGTTTGGTAAATGGAGCTACGGTTGGATTGCATCAGGTGAAAAAAAAACAGGGGTTTCTCTTTTAAAAAGGAATTTTCCCTCCAAATTCATTCGTTTGCATGTGGAGCTGTGGTGAATGTGAAGAGGAGAGAAGGCCCTAAATCTTGCGGCGATTGTAGCGGACAAACCGACAATTGGAATCGAGATCTGTCAGTTGTAGGTAAGAGGCCTAACCCTACTCTTTCTTTTCAGTGGATTAAAAGTTCAGATTGGGTCACTAAGGCTCAGTAACAGCCCCCTACTCCTCTTCAAGGCCAGGTCGCACTTTTTGGGGCAAAAAGTGTGACCTGGGTAGCAGGTTTTGGCCAAAAAAAGTGTGACCTGTCCCAGGTTTAGCCTGAAAAGTGTGACCTGTCTAGGAGGGGTGTTTTTGTGCTATTTTTTGGTTGAGCACTAAGGTTTTTTGATGAGCAACAGTCTTTCCTATATATATACTGAAAAATATGATGGTTTTGTGTAGGTATGGCAGAATTACGGATCAACTGGAGAGAAAGAGACCTGGGCGCATTACAGTCGGAGATCCAGGAGGATCAGGGTGTCTGCAGTGCTTTGGCCAGGTTTGGGGGTCTGAAGTTTGTGGAGAACCCTTTGATGAGAGCTGGGGAGCCCTTATTGGCTTGGATTGTCAGCTATTGGGATCCAGACCATGAGGTCTTTATAGTGCAGGGGCACCGAATCGAGTTGACGGTCCAGGATATGTATTTCCTGACTGGTCTTCCACCACTTGGGATGGTAGGGAATACTTAGCTAGTATTACCGTGTGGGCGGAATATCATGGATTTTGCAGAGCGCCATTGTCAGCCAGGTCTCCAAGTCAAGGGGACTAGGATACCCATCGGGGATTTGGAGAGGTTAGAGACCTGTGTTGTGGCCACAACGATGCTGCGGATCCTAGGAAACCAGGCACTCCATCACATCACGCGAGGTCAAATGATACTTGTGGAGGGTGTTTTAAGTGGGACCTGCTATGGGTGGGCCTAGATGATGTTGTTGTCATTGAAACAAAAGTTGTCGCTATGTAAGCAGTAAGTGAACCATGACTATGCATATGGTACATTTTTGTGCTCTTTCTTCTTTGAGAAGATCCCGACACTTTGACCTTTCATATAGCTCCCAGATGGAGGCCCAAGAGAACCTAGGATGCGCTGGTGGGGGCGAATACTATGCAGAGGAGGAGGTGGAGCAGCTGGACGGGTGTTCCATCCTAATTTCTTTGTTCATTAGGATCAGATTCCGCTGTATATAGACGACTATCCCTATAGTGGGATGAGTTATTGTGGGGACCCGGATCTGCCACTGCCGCCTAGTCGTATATGGGGACTTGATGGTGAGTGAAAAATTGCTAATATTTTATGTGCATGTAAATTTTCTAGAATATTATATGTGGTACTGATTCTTTTACTTTTGGTATGCAGATACAGCACCGGTAAAACCGATCGGGTACATGGGACGACCTGCAGTATCGAGGGCCACAGGATCTAGTGGAGTAAATGCGTAGCATAATGAGGATGCAACAACCCTTATGGAGGATATCTGTCATAGATGTGAGAGGCTTCTAACCGGTGTTTCAGAATGCAGATGGCAAGACTTAGATGACCAGTACATAGAGCCATGTATTGGTTTACCCTCGGAATGGCGAGGGGTCATGTGGTGCATGGCAATGGACAGATAGGGCATGCGTGATCTACGAGCTGCGGGGGAAGAGCCATTGGCTTGAGACCCTCCAGATAGTGATTAGTGTGTAGGGGCAGGTGGTGCCTCCAGTTTTGAGTTTTTGTAACATGCTATGGGCATGTCATATGTATTAGAGTTGATGAACTATAAAACCGGTATACAACACATACTATGGATATGCATCATTTTAATATTTTTTTGTTGTTATCTTGTGTTAAATGTGTGTGTTAAATTCCAATCCAGAATGTGGTTTGCATTTTTATCTACATAGTGGTTTTGTGCTCTAGGTACATGACTGAAAGTAATGATTTCAAATTCACGCATCAAAAGCTTCACTCGTAAATATCTTCAGAAAAGGATGGGATTATGCACACAATATACACCATTCAATTGCATGACAAGAAGCAGGGAATCTAAACGAACATGAAGGTGGAGGATGCGATGTGAAAGGGCATTGGCTAATAAACCTCACACAGCATCATATTCGGCCTGATTATTGGTAGCAGTACCAATGCAGACACCGTTTGAAAGAATAAGCGCCTGCAAAGGGGTAAAAATGGCCCAACCTGCCGAGGCTAAATTCTGGGAGTAGCGACTTGCACCATCGGCAAAACCGATATAAGGTGTTGACGGGGGTCCCTCTGAAAGGTGCCATAAGACAATAAATGGGAGGATAAAGAACAATTTTGGCAACCTGAGCGCATAGTAGAAATCAAATGCACTCTGTGGAAGGGAGTGATCTGGGTAGGATGTCTACTTCCCACATGCCGCCAGTGAGGGGAAGTGTGGGAACTACTAGAGGCATATCTTGAGCTCAGGCTACACAAGTCACCAAAGGTATGGATGATGGCATCCCATTTATGGGTAGGAAAGATGAAGTTAGGGGTGGGCGTAGCTTCCATGATGTCGTCGTCACAACAGGAGGTGGAAGGACAGGAGGAAGGGAGACCACATGACGCAGCGAGGCTACTTGACTCATCATCATGAGAATAAAGAGTCACATGCGCATCGTAGCGGGGGATGATGTAATACAAAGCAACTAAAGGATCTACTGATGTTGAGCTCAAGGTGTTTGCTGAAAGGAGGTCAAGCGAAACAACAAGAGAAGATTCAGAGGGAGCTTCTATCGAGGGTCTCAATGATGATGAAAGGTAGAGGATGGTGGCCGCATGCTCTGTCATTTCGACATCAGGGGGGGAATTTCAATAGGAGTGGGTAAATCCTCAGTCTAGCATACTGTGCAAGCATGGGAGAAGCGATTGATTTTGTTCAATCTCATTCTCCCAAACTACCTCCAAAGAGACACGATAATGTGTAAGGCGGGGACAATGATGGGAGTAATGGCCACGGAGACCACACAAAGCACAAGGGTGCTTGGTGTGAATAGTATTGGTGTTCTTGGTTGCGGTCGATGAAGAAGAAGAGGTTTCAAGGACCGTAGACTTAGGGAACAAGACATTAACCATGGGCTTGATGCGGGGCAACTCGGGACAAGTATGGGTGGCATGATCGACGACATCACACAAAGTGCAGGGCTTTGGAGGCGGAGGAGGTGCAGGGTCATTTGGGGCAGCTTTGTCCTATGAGGCCTTTTTGCGAGCTCTGCCCTTCTTACCTGAAGTGGTCACAACAGGAGGCGAATCCTTTTGAGGTGGCTGAGGCACTGTGACAACGGGAGAAGTCAGGGGGACCGGTTGAACCGGGGTCAGAGCAAGATAAGGTTTAGGTTGACCTGGTGGGGTGGCGGTTGGAGGATCAAGGTACCAAACTGGGAGCCCAATGGTCAAGTTAGGAAGAGAGAGGGTGGCCATGACAGGTGCCGTATAGATGCCTGGTGGAGGGACTAGGAACGATATCTGACCAAAGGGGTAATGGTCAAGTGGGACGACTCCTAAATGGTTAAGGCCAAGAGGAAATGACCCAGAAGGATAAATAGGCTCATGAGTACCAGCTGAAGGGCCAGGAGGAGGAGGTCCAAGAGGTTGCATCGAAGGGCTAGGAGACGACTGCGGAGGGCGAGGGGGCAGCTGACTAGCCAAGGTAGGCCTCTTGAGAGAAGCCCGAGATGATTGCATCATGCAAACATTTGATAAGTTGGGATCAGAGATAGGAGGAGGAAGATCAGGGAATGTACCAAGCAAGGAGGAGTCCTTGTAGACGCCAAGTGAGACACTGGTCAAAGGGTCGACGGTTTGCTTGTTGGCCACTGAAGAAATAGTGGACTCAGGGGAGGTCTGAGACTTCAGTTTGTAATACGTAAACTGGTCAATGGTGACTATATTTCTGTTATGGGGGAAGGACATCTTGCGATGAACCGTAGAATGGACAACAGACATCGCATAAGTGTAGCTATGACCCAATAGAATGTTGTAATCCAAGGGTGCGTCTATGACTTCTACGTCAATGCAAACCATCTTTCCCATAAGAGTGATAGGGAAATTACAGAATAAGCCAATGGGCTTGGAGGCATGGCCATCCCACGCTCAGAGAGTGATCGTGGAAGGATCCAACTCAGGACATCTGAGTTGTTTCCAAACTGAAGCGGACATCACGCAGGTGGATGCCCCCTCATCAATAATGCACCGAGAAACGTTGGCGTTCCGGATCTTGACTGAGATTTGGAAAGCGACGGAAGCAGGGAGAGGAGGATGTTCTAACTGGTCAACATCAAAGACAATAAATCGATCATCAGAAGGGTCTACAGTGCCCATGGTAGACAGAAGAGCTTTTCTTTGTGAAGGGCACGACTGGAGGAGTTCCAGCATTGAAATGGCAGTAGGGGATTGTGCCAAATCATCGACTATGCTATACTAATGGGTGGCTTTGCTAGAAGCAACATTTTGGCGTAGTGGACCCTTAGGGATCTTGGTATGAACCTCCACCCTAGGCGGAGGGATCTTCAAGGGGCCATTACGTGTCTAAAGAGGCTCTGTAGAGACTGAAGGAGGTGGCTCGATGATAGACGCAGCAGGAGGCTTGTTGTACTGACAGGACAGAGTCTGAAGATTAATGTCTACAGTTAAAGGTTGATCGGATTTCATCATGAGAATCTGGTCATCGAGGGTACCAGACAGAAGAATTTGGGCAACAGTGTGGTATATAGGAGTTTGGGCAAAGAGAGGAGACATGCTATACCCTGAATACGTGCTACCAAGAGGGGAAGATGTGCAGGAGGTGTTGGCCCCCCTCGAGGAAAATCAGAGCCCATAGGAGGTTGAGAAATGATGACACACACACGGCACCAAGGAAAAAGAGACCGACAAGGCAAGGAGGTGCAAGATCAACCGATTACAATGTCAGAACAAGGGCAGAGAGGTGCATGATCAATTGATTTCAATGTTTTAGAGTTTTTGCTTGGCGGTGTTAACCAAGCCCTTTTTCGCGTAGGGTGTGTGTGTAAAAGTGTGTAAATTTTAATTTTTAAACCCAGACATTTGTAGAGAAAAATAAAAAGTGCTATTGTATAGCTAAAAATAAACCTGAAAATGACAATATATAGGCCTGCAAAACATAAAATAAACAGCTAATAATGCAATAATCTAAACCCAAGAAGGTGGGCCTCTCATCAACTAGTCTATAGGTGAGTGAAAAAATTAATCAAAACACACTACAACAACCAATATATCTGAGGTCAGAAGGGACAGGGATCTAAAGGACAAAATCTGCTGGAAAGTGGTGCAGAAACAACAACAAATCAGAGGAAGAATTGCTGTAAAAAGAGGTGGTGAAAGGCTATCTCCAGGAGGGAAGTAGAGTGCCCCCTGAGGGAAAACCCAAACAAAGATAAATGAGGATATTTGAATGGATAACGAGCCGATCTAAAGTGGATCTAAAGATGAGGTATCAGATCTGAAAAAATGGCTAAAGACTCTGAAATTTCAGACAACCTGCAATAACAAACACTCTTCCACAAAAAGTGGAGGGTACTGAAGCCCTAGGGGGCTAGGTTCCCACTTAGTTGAGCGAAAAAAAACAAGTACAGGTCCAAAACGGGCAGAGACGGAGGTCAGACAACCCTGAATAGAGGCTTAGAAAAACCCATAAAACTTTTAGAAAAATCCCTGCAGAAAGTCTAGGTCGCAGTTTTTGACCTGTTTTCAGCAAAGGTCACACTTTTTGGGCTGTAAAGTGTGCCCTGGAGGTCCAGGTCGTAGGTTTTGGGCATAAAAGTGCGACCTGCACTTCTGGCACTCTCGGCGGCAGGTTTCAGAAAAAAATGTCGTCTCAGCTGCGGCTGATGTCTGTCACCTGCGCAATGGGTCCAAAAACACGCGGAAGTTAGAATTTTTATCATTTTAGGGTTTTATGGATTAAAAACAACATCAAGAATAATCAAAACAAGGGGATGAAGAGAAATCCTAGGGTTTTAAGCAGCTGGATATGCAAGGATCAGAAAAATGACAGCGGTCATAAAGGTAAACCTATGTGGAGTCGCTAGTTGTTAGTATGAATCTTGATTCGAGGTGTACGAAAAAATACCACTTTAGCTACGCATAACAAGCAACCCTAACAACAAAAATTCCTGCTAATATCTTCAGATCTGCAGTTCGATGATCAAGAAAAATGCTGCAAAAATATAGATCTATGCATTAGAAGGCATTAAACAGTAGAAAAGTAAGATTTACTCCATAGATCCAATAGACAAGACAAGAATATATCCAATGAAATTTTATATTAAGGGCACCTTGGAGGAAAACACAAGAGGGTGTTCCTTGTTATCCTCAATGGGATGGGTTCTTGTAAGTCCTTAGCACTTTAGATTTAGAATTCCTCTCTCTTGATGGTGTAGAAAACCCAGACAAAAATGGAAAAATATGGCTATGATAATGGATCAATAGCCAGACCAAGAGTTGAGATCCAGAGTGATCTTTAGGCAACAAAAGGTGACAAATGAATGGGAAAACCCTTCTATTTATAACAAAATATTGAGTTAGTCTAGATATTGGTGCATAATTAAAATATTATTAACCAAATCAAGATCCAACTTTTATGGAATATTTTATTATATTTTTTGGAGGGAAAAGGAATTTGACTTGATTCAAATCCCCTTATTTGTAAATAATAAATAAATAAATGATTTATTTATCATTTTAAGGATGTGATTAAGTAATAATAAATAAATAAATGATTTATTTATCATTTTAAGGATATGGTTGACTAATAATCAAATAAATAATGATTTATTTAATTATTTAAGGGTGAATTAGTCATATTTAACAAAGAATATTATTTAAATAAGATTTAAACAATTATTCTTTAGAAAATAATAAGATAAATAATGATTTATCTAATTAATTTCCTTATTTTGGGTTAAATATAACCATAAATATTAATTAAACTACTATTTAACTAATTATTCCTTGAGAAAAATCAAAAAAATGTATATTTATTTAATATTTCCTTATGGGGTTTCCTGTTTAGACCATAAACAACTTAATAAAGGTGATTTACTAAGTTATTTTCATAGTGAAAGCAATTTTACTTGGAGTAAAATTGGTCTTACATGGTGTACTTGGGTCCATCTAATGATAATATGTTAGATGACCAAAAAATGGTGTAACAGGT